>QVRM01005308.1:0-146666 GCA_003439945.1 Dermanyssus gallinae
AAGGTCAAACGACCTAGCGGCGTCGTGACAACATCGGTATAGTATGTAGAGCGATTGATGAACAGATTAGGAGGCTTCAGGGAAGCGCTCGTCTGATTTGACTGGGCGGTAAATGGATGACTCACAACGTCCATCTCAAATCATCCTTCTGTTCAGATTTTAGCTGATTACCGCGTATTAAAAGGGTACGTGCCTTCCTTTTTGGCTCTAGAGTTGAGCGTGTGTTGTTGAAGCTGAGAAGCACTCCCCTGACTGTCCTTGCAGCGTCTTCGGCGTTATTTGGTCTGGTTGGTTATACACACACATATATAGCAAAAGAGAGAAATACTTACACTCCCCCCCTTTAACCGCGATTTAATACGCGCGGACCCGAACGGGAGTGCCCACCAGCCCGAATTGACAGGCCAGCAGATCCCCCACCCTCCGCCCTATCGAGGTTCGGAATGGGGGTACCACACTACTCCACCGTACCGATTAGACGCATTCACCTCGCGATTCCGCGTTACACCCCAGAATATACATTCCCCCCGAAGGAGGTCCGACCACTCCAGAGCAGGGGTTCCCCGTAAAATACGGGGCCAGAAGGCCCTCTCGACCGGTGGTCTGCGTTCGTGTGGCCACTTCTCACTCATTTTGCCTATTAAGCCAAGGCAGCAGGCGTCCCGGACGGTACCACCGAGTGTCACTCGGGGCGTTAACCGTCCAGCCCGGGGGACTTCTATGCAGCACAAGTCCCCCGTATTGGCAGTAGCCTTAACAGCCCTCGAATGGGCCACGACAGGATGACAATATAAATTCGTTGACACCCAAATCTATCGTATGCCTTGCCCCCCGGTTAGTTCTTAAAACACGGGAGTGTCGGTTTAGGGAGTTTGTACCGTCTGACTAACTTACAAGTGGGCCAGTGAAGGTCCCCGCAGCGCGTGGCAGTCACGCACCAGCGGACCAAGGCCGGTAAGAGAGTCATAGTTACTCCCGTGTTGTTGAAGCTGAGAAGCACTCCCCTGACTGTCCTTGCAGCGTCTACGGCGTTATTTGGTCTGGTTGGTTATACACACACACATATATATATATATATATATATATATATATATATATATAATCACTTTCTTTCGCGTAGCAATTTTGTTAATAATGTCAGCACCAGTTCCTTGAGCAGATTAACACTTGACGGAAGCGGAAGTAGATAATAATGGTACCAGATCAGGACTGCAAAAAGAGTGTAGTAAATCATTGCAGACAAGTTTTAGCTATAATAGGTGGGGTTCACCTTCAGCAGCAACCTGGAAACGACTATTCCTTGATGCTTGACATATAATTTGCGTCGCGTCATGTATACGGGCAGCTTTTTATTTTCCAACTACTTATTTTTCTCTACTTTGTAACTAAAATATATGCGCGTATGTTTACCTTTTTAGCCAAGTTCTAGCGTGCTCAAACTGGAATTACTTGAGCCTTCTCCGATAGAGAAATGCTATAGCAGGATAATCCGAATTTAAACTGGAATTACTTGAGCCTTCTCCTATAGAGAAAAGCTATAGCAGGATAATCCGAATTTACAATCAAAAAAGAAAAATATATATCTAACCGAGCAGGATTCGATTTTTCGCAAGCCAACACCTTAGTTTTTCACAACTGAACGTTAGCCGCCTTGGTTTACTGCTACGGAGGTAAATTAGAGGGCATTCTATAGCAGTAATAAATCTATATAATTTTTTTTTTAAATTAGTAACATTTAATACTCTAACAAAATTACAGGCATGCGCTGTTAGAGTATTAAATGTTGTGAGGCGAACATCAGAACGTAGGCTCGGCTCTGCTTGGAGGCCTGTTTAAACGCACATTGAAACTGGACTGGTCAAGATAATGGGCAACCGTTTTAATGTACGTAGCTGATATTGGTATTTGTGGAGCCCTGGCCCAACACAGGACAAGACTGACCATGGTGAATAATAATAATAATAATAATAATATTATTATTATTATTATTATTATTATTATTATTATTATTATTATTATTATTATTATTATTATTATTATTATTATTATTATTATTATTATTATTATTATTATATTGTGATAACAGACAACATGGACAAATAAATTCGCCGGCGGGCTATGTCGGTCCAATATAATAATAATAATAATAACAATTGCCAAGAATATAATATATTGCACATTTATATGCACACAGCAGAAGTGTTTGATCACATAGAATCAAATTTGTGCATTTTGTTCTTCAGCTCCTCTACCTCAAAACTAGGTCACATATCAAAGCGGTAAGGAACTATCGTGGCCCGATGGGCTTAAAATAGGATGCGATTTCCTGCGATTTACCGTGCTAAAAGACCAGAAACTGCATATTACTTCAGTACTACTAGCTTCAGATTATAGCCCATCCCTATAGAATATTTATATGAAGTTTTCCGGACACTTTTCAACAAGCCAGGAGATATTTTGAGACGCCTAAACCGAAGAGCAGTGAAGCAATTTCCTGGCTACGAGTGTTTCTTATAGTTGCATATTCAATCTGGATCGCTTATAATCAGGCATCTAAAAACTATATTAACTAAGACGACTTGCATAATATGAGGGTTAAACCCGAGGTCTATTGTGACTTGCACTCCCATATCTCAAATACCATCGACACAGAAAGGGGACACACATAGTCATCATTCCTTCGTTTTCTTTTCTATTTGTTGGGACGGCTGCCAATCGAGAATTACGTACAATTTGTTTGCCTCAAGGAGCAATACTATAGCTACAGCTCGACACGTCCATTTACACAGGATTGTAATATAAAGTGATTAATAAAGCTACAGCTTAGAATGCCTTTTCATGAGCAGAATCAGACTCGACTGAGCTGTAGACCTTAAGCTCATCGGCGCACACTGAGCATTTCACAGTAGCTAGTCGCTAATGATTTATGTTGAAAACATCCGGTACAATAGAAGCAAAGCACCTTCACCTAGACAATTCCTTATTGGCGATAGATAGGGCTTTATAGAAGTCGAGTGACAGACGCCGAGTTCCCGCGTTGGATGACAAGACCGAGACGCTGCCTCAAGAAAGCCGCAGATATCTTGTTTCCGGTTGTGAAGTTTAACTGCGCACCAACGCTGTGAAGGAGTTTGTGGGTGATGTCGCCTGGGCCGCCCAAAGACTCTAGATTCCCAGCGTGACGCGCTGCGACCACACCGCCGACAACCATAGCAGGTGCTAATGAGTGTGTGACTGTGGCGTCACAGACAAGCATCCTGCCATCCTGTATTACCTCTTAGAAGCCTTTCTTAAGTCTCTTGTACTGTGCAGTGCCGGACTTACCTAGGAATATATATGTATATATATATATATATTCATTTCATTTATTTCCACACCATGTTGGGTAAAACAATACCTAATCTATACCTACATACAAACACGTTGGCAACAAATAAGCCGTAACACACATATTTACAGCGGTAAGTTACCAGAAGCATTCGCCAATCGTGATAACGAGATGAAATATATACAGTAAGTGGCGTGATACTTTGAACATGGATTGCTACAATTTTTACAAACACAAGATTCATTCGGCTCATGAAATCCCACTGTGCGACACACGACGCGGTGATACCTGTGCACTGCAAATCGCGTAACAATATGGCGGTTAGTCCTACCTACATCTTTCCATGAATCTGATGTCATTGCCCCAACTGTGTAAAATGCTGGATCAATTTCTGCCATTTTAAATTCATATATATATATATATATATATATATATATATATATATATATATATATACATACATATCTATATCTATCTATATATATATATATAGTACAGGTCCGCATATATAAACATATTCATACAGTTTGCTGTATTACCTCAAAGAAGCCTTTTTAAGTCTCTTATACTGTGTCGGACTTGCCTAGAAATTATATATATATATATACAGTACAGGTCCGCATATATAGATATATTCATACAATTTGCTGTGATACCTCATAGAAGCATTTCTTAAGTCTCTTGTACTGTGCCGGACTTGCCTAGAAATTATATATATACAGTACATGTCCGCATATATAGATATATTCATACAATTTGCTGTAGATCAGTAGATCATATAAGTAGGCATTGCACAACAAAGTGTTTTCTAACTATTCCCTTATTAACACCTATTGTTGGGTTAGGATATGCAAAGCACACAGAATCTGTTAAAAGTTGTACGTCTTGTTACTCCTCGCTAATTCGACTATTGAATTTCGGCTAGACACCTTGTCCCACGGTATCTATCCCGCGGCACTTATTCCCACACATTCACGCATTAGCGTTTTTCGTTTGGATCTTGAAAACCGTCGCGGCTACAGATAATATGGCATACTAATTGCGCGGTTCTCAAATGTCTACCCTTGAGCCCTGTCTCCCTTCAGAGATTGCTTTCCAGTGCCGTTGTGACCAATGTTTTAACCCTGGAAAGGTTTTACACCCAGGTGAAACCTTTTAACTTCTTCTTATGTGTGACCTCTAGCTATTTTGTTGAGTCTCGTCACTTCCTTATTGTGTTGGCTGGCAAAGAACTACTGGATGCTATCATTTTGTCTTTATTTTGAGCCAGATTATAATGCACTCATCTTGGTCGATTGTGAATCTGATTGAGCATTAGTCTACTGCTATACTACTATGCTGAAAATAACCCAAGTAAATATAATAATGTTGTTGTATACTGTGTGAATATTGTACGTTGTATATGCTGCATTTTATTTGTTCACAGAAAGTAGCGCTTAACCCTATCAACATAACCGGTATTGTCGATGCGTTATTTTTGTAGAATTTGCTTAAAGGTATTAAATAAAGACATATTCATTAAAGTATAAAACAACCATGGCCCGTGAAACTAATTAATAAATACGAAAAGTAAATACTCGCAGCAACAATTTTATTTGTAGTAGAATGGCAGAAATTGCAGAACCCCGGCACGGTAGTGTACGGCTCATACTAACAAACAACTTTTGACTTACACGTCCGTTAGTGGGTACAAACGAGTGCAGTAATTTGTCAGTGTTCTTCATCAGAAGAATATACATCGAAAATTTATCTATTGCACAATAAATCAGGTTCCTCTTAAACATACTAGAATCACAACGTATCCAGATGTTTACATGATTGCTTTAATCTTTGTTCTGGCCTATTATAGTGGTTTATTATAATTATAACTAGTATTATTATTATTATTATTATTATTATTATTATTCGTTAGTAAAGCATGATGGTGGTGGTAGTCTCACCATCATGTAATAATAACAAATAACAATCACGACGTTGACAGCAATGCAAGCATGAATCACATTGTATGGATGGGATATTGTCGCCGTGGTTGTTCTTGTTGTTGATGCTGCTGCAGTTATTGTTTTTGTTGACGACGACGACAATGATGGCGGTGATGATGATGATCATGATGATAGCAATGTGATGCCAATATGAACCGGCTCGGCGTGATTTCCTTGTTTGTTCGTCGGCATCGACGTTGGACTGCGCGTCTCTATGTTGCAGAGAATAGAGTCCGCTGGCGAGGGATCCAGCGCGCGCGCGAAAGCAAGACAAGGAGAGAGAGAGAGGAATAGGGTCATTTATTATCTTGTTTTTATTTAGCCCTCGTCACAGTCGTAGCAGTCGGCGATGTCACGCTGGTCGAAGTTGTTGTTGTTGTTGCTGATGTTACTTCTGTTGTTGTTACTGCTGCTTCTGTTGTTGTTGTTGCTGTTGTTCTTGCTATACTGCTGTTGGCCGCAATGGCCACTGGGATTCGTAGATGGGTCGAAGGCCCACTAGCTACCGCCTCGGTACTGGTTTTGGCTCGTCGTCATTGCTTAATTAAGCCATAGTCATTCTCAAACATCGAAAACATGCATGTACTGTTACCCGTAGAGGCAGTTGTTGTTGTCGTCGTTGTTGTTGTGGTCGAAGTGGTCTTCATCCTCGTTTTACTGGTTGAGGTTCATGGGTGCTGGTGCTGAACCGAAGTCTTCGTAGTAGTAGTAGTAGTAGTAGTAGTAGTAGGGTTGCTTATTGGCCGTTTCCTTTTGGCGACGGGAAAAAAAACCGCCGAAGCGATGGTCTCGCGAGTCGGTCTGCGGTTCTTCCTGCTTCTTGGCGGCGCCCGACGCTTGAGACCGCCGTTATGCGCTAACTTTGACCGCCCGTTCTCAGGTCCCACCATTGGCGCGTTCACCCAGGCCGGCAGCAGTGGAAACGCTTACCGATCGATCGACCGACCGCCGCGAGGAGCTATCGAGTTTCATCCAACAAAGAACGGATCGTTAACCGTTTGCCGCCGCCGTACTAAAAGGAGAACACTCGTGTATATATATATATATATATATATATATATATATATATATATATATATACGGAGTTGCATGTTCTGCTGATTCAAGCAATTTTAATCAGTCGATATTCTAGTCGGCATGGGTGTCCTACAACTTGACATTATATATATACATTATGTTGCTGTTTTTTAACGATATGGTGGTGTTAGGACGGGGCATTAGCGAAGCTTAGGAAACGTTGAATGCATGAACGTTGAACGAGGAAGCAGTGGTGTTAAATGGAAAAAACGCAAATTTAGTAGTTCATATGGTTAGGGAACAAAGGAAGCTAGTATTGCAGAAGATAGAATTGGAATATCTAAATAAGTACAATTATATTGGGGTGACAATGGCCACAGGAGATGAATATTTAGGGAACAGAGAAATATTACGGATGAAGAAGACTGAATTGCAGTAGGGTGTAAGGGTCTCTGGGGGTTCAATAAATAACTAGTAATAAGAAGTGTATGAAAGGCCATATATTAACCAGGATTGACATTTTTAAGTGCTGCTCTGGTTCATAGCGCGACGTTTAGAAGGACGTTAGAAGCAATACAAGAAAAATGATAACATTTGCATTAGCATGCTGTTTTAATTACGCCAGAGAGTTTTTTTGAGGAGGAAGGGGGGATGTCAAAACTCATACGAAAGGGAAGTACAAAGTAGGTTAAGATTTGCAGTACACTTGTATGCTTCATCTACTCCGGATGAGTACCGTTGACCACTTGCGCTCGATCTTTCGAGTTTCGGGGCACAGTTCTGGGTCACAAAGTAGATTAATGCGAGAACGCATAAGAAATCCGTCCGCATAAACGCCGCCATTTTGGAGACTAAGATTTAGTAATAGATTGAACATGTCACAAATAAACGATGGATTAAACAGATGCAGGTAAAAATACGGCGCTAAGGATAAACACGAAATTGGGATTGCAGAGAAAACCCGCCGCTAGGGAGATTGTGTACTATAGTAAGTAAGTACAGCAGTAGCGAAGGTATCGGAGGCAAAAGTGAAACTGAGAGTTAAAGGAATATACGGGCAAGTGGAAATTGGCGATGGGGGCCAGATCGAATTTGGCACATATTTGTGGGAAGGAAAAGCGGAAAATGGACGGGGTAAAATTGATATAATTTAAAAGCAGTCCCGTGAACTTTAAATGTTGGCTGAGGGTTAGCCGGAAAAAAGTTTAAAAACGGGAAAACGATAATTCAAGAGCGAGTGGGCTATTAGCGGATTCTAGGACAAGGACGTTAGATACAAGGATACAGCGAAATAAACATATGAAGGAGAAAAGTACAGAATGTCGAGCTTGTGGACTAGAGAATGAGTCAGAAGAACATATTGTAAAAGAATGTACAGTTTTAGGGGGATCAAAAATATTGACCTGTCAGAGGCCCTAGTATTAGGAACAAATATTAAGAAAGGCCTGGTCAATATTACAAAGAAAAGGTTGTCCCAATGGAAGCAATTACTTAGTAGGTCTTAAAGGAGATGATACGGATGCGTAAGTAACAAATATGCTGCCGCTCTAAGCGCTTTTGACACAAAGGAGTGACATACACATACATAAGGACAGATATAAAATGAATAACATATATATATATATATATATATATATATATATATATGACACACATTTGACACCATTCTTAAAGGTGCTCAAAAATATAGTTAATTTTGCCGGGAAGACACTTCAAGCATAAACGTTGTGCTGTAATTTGAAGGTAATGTATATATATATATATATATATATCGTAGCGTAGTCGGCCTCGATACTCTGAATCAGATGGCCCCTATAATCCATCCCAAAAAGATATTATTATATCTAAAATACAAGCCCTCACAAACACATTTCCCAAACGCAACATAATTTCAACAGACCTTACTCATCTGTCAAATATAATTTGCTCAGGTGAGGACCACACTATCGCCTTAAACGAATTTCTGAACAAACATTTTACACACACTGTCCGACGTCGTGCCTTTAGAGAAACACCTTCCACTGAAGCGCGAGTATCTAAAAGGCAACAGCGACGTCAAGACTACGCAACCACTCAAAAACTTTTTAGCCAAAACCGATCCAAATGCGCTCATGAGGTGCTGGACGGCAAACACACCATACACAACATGCAGGCCACCGAAGTTGTAGAACACTGGGCCAACACGATGACACAACCACCCCCTGAACCACTCCCTTGCCCCGTATACACTCCCAACTCTGATCTCTTTGAGGTTTCCCTCCCTATCTCCCTAAAGGAAACCCACGCAGCTCTCCGCGGACCTTCTAAAGCACTAGGCTTGGACGGGATTTGTCTTTCGTCCCTCCGTAAACTCCCGTTAGAAGTAGTCTGTTGTATTCTTAACATACTAATAATTAGCGATATTGCCTCAGCCCATGAAACTGCTCGCTTAGCGTTCATCCCTAAAATTAACAATGCCACATCCCCAAGCGATCTGCGACCCCTATCTATTAGTTCATACTTACAACGAACGCTTTAACAAAATTCTCTCTAGACGCCTCCAGAACTCTATTAAGCTTCTCCCAATCCAGCGAGCGTTTCTCCCCTATAATGGTACCTTCGAGAATCTTGCGGTTCTGGATGGTATCCTTAACGATGCCAAGTCTGCAGGACGTGAGCTCAGACTTGCCTCAATCGACCTCCGTAAGGCGTTCGACATGGTGAGTCATGACTCCGTCCTGTGGTCACTCCGGACTCGCGGATACCCGGAGGTATTCATTAACTATATCGAACGCTTGTACCTCTCTTCTAAAACTCTCATAGAATTTGGACAAGAATGTCGCACATTTCGGCCAACTAGGGGTGTTAGGCAGGGAGATCCTCTGTCCCCCCTCTTATTTAATCTAGTTCTCGACGACATTCTTTCAAAATTAGACCAAACTAATATCGGGTACCAACTTACTGATGACTTCCGCCTTATGGGCTTAGCCTTTGCGGATGATCTCATCCTCCTAGCCTCCACGAAATCCACTCTCCAACGGCTCCTTAATATTGCGGACCCACTTTTAAAATCCCGAGGCCTTGAAATTAATACTAATAAAAGCTTTACTATCTCCCACCTATTTAATAGGAAGGAAGGTAAAGGTTTTATCAATACCGTATCAGAATTTAACGTTGGAGATCGGCAATTGCCAGCTAAAGGTATGAGCGATCGATGGAGATATCTTGGAGTCGACTTTGACAGCAATGGCAGAGTTGACTCCACCAAGGATATACTCCTTAACTTACTCAACAGACTCACGATAGCTCCCCTTAAACCCCACCAAAGACTCATATTTTTGAAAGACTTTCTCATTCCCCGTCTCCTATATAAACTGGTCTCCGGTCCCAGACCATCTTACGCACTCCTTAGTGACCTAGATAAAGAGATCAGAAAGGTTGTTAAGTCGAAATGGCTTAAGCTCGAAAACTCGGTGCCGAACGCCTACCTGTACACGCACACAGCACACGGCGGTCTGGACATCCCCTGCCTCCAAACATTCATTCCCAGAATCCGCCTCTCCCGCCTGACAGCACTACAACACTCCACGCACCTTGGGGTCCAATGGATGCTAACCACCGAGCACTTTAAAAAAGATCTTGCGAAAACAAGACTTCTTTGCGAGCGCTTGGGAACCTCCATTGAGACCGCTACACAAGAGACCGATTACTGGTCTCAACAACTACACAACACGTTCGATGGGGCACATTTTAAAAAAGCACACGAAACGCCCTTTGTACATTACTGGATTAAGGGTATGCCCTACCTATCTGGTAAGGAGTATTTAAACCTACTAAAGCTCAGGATCAACGCACTACCAACGCGTGCCAGATTGGCCAGGGGACGCCCGGGCTACAACAAACGTTGTAGGCACGGGTGTCATGCGCCTGAGACGTTGGCTCATGTCGCTCAGATGTGCGATATAACACACAAACAAACCATAAAGAGACATGACGACGTCTGTGATCGCGTGGCGCGTCTTCTCCGCGAAAGGGGTCATGAGGTGGTTCGTGAGCGAGTATTCCGTCGACCGGGCGCACCGGGTCTAAAGCCCGACCTCGTAATAACAACACCTACCGAGGTCTGGGTTTTAGATGCCGAGGTTTGCGGCCCGAACCGGGACCTGGCAAAAGCACGGCAAGACAAGATCGCCAAATATGACGTCGAGTTCCTAAGAGCGGCGCTCCCCTATCCGCAAAAACCTCGCAGATTCGGATCCATCACTATCTCTATGAGTGGTGTATGGGACTCCGAATCTGCGAGGACGCTCTTGGGGCTCGGCGTCACGAAGAGGAATCTTATGGATCTCACCGTTTTAACTTTGCAAGGAACCTTGAGGATCTATCGCTCGCACCGGATCCATAAGAGCGGGGGCTACCATCAAGCAAGGACACGGACAACTGATTCTTAACTTCACGTGACACCTTTTTATTACCATTTTTATTAAGGCGAGCACTGCCGAGTGTGCAAACGTATTGTAAATGATTAATAAATCATCACAATATTTTCTATATATATATATATATATATATATACGGAAAACCGGATGGACAAGTCTGCAGGAGAATCGTCTAGAGTTAAAAACAGGCTTCTTAAAAAAATTAATTCTAGGTGGACCTTGAGTAAATTTGCGTTTCTTCGATTCACATTATTTAGAAGAGTAAAGTGGACCATAGGAATCAATTTTTTCAGAGGTTCTACGACGACCGTTGCGTTGATTAAGAAGCTTCTCTATCCGGCAGTGGACAATGTTCGGCAATCTTTTTTGAGATAGCCAAAAGCCTGATCCGTCTATAGCTAATTGAACGCTAGCTGCCTGAGTTCTCCAAGCGTAAATATATCAACCCATACAGGTATGCTCGTGGGTTAAGTATCGACTAGTTATATAGCTTACGACTAAGATCAGTCGTGCTCAGCTAGGGTTTGGTGCGTGCTTGCTTGCGGTGCTACTTACGGAGAGCCATCAAGGGTGATCTCTCGGAACTCGGCATTGCGATGTTTTTTTCCAGCCGTGCGTCAGCCGGCGAGTCAATCGATTAAGTGATCAGCCGTGTTGGTGGGTAAGCAGCATACTGGCATCAGTCATGATTTGCCATCATGATCGAAATGAAACGGGAAACAAACGTGGTCGTCGCCTGTGTGCGTCACTCTGTGTGGTGCCTGCCCGATGGCAGCCCGACGGCGGCATTGACGACAACAGCTGTATCAGCAACAACAGCAACAAACACGACAACAGCAACAACAAAGGCAACAACAGCAACAAAGGTGACAACAGTAACAAAGGTGACAACAGTAACAAAGGTGACAACAGTAACAAAGGTGACAACTCCAGCAACAAAAGCAACACCAGAAACAAAGGCCACAACAGTAGCAGCAACAACGGCAACAACAACATCAACAAAAGCAGCAGCAGCAGCAACAACAACAATAGCAACAACAGCAACAAAGGCAACAGCAGCAACAAAGGCAACAACAGCAACAAAGGTGACAACAGTAACAAAGGTGACAACAGCAACAAAGGTGACAACAGCAACAAAGGTGACAACAGCAGAAACAAAAGCAACAACAGAAACAAAGGCCACAACAGTAGCAACAACGGCAACAACAACAGCAACAAAAGCAGCAGCAACAACAAGAACAACAAAGGCAACAACAACAGCAACAAAGGCAACAACAACAGCAGCAACAAAGGCAACAACAACAGCAAAGGCAATAACAGCAACAAAGGCAACAACAACAACAACAGCAACGAAGGCAACAGCAACAAAAGCAACAGCAGTAACAAAGGCAACAACAACAGCAACAAAAGCAACAGCGGCAGCAGAAGCAGCAACAGCAACGGGAATCGCGTGGCCCGGTGACGGCGCACAGCAGCGCCAGATGGCCGATCCGGCGGTACGCTCATTTGGGCACACTTCCACCCGCTCTATTAAGTGCCCCCCCCACACCCCACGACCCTCCCCCTTCATGCCGATGCTAATAAGCTGCCGGCTGCTGTTATTCTCTCATTTATTGAGAGCAATAAAGTCGAAAAAAAACACACAACACATATACCCTCCTTGGCGGATGTCGCGCGTGCGCGAGCCACGCGTTTGTGTATGTAGTATATAGCCAGCCGCGATGTACACACACAACCGAATACGTACTCGCGCCGCGATGTACACAGTCATCATCATCGTCATCATTATCATCATCATCATCATGTGCACACGTCAGATGCACAGACGGATCAACAGAGAGACGACCGGCGTTTGATCGGCGCCATCGTCGTCGTCGTCGTCGTCTTCATGTCTTCTTTGGTGTCTTTCTTCCGTTGTTGTTCCGTTTCGTCGCGTGGCGTACGCCGGCGTATACGACCTGCTGCTGCTGTCTGCTGTATTTGTCATACTCATCCATACGTGCAGTGTACGGATAGGACATAGACACTTTCGTGTAGGCACGCGCTTTCTCTCCTTGCGCCCGCCTCTCTCTCTCTCTCTCTCTCTTTATCTATATATATATATATATATATATATATGTGATATATATGTATTTATCTTTTCCGCCTTTGCTCTATCTCACCGTCTGTCTTTGTTCCTCGATGTCTATCTTATCTGGTTTACGCTGTACAACGCAAGGATACATCTAGCGTCGTCGTGGTTGTTGTTGTTGTTGTTGTTGTTTACTGTTGTTGTTATTGTTGTTGCCACCGTCGTCGTCGTTGTTGCTGTTGTTGTTATTGTTGTTGCCACGGTCGTCGTCGTCGTTGTTGCTGTTGTTGCCACCGTCGTCGTTGTTGTTGTTGTTGTTGTTTTTGTTGTCGTCGTTGTTGTTGAAACTCTTCTTATTGATATTATTGGAGCTATTATTGTTGTTATTATGATCAAGATAGGTAATAATAATGATGATGATGATGATAGGGCTGTCATGGTTATCACTGCGTTTGATGTTGATGATGAAGCTGTTGTTATTGTTGTAACTGTTGTCATAATTGCTGTTGTGGCACGCAAAATTGTAGTACTGGGCTAACAGCTGCATTAGTAATAACAACAACAACAACAACAATAGCAACAACAACAACTGCAACAGCAACAACAACAGCATTAACAACAACAACAACAACAACGCTGCTTTAGACAAAGGTGGTGACACCATTGGAGCAAGCGGTGACACCGTTGACTCGCTCGGCATGGCACGCGAAGCACGGGCGGCCACCCGGCGCCGTAGAGACGTCGTATCGGCAAAGCGCCGTAACCTCACCACAGCAGAAGCGGCGGCCCGACATACGCCGTCAAACAGACGTTCCCTTAGAATGTTTCTGTCTGTCTCTGTATGTGTGTGGGTGTATCTCTCTCCATCTCTCTCTCTCTCTCTTCTCCCTCTCTCTTCCTCCTCTCATTCCCCATCTCTTTCTCTCTCTGTACGGATCTCTCTGTCGATCTCCGTGCTGGTCTTTCTGTCTGTCTGTGCCTGCCTGTATGTTTGTTTCATCAGTCGGATCACCGTTCAATTCGATCGCCAGCCATACGGTGGGCCCGATGCTCACGCACGACTACGGTGAACGCCGACAACTTCAACACTTTTTTCTTTTCTACTTTGCGTTCTTTCTTTTCGTGTCTCTCTTTCCTCCCCTTGTGTCTACTTGTTGTTTCGTCGTTCTATGATGAAGAAAAAGCTCGACAGGTCATCACGGCCACGTCCATCATGTCCTTCATTATAATCGTTGTTGTTGTTGTTGTTGTGTTCTTGTTGTTGTTTTTGTTGTTGTTGTTGTTATTGTTGTTGTTGTTGTTGCCGTCGTCGTTGTTGTTGTTGTTGCTGCTGCTGCTGCTGTTGTTGTTGCTGTTGTTGTTGTTGTTGTTGTTGTTGTTGTTGTTGTTGTTGTTGTTGTTGTTGTTGTTGTTGTTGTTGTTGTTGTTGTTGTTGTTGTTGTTGTAGGTGTTGTGTTTGTTGTTGTTGTGGCTGCTGTTGTTGCTATTGTTGTTGTTGTTGTTGATGTTGTTGTTGTTGATAATGTTGTTGATGTTGTTGTTGTTGATAATGTTGTTGACGTTGTTGTTGTTGCCGTCGTTGTTGCCGCCGCCGTCGTTGTTTTTGTTGCTGTTGTTACTGCTGCTGCTGTGGTGGTGGTGGTGGTGGTTGTTGTTGTTGTTGTTGTCGTCGCTGTTGTTTTTGTTGTTGTTGTTGTTGTCGTCGCTGTTGTTTTTGTTGTTGTCGCTGTTGTCATCACCTTGGCCGAACACAATCGCCGCCCGCTACACAGCTGGTATTCCGCTCCAATATAATCGTCGAAGACGGCGGGCGGGCGGCCGCCGCCGGTCATTGTCGCGTGGTCTACGGCCTTAAGAGGATCGGCTCATCGTTCTTTCCAGATCGTTTGCCAGTAGCCGTCTGCTACCACTGATTCTTATTACCGCTACCACCACTACTACTACGACTACAACGACTACCGTCGTAATGACGACGACGACGACGACCAATGCTTCTACTACCGACTGCTACTGCAATCTGGCTGGCAGTATCTGATCGGCATACGGCGAATTGTTTGGACAAGTGGCAGCAGCAGCCGCAGAGCACTAAAATGCCACTCGACAAAGGACGCTCGCTCTCATATGTTGTTGACGTTAGTCTAATTTTAAGTACTGACAAACATTCCGTTGCTCTTATATATTTATATATTTATATATTTATATATTTATATATTTATATATTTATATATTTATATATTTATATATTATATATTTATATATTTATATATTTATATATTTATATATTTATATATTTATATATTTATATATTTATATATTTATATATTGTGCGCGGCAGCCTCATAAAACACCCGACGTTTTCATTAATGTTCCGTAAACAACATGTCAACAAACTTCCCGCTTGCGGTTTAAACGGCACTCTCCGGAACTTTCGTCCACTCCCTCTGAATGGCTGATATAAGACCTTTCAGACGAATGTATTTTTTGTAGCACATCTTGAACTTTAAAATAACCCAGATCCAAAACACTACAGGGTTCGGGCGAGTAACGGGGCGTTATCTTGTAGAAACCTTGCACCTCGGCATGTTGTCGCGAAGCCACCGTTGAGTTTGCTTTAATCTGCATAACCTTGTTAAAAATCAATGTTCATATGCAGGTTCTCGATGGTCTACCAAAGATAACTATGTGCATAAGCTCTCCTTTGGTAAACAAAGCTTCCTCTGTAAACAGTCTAAGTACAAAGCACTCAGCATAGGTTTCTTCTCTTCTGCAAAAACGAACAAAGATTTGTATTTAATCCTGTTCTAGCGAATTCTCGGTTTGCAGTCTATTGATTACTATATGCGTGTTGAATACTATGAATTGGTTTCACAAAAGAAAGAACCCCAGACCGAATTACCTGCATTTGTGCTCTTCACATATGAAGCTTCGTTTACAAGTGAGGACATATTCAATTTACACAATTCTTATAGGCGGGCCTTTGAAAACCCGTATATGACCTGCTGGTACGCAGGCCAGGATAACTTATTCGTAAATGTTTGAGCTAGTATAGTGAACGAAACCACCTTATAGTCTTCTTTAAAGGCTAAATGGAAAAAGGCACCACATAGTTAAAGGCGAAACTTGCCCATAACCGCTGGTTCTGTAAGCCGAGTTGAAAAACTACTTTAGAGAGAGCAGAAATTTCTCTCGAAGACGCCAGTTTAACGAAATCTACAACCTTTCAGTCTGGCCAAACTGAGTTTGAACACACTGTTTGGTGAGTGTTGTTAACACTCAGACGGTGAGTGTATATATAGGTTGTGTTTTGTGTGGTAACTCTATATATATATATATATATAACACCTCGTGCGATTTATGGGTACCGCGTTGCAAAGCGATCAATTGAGCCGTGCCGTCTGTTTCTGCGTGTATATGTATATATATATATATATATATATATATATATATATATATATATATATATATATATATATATATATATATATATACGTGTGTGTGTCATGCAACGAGATGGCAGACGGACAACACCTGGGCGCCGCAACCGGCCAATTGCTGGAAAAGGTCCACGTTGAAGTAGACGAGGTTTTCCCCGTGTAAAGGAACAGCTGGTTGAGGGAATGTGCTGCGGCGACGGCAACAAAAACAACGACAACAGTAACAACAACAGCGGCAACAAAAGCAATACCAACAACAACAATAATAACAACAACAACAACAACAACAACACAACAACGACAACAAAGACAACAACCACAATAACAACGGTTACAACGACACGTCCGTGGTCGTCGTATGTTGATGCAGATCGAGCCATTATGGCTTCTGCTCGGCGAACCCCGCCGCCGTTAATGACGTCGATACGATCCTAGCGATCAACACAGAAAAGAAGACAGAAAGAAAAATGGAGCATCGCAGATTGGCAGCTCTTCTAGGCAGCTCATACTCGATCAAAATCATCAGACAAAGAAAAAAAACGTATTTATTGTTGTTCTTGTTGTTTGGTTAATGTAAACAATTACCTTCTTGATAAACGTGTAACGAACTCTTAAAACCATCTCTCTCTAACTGTTTAGCGTTTTGTTGATGGTCCGTTTATTATGATGGTTGAGGAGGATTTTGTTGCCCCGTCGTGTCGGGGCTAGCCAGGTCGAAACACGCATGTTGATCGTTTAGGCTTTAACAAGTCTACCAAGCTCCGAACGCAGAAAGCACGGATTGGTATGATCACGACCCAGTGGAAACAACCCGGACGCTAACACCGATCCTATATATATATATATATACAAGAAGAGTTTCTCTTCAAGTCCCTACAGTTTATTTAGCAATAGCAAGGAGATGGTTACTCACAATTTTCTATTTAACAAATGAGTACTCCTTTAATGAAGATCTATTACCTTCCAAATTCAAGACTGTGGTGTCATTACCAAACAGAGGTTACGTCTTGATTCGGCTATATAGAAGGCACAGCCCGGCCTACATTCTACACCAGCAAACCCACACCCACAACTACACATCCGTATCAAGTTGTGCTTGTCTAAAATTAAAACATTGTTTCTTGCGCCTTAGATTCAGTTATGGGGATCATTGAGCAATCTTTGGACTAAATTCACGTCAAGATAAATTCTCCCCTCGTAGTCCCACAGGCCTCTGGCCCCAGCAGTTCCACCGACTTCCGTTTTCGTATAGGCGAAAAATTTCACTTCCTGCCATTTGCTTTACGATCGTAGTCTAGGGCCGTTACTTTCCCAAGCACTCATCGCATATATGTAAGCACACACATAGGTCTATGCATGTTTATACACCTGCATATGAGCCCTAACTCGTTCCTCGTGCATTTCTTGTCTTCTTCATGCTTCCGTCTTTTTTTCTGTCTTTCTTTTTTACTGTGCTGGTTAATAATCTTGGAAATCTTAATCTCTCTCACTCGTCATACAAGCAAGAGTAGCTGATCGGCCTAGATCTAATTTAGCGTTAGCGGCCGGCCGGCCCTGTCAACAGGTCCGCCCTGCCTCGCGGCTGTGCTTCCGGTGGGAACCAACGATGATACCATATATACCATATACCTACCTTCCCACAGCTTCGGTTCTATCCGACGAACCCGGCACTTACCCGGAAGTTTGTCAACAACCCGCAATCGATTCAGTTTTTCTATGGCCTCTAGGGCGGTTAAGGAAGAAGGAAGTTTTTTCCTCTACTTTTGTTTCATCTTGTCTTGTCTCTCATTAGTTAGTCGATCCCGCGCTGCGCTCCCGCGAAGAATCTCACTTCTACCACGATTCCTAACGACAATGACTACTAAAAAAAAATTAGTACTACTACTACTACTACCACAACAACTACCGGTTGTTGTCGTGCCTTTTCCGGGCGTACGTTCGTGGAAGAGAAGAAACGTTACCCGCAGCCGACACGCATATTGAACGTAACCAATAAATAACCACCTCGTATATAATATCGTTCGTAATGTTATGGTTCTCCCTTTCCGTGGCCGCCCGCCACTGGCACACATATCCTTGTACTGCACATTGTAGTAGAAGAAAGACTATCGACCTTTATCCGGTGCTTACGGGACTGCTTCTGAAATCAGTAGCCCGACACATCGTGAGCACCGTAGGCATAGTGCCAGTGGAAATTGCCATAGCAGAATCATTCGCTGTAGTAACTCTAGTGCTAGGAGTGCTGCTAATATTCGTGTTAGTAGGACCAGTAATCGTAATAGACGAATAAGAAGTCGAAGATGAAGACGAAGAAAAGAGAGTAGTCATAGTTATCGTAGTATCAGTAGTGGTTGTTGTTGTTGTTGTGGCTATTGTTGTTGCTGTTGCTGTTGTTGTGGGGGCTCTTCTGGTTGCGGCTTCGGCCGTCGCTTCCTGTCTCCCACGAATCCACAACCACCAACTGCACCTGGACGGACGAACGGACGCACTCACCCACTCTCACACCGTCTCTCGGCTCTCCGTCGGAGAGCTCGTTTTCGCGCTGAACTCTCTCGCTGCCGGTGTTTCGCCGTTGCTGCGCGACTTTCCCTTTAGCTCCTCATTGTTCTCCTTCTTCTCGTTCATATTCCTCCCGTTCGTGGTCGTCATCGACCAAACACAACGACAACTGGACGCAACAACAACAACAGCAACAACAATAACAACAACAAGATGCAGCAGCAACAACAACGACAACGACAACCGCCTCCGACGAGCAGCCTTGAGGAATCAACCGCTGGTAATGTGTGCCACAGTGTCGCCCATTGCATCGCCCACTTCGGTACCGAAGTGTAATTTCTGCTTCTCTCTCTCAAGAAGTGGCGATGTCCATGATGATGATGATGATGTTGATGTCTTACCGACGATGAGATGAAGTCGTCTGACCTTTCGGCGTGCTCGTCGATCGTGTATAACTCTATGCACGACTTGACAGACTACCCATAGCAACTGCAGCAGCAGCGAGCTGCACCGAAATTGCCCGATTTCTTTCAATCTCACACAGCGCCTAACATCTTCAAGCAATTTCATTCACACATTGCTTCTACTATCCGACTCTCTGTTCAAAACAAGGGCCTGGTGAGGGCGACGGTGAAGACGACGACGACAACAACAACAACAACAACAACAAAACGGATTAGTACTGGTTAATTAGTTCGTTGGTACCATTAGAGGCCAATAGGCCGGTTTTGCGGTACGCTACCAGGAGGCGGCTGCTGTGTCAGTAGGTGACTGGAGCTGGTGACCCAGCAAACGAACTACGGTAGAGAACCGTACCGATTGTCCTGACGTTAGCGTGCTGTCTTCAAACCTTAGAGTGTCTCTCCGATCGCCCCGTTCCGTTTCTTTCCCCGGGCTTTCTCTCTCTTTCTCTGTCTCTCCTTATCTGCCATTTCTTTCTCCTGCGCACTCACCCACCTCTCTCAAGACAACAGGCAGGAAACTCCCAGCGGGCGAACGGAACTGGTTCGCCAACACACCATCTCCAACCAGGACCTGGCTGACAACCTCGCCGATGAAGACGATGACAATAACAACAACAACAGCAGCAACGACTACAACCTCTGGGGAGGTGGACTGGCCCAGTGCTTACACTGATACACGCCAAATTGTAGAACTCTATGGCGGTGTCGGTTGTGGCTCCACTCCACCGCCAATCGTTCTTACCTATGGGAACGACACTGGCAGACATCTATCCCTATATATATATATATATATATATATATATACATGTGTGTGTTTAGCGGTCCCCGATAGATTTGAGCACAAAATCCGGCTGCTGCAATCGTGGGGAGAGGTAGTGGCCGGTGGACACCTAAGACTGCGCGCTTGGCTTGAGAATGTCTACCCACTATCACTGACTGCTCTGGCAGGTAGCGGGCGATATTTGCACCGCAAGCCAGGGATGATTGTTGTTTCTGTTGCTGGTTTGTTGTTAGCGTTCGTCGTGTTCGGCGGTGTTGGTTTCGAACCAGCGTCTCTGACTGACCTTCGCCGCAGCGTTTGCAAAGTCATCGCACATCGACCAAGAACGACGGAGACGCAGACGACCACGGACGAAGACACAGACGATGACGGCGGCGGCGGCAGCGGCGGCGGCGGCGTCGTCGTCGGCTTCGAAGTTCCCGACGCTCGTCACGGCTTGCTTAGCGATTTTCCTTCACGACGACCTCGGTTGGTCGGTGGGTCGGTCGGTCGGTTGGTTGGTTTAGGCTGGAAGAAAAGAAAACCAATCACTATCATCATCATCATGAACATGGTGATGATGATGATAATGATTGTACTCATGACGGTGGTGGCGGTGACGATGACGATGACGATGATGATGATGATGACGACGACGATGATGATAATAATGATGCCGACGATGATAAGGAACAAGCAGAAAAGAAAAGAAAACCTGGCGAAACCTGGTTCGTAGTGGTCGCCGCCGCAGCAGCAGCAGCAGCAGCAGCAGCAGCAACAACAACAGTAGCAGGGGCGCCTGCCTGCGCAAATCGTGGGAAAGACCTTGCTCTTGCGGATACACACTCTCCGACGACCACGACGACAAGAAGCGCCAGTAGCCTTCTCGATTGCCGGCTCGAGCAGCTCGCAGAGGACGACAATGATAACACTAACGACAACAACATCGCAGGTTCTGGCACAGTCATGCTCCAGACTGGCACAGTCATGACAGGATAGTGTGGCGATGGTGACGATGATGACTGTGTGTGTGTTAAGCGGCCACCACCCCTTAACCTTCCGCCGCCCCGCTCTGCCACCCCCCTCGCCCCTCTGCCACCCCCTCGCCCCCGTGTTGAGCCCGACCCCGCTAACAGTTGGCCAAAAAGAGACTTTTGGGTCAAAAGTAACGCTTACAGCGTGTACGAATGTGTACATACACACAGAAATATATAGATAGGTAGATAGAAAGAGGGGGGAGGGGGGGGGGAGAGGAGACCCCGAGAGAAAGTGGGGGAATCAATAGAACAGGTTGAGGTGATCCACAGCAAAGCATCATCAAGGCAAGGTTAGACAGAGCCAATAGACGAAACCCTCGAGATTCGCGGCTGGATCGATCGGTTGCTCCACAGACGCCAGACGGAAGAGGAGGAAAACTGAAAATGCACTGTTGCCAGTGCTGTGGCGTGGCCTTGCGTTCTAGCAACGACCTCGGCAAAACTGGGAAACCGGTAAGCTGGCTAGTCGACAAGTGCGATCGGGCGAGGTTACAAGCGAACTAACCACAGTCAGAATGGCAGGCGGCGGTAACTGTAACTTCGCTGCTGCTGCTGCTGCTTTTCTCGCCGGCAAGTGTGGGTCGGTAGTGTGGGACTCCAACCCACTAAAAAACAGTCGGGTCCCCATCCGCCCACCGATCTCCTCTGCAACTACTTCAAACAATCGGGGGGGTGAGAGCCTACTCAAGGCTAGCTTCTTCCCAGGAGGTCTGGGGGTGGCATCGTGCCAGCAGTGTGTAGGTATTTGGAAATGTTGGTCGCTCATTGGGAGCAGAGACTTCTCCATGACTGGCACTTGCTGGATAGGTCTGCGTCGAGCGTGTTTGGTGTTGCTCTTGTTATAGACATCGTGGAGGCGCCCTGGTTCCGCTCAGGTTGAACACCTCAGAATCATGTGCTCTGGAGTGCCCCTGAGCCCGAGGAGTGCCCGCGAGGACGCACGCGGAGTTAGGGACCTTCCTGATTTTAAACAGGTGGGGCTCAAAGTTCCCGTGATCCGTCGTGACCTGGATAGTGTGGGAGGTTTTTCCTCGGGAGGATTTAGCCAGTTTATATATATATATATATATATATATATATACAGAGACTGGTGAACTTTTTCCAGATCGTCCCACTTTTTGTGCCGTAGGGTAAAGCTACGCTGCCGCTTGTCTTCCTACTTGTTTGTGAGATCATCTTAAAGACGATGGCGCTCTCATGTCTTCAAATTTCAGGGAATCGTTACGGCGAGTTGAAACGCCGCCGCTGTGCTTACCGACCAGTACGCCATGATCACCTACACATGGGCGCAAAGTCATTTGCAAAATTGAGGGTTTTGTCTGTCGCCCGGCGTGAGAGGTACCTCAGATACCACATTTCGGGAACGTTCCGAGGTATTGCGCTGCGTTAACTATGTTGACTCTTTGTCGTTGGCGCAAACGAAGAACAAGTCAGTTTTTCCGGCCCACCAGAAGAATTGCCTCGCTTTTGGCGGAGGCGCGCCTCGCTTTCCGCATCAAATGCTAGAGAAAAAAAAATGCCTCCGGTGTCCAGGCCTGGGCGGTAAAGGCGAAGTCGTCAGAGTAGGCAAGTGGTTGAATGTAAGAAGACGGGCTTTCAGCCGCAGCAGGCCTTCATATGCTATGTTCCATGCAGGCGGTAAGTATAGAACCTTGTGGCACCCCTGCAGTCATATTAAAAATTGTTCTTTGGGATCAGATCGTCCTGTTGTGGTAGACTCTCCACGGGGGTTGCTGAAACAATATTGACTTTTAGTAAAACGGCGAGGAAGAGATTTCGTGAGAGGATCTAGGCGGAATCTTGCGGAGAAGCTCGGCCTTCGAACCCAGAGAATGTTACTGATTGTCGAGCGCTCTTTCCGAAGTCAATATTGAGAGTCAGATAGGTCTTACTCTTCGTGAAATCTCGGCCTTCACAATGACCTAGCCTAGCTTTTGGCAAAGGAGTCGAACAAGTAGATTGGGCGGCAGGAGATGGGGCCCTTGGAAAACAGACGAGGTCTGCATTCTTCCGTTCGGCAAGGAACAAACCCGCGGAAAGCATTTTCACTCCAGAAATGGTCACCGCTTCCGAATATTCCTTTATTAGTGATTTGGCTGTAGAGACGGGGATAAGTAAATTCAATGTATTCTAAAATCAAATATACGCGTCGATACGATTTGAGATGCACATACACGCACACGTTTTAGAGGGTGCTAATTTAAGGACACACACAGGATTAACAAGTCTTGGTGTCCCCTATTTTTCGAAGCCTGCCACTGGCTTGAAGAAAGGATATTTGTGCTGGGCGCGCCAAACGAATCAGCTGACTCCTCTCTTCACTAGTCTGATCGATATGGCAGCATTTTATTTAATGGGAAAGCGTGTTACCGGACATTGTGAACAAGCTACAAAACCTGGAAGTTTACAAAGTTCTCAAAGTTTACAGAAATATTGCAACGCTTTAGGTAAGTAACAAAGCGGCACAAAGGCGGACCAAAGCACACTGCAACTAGACGAGATAATGTCAGAAAATTACAAGCCCGGCTAAAGGGGTACAGATACGACAAGTTAATCATCTTATGAATCAGTAAAGCCACGTTCGTTGCAAAACAGCCCGTCTGAGCTTCCAAACACTGTCTCCTCTGATAAGATCATTTCGGGACTGACTCCCAGCCAAGATTTAACGTCCATGGGACTGCTTTTCGCATTGCTTCATAGACTGACCCTCATAAGTACAAATGTGCAACGGTGGGGCTCGAACCCGCGCACCTATGTGTCTCCTCGGGTCGCGAGGCGTAGACGCATGCCACCACGCCACCGGGCTCGAACCCTTTGATAAGATAATGTTCACTGTTGGATAATCTGTGGACAAGCAAAACTCGGGTATGGCTGCAGCAAAAATCCAACGATATGCGGCGGCAATTTTAAATCGCAACCGTGCAAGCACTAGTATCAGTGCTAGTGTGGGTCGGGATAACCTATGACGGGTGCATGCCGCTCGTTTTCATTAATCAGGTAGACAAAATTGTCGAGGCGAGGTTACGCCAGCTAATTTTAAAAATAAATCTAATGCCGTGGACCCGGAGAGCATTTTAAAGACTGGCGGTTTACGTTTTAGCAGAATCGGCGTCTTTTCATTAGGCCAAACAAAAACTCAGACCTGGCTGACTGTTCTTGCTGGAGCTAAGAGAGCGACACGGATGCAGTACAGTGTCGCTGTAGGTGATACAGAGGGCATGGGCCGCCACAACGACAACATTCGCAATCCACTCAGCGCTCACAAAACCCAGCAAATCGAAATAGTAGCTGATGAAGTCTGTGAACACTGTAGCAAGTGTCCATATGCCGAAATGGACGGAGAGCTTGATTAGACTTATCTGGTGATATGGAAAACTATCTGATAAATAGTGACTTTTTGAGAATATTCGTGCCGGAACGCTTCTAGGGCGGCTGTTTGTGGCAAGTTGTAGCGGCTTACGACTTTATCGATAAATGATACTGAACCCGCATGCTGTTCACATCTCACGTAATATGGACAAAAGTCATGACCTGAGCCACACTTTCAGGAAAAGCTTCACTGTGCCTGGTGTCACAACGGCGGCTGGCGCGTTTTCGTGGTGGTGAGCTATCGTCTAAGAGGTGTAGAGAGATTTAAGGCTCTTCCTGGTCAGTGCGCTGAAAAGCTATTGTATGGACTATGCAGTGCACCAATCGCTTGCCATTGTACCGCGTCCTGCGTCCAGCAGTCGACTACTGCTGCGTCTACGACGAATTTCACTTCGGGAGAAGAAACTGGCGGCCACCACGTTGCCAGCCGACCGTTAACGCTTCACTCTCGTAGATGGAGGCGCTCCCACGCTTGACCATTGCGAGCTCTGGGACTTGAGTAAAGGGCCTGCCTCGAGGATAAACTTGACTGGTAGCGCTCCTCACAAGCCCTTGTGTAGTTAGTTAATCACATATCCATGCAATTCAAAAAAAAAAAAAAAAAAAAAAATATATAGTTCAAAATATTGATATATTATAAAATATAAAGAATAATATATAGTATATATATAATATATAAGATATTAATATAATATATATATATATATAATAAATAGATTATAATATATATATCTTAGAGATATTAGATATATAGAATAAATTATCTATATATTATAAAATAATATATATATATATATATATATATATATATACTTTCAAATCTCACGCGTAGTAAAGAGTGAGTTAAAAAAAACGATCGACTGACAAATACTACCTACGCTACAAGAGCTACCATCAAGTTTATCTATATATTTATATATATATATATATATATATATGATTAACTAACTACAGAGGAACTTGTGAGGAGTGCTACCAGTCGAGTTTATCCTCTATATCTTTATATTCATATACTGATTTGCGATCAATAGGTTCCATGATCATTCAGAATGTCACTATGTATTATATATATATAGTATATATATATATATATATATATATATATATTCTATATAGACTATATTATTTACTTGAAAGCGTAAATAAAAAATACACGAAAGGTTAGTGATATTGTACTCAGGCAATGGCCGAACTCTATCAGGGATATAGCTGAGAAATAGGAGGATACCTTATGAATCAGCTGTAAAGTCTGACCGCATATTTTATGCGTCATAAAACTGGCAGCAAAGTTTGTTTCCAATATGTTTAAATCTTCCAGCATAATTACCGTATAAAATGTCCGAATTGAGCCTAATGAGACCGCCAGAGATTCTTCAGAGAGGGATTACAAGGAGACAAGTCATGGGTATAATTATATATATATATATATTATATATATGACATCAAGGCTCACAACCAATCTTTCCAGTGATGCTTCAAGAAAGACCCGATAGAGAAATTTCAGAGAGAGACAGATCCAACACCAAGTATTTTTTACTGTTTTTCAACAACAAGGAAATCATCTTCCACAAACTTGCCACGTAGTTTTGCGGTCAATAGTAAAATTAACGCGAAAATTTTAAAATATTACATGAGAACGCCAGCGCAAGAGGCCTAAAGTCTGGCCAAAAAATCTTAGATCCTCCATCACGACAACGCACCGGCGCACACATCGTTACTGATTTCTAATTATTTGATGAAAAACGCGATTTCTTTGTTTCCGCAACCTTTCTATTTGCCGGATCTGGCTGCTCGCGACCTTTTTCTCTTTCCACAGGTAAGAAAAGTTGAAGGAATAACGTTTCGAGACTATCGAGGAGGTATAGAAAAATTCGCAGGAACAACTCAACTCAATTCAGAAGGTCGCTTTTAAAAAGTGTGTCGAAAAGTGAGGAAGAAAGTGACTCACGTGCATTGCAGCAGGCGGGAGTTATTTAGAAAGAAACACTTACCATTTGACATGTAAAATAAATATATTATTTTATATAAGTTTGTATCAGAACTTTCCGATCTGTCCTCGTGCTTATATATATATATATATATATATATATATATATAGACACAAACACATTAATTTATGTTAATATATATATATATATATATATATATATATATATAGGTTGCTTAATAGAGGAAGTGTTATCATTGAGGATTCGCCGCCGAAACGCTGTGCGACGGCACAACTAAAAGGGAGTAAGTAGTCGACAAGTATTTTAATTGAGCCATGCGGCACAAAAAAACGCAAATACAAGCGAATAAAAATGACTTAGGCAAGCCTACTGTTGTTAGCCGTTGCGTGACGCGCCTGTGTTGTGCTATGCTATGCTATGATGGTATGGTGTGGTATGGTACGGTATGGTGCTGCGGGGCGAGTCACTTTTTAAGAACTTTTCGGTGCCGCCCTCTGATTTCGCCTACAAGAAGCCGGTCTTGCCTGTTTCCTGCTGTGTAGAACAGCACACGATTCGAATGACGACGACGGCGAGCTATGAATTAATAGTGCGGAACAGCAACGAACAGACTAGCGCCGGCCGCAGAAATTAATGGTCTTTCCTTCGAGCGACGTCTGGAAGCGGAAATCATCATTTCGGACACTCGCGCCAGTTTTTCCTTTGCCGGTTACTCGCGCGCCATTAAAAGAAAAACCTACACACAAACCAACAGACAGACAGGCGAGATGCAGAGACGCCGTACGCAATATTAATGACCGACCAGTAACTTCCTAGTTTCCTACCATTCGAAATGACACGGACGGGGAAAATCTTCCCGAAAAATGCAGAAGAAAAAGAAAGAGAGAGAGAGTGCGAGACGGACGGTGGTTCTCGAACGGTCTCTAATGGTACTGCTCGGTAATGCCACGCCAGGCTACCTACAATCCTTGTGCGAGTGCTGGAGTCGTGCATTCTGGCGCGCAGAATACCACCGGCAAGTAAACGGCCCACCCCCGCCGTGTCGCGTCACGGCCAACGCAGACTCCTTTAAGTGTTCAGCAGAAGGGAAAAATGGCTCCAGTAGCCGCGGTAGCGCCAGCAGCAGCAGCACCACCAGCAATCATGTCAGCCAATCAGCGGATAAATCACAGAGTGCGACCAACACACAGGCCGTGGCACACTCGGTAACAATGATCGCACTTCCTAATGCACGCCAATACTTTTAGAAGAGTTTGTTTTATATTCTCTTACAATTAAAATATATATTATAAAATTAAAATATGTGCAATGAAATGTTCTACGATATACTCGATTTAGTTTATTTATAGAACTTTGCTATGTTAGCACTTTGGAGTGGACAATTGGCTCCGCGCAAACGTGTGGTCATGAGTTCTCTAGCCCTGGGTTAACCCAGTCAGTTCAACAATGTGCCCCGAACAGACGCTGCATGTCCTCGTCGAATGTCGAGCGGCAGCCTCTGGCGCACGAATTCGGATGCCCTCGAGTCTCCTGTCAAAAGATTAAGGCTTGCCTACGCTCTGAATCAGCTTGTATATTACTCTTGTACTTCCCGAAGTATGAACTGACCCCCCGTCTGGGAGGCCCAGTTGAAGAAATACGGAAAACTGGTTGAGGAAGTACAGGCCGTACAGGCTTAGTTTAGGCCGGGGATCGATGCTATGATAGAAATAGGCGAACGGAACTGCATTTCGCATTAATTTTTAACAAATGCATATATATATATATATATATATATATATATAATGGTTTATTAACACCCAGGTTGGGTAAATTTTAAGTAAGTACATCAGTCTGAATCAGTGATTTTTCTGCGTCACCGGATCTTCCCTCATCTTGCGAGTTCAGCTATTGATTGCACTGCTGGACATGCTGCGGCGTGATATCTATCACAATGACCTAAGCATCTCGCGCACCTACAACACTCCTGAGGATTGTGGAATTCTTGTGTGCTGCATAACACGTGATGGAACCCGTGGGCTGCAAATGCCGTAGTTAGATGCCTATTCTTATATCCGGCTGCTCGCCAGGTTGTACTCCTCATCGCTATCGTCGTGTATATTCCTATGTCTATATCCTTTAATTTTTCCCCCCACTTTATAGTGTAGGCCACGAAGGCCGTCGTCTTAGGTAAACCCCGTTTTACTTGTAATTCCTGTGTCATTAGAGCCCCCCCTTCTAATATATGAACTATTCTATTCCTACAAGAGTTAGCTAACCCCAAAACCCGCTTCATGAAGAAAAATCGAACTCTATCTAGTAACTGTAGATCTGCCTCTCCTAATTTCTCCCATATAAGTGATACATCAAATGTTGCTATTGGTCTGCTTTCAATATGTTTTCGAAAACTGCTACCATTTGACCCCTAAATAGGTAAATGTATTTACAAAATTTACTGTATTACCCCTGGCTCGAAGAAAATCGTCTTTCGCCAATCGACAATTTAACTGCTACTGTCTTCTGCCAGTTAATACTAAGTCCCATCTCGTCCATATAATCGATTAGCCGTTCTAGTCCCTGCTTAACTCTAAATAAACTCCTGCCATAGATCGCAATGTCATCTGCATACATTAATGTATTTGCCCACTCTCGGCAATTTCTTATATATATATATATATATATATGTATATAATCGTACAGGCATTTTTGCTAGGTCAGTTAAAGAAGTAATAATATAAAAACAATTCTAACTATATTGTTGTTTTACCTCTTCGAACCAGTAAATATTTAATGGCAAGAAAAAAATTACTTACCAAATGACCTACGTATATATACTATTACTAGAATACATATAAATATATATATATATATATATATATATATATATATATATATATATATATATATTTATATATATATATTTCAATTTATCTGCAATAACTGAGCGTACCGTGCGAGAAGTTTCTGCATTCCCGTTTGTCGAATTGTCTTGACCACAGACTAAGTCTGTTTGCCGAATGACCTAAAGGTAAGTCCTTGGGCTGACTCTCAGCCAACGTTTACCGTCCACGGAACCGCTCTCGCATTGCTTCATAAGACGGACCCCAATAAAAACAAGTGTGCAACGGTGGGAATCGAACCCGTGCACCTTTGTGTTTGCAGTCTGCTCCGGTCGCAAGGATGCGCACGCAAATACACCACCGGGCTTGAGTACCACATGACCTGCGTGCAAAACAAGTGTTGTTTTCACTGGTAAGGCGTCCTGATTTGGTGACTCCATTATTTGTTAACTTACCGTTTTCGCTGACATCAAGGGGCGAATAAGTCAACCGGCAAAACTGTGGCGTCATTAAGAATAGAAAACCCGTTTGTACCTGATATAGAATACTATTTTTATCTTCGGCTTCATTGTGGTCGTCGGGGTATTATTAGTAGAAGTGTCTGTTATCATCTTCATCGTAAACCACCTGCTCAAGCGTCAAAGGTCAATTTTCCTTGTGCCCCTAGTTCCTAGCTTCGCGCGTGGCCTATAGTGTTACGCTGAGCCCTACCAAACAATGTTTAAGTTGCTGCTCGCTGCTTTGCTAAGACTGCTGCTGCTACCGTACACTGTTGCCTGACAGTAAGCAGTGCAGACGAAAAATAAGGAGCAGACAGAAATGAACTCATGCAACTAATTAACTAGCAATAATTGGCCCATTTACATTGCGGGGAGACGCGAGGTGCGCCGGTTCGAGCCCCACCGTTGCACATTTGTTCTTATGGGGGTCCGTCTATGAAGCAATGTAAAAGTTCCGTTCCGACGTTAAATCTTGGCTGAGAGTCAGCCCGAATACTTTACTTAAAGAAGTTTTCTTAGTTTTTTTTTGTAGTATGTGTCGATCTCTGGAAAATGTGCAGTAAAAGTACAGAGATCCCGGGGGTGGCGTGGTGTATTCGCGTGCGTTTTCGTACGACCAGAGGAGTCACTCGGATGCACGGGTTGCACATTTGTTTTTTAGGGGGGTGGGGGGCGTTTTACGGCGCAATGCAAAAGCAATTCCGAGGACGCTAAACCAGTTGGCTAAGAGTCAACCCGAAAAAAAAAGCTTTTCGTTACGTGGGCAGCACCAACTATCAGGGATTTTCTCGTGTTGGCCAGTCCAGTCAAAGCAAGCCATGCATCCTGTCGGCTGGATGATCGTTCGTCCTTTGGTCGTCGTGGTGCGTCCTGTTCGCCAGCGCACTGGCAGGACGTAGCAGCACTAGCAGAAGGAACAGAACAGCAGAACAACAAACAGCCGGCAACAACAACAACGGAAACAACAACAACCACAACAACAACGGTGACGAAGTCGATGAAACAACAGCAACAACAGTCACAGGGTGTTCGACGCCCACCGCGAATTAGGCGTCGACAACACCCTGCGAGAGCGCCGCCATCACGAGGCCGTATATAAAGAAACAGAGCGCTTCACTAAGAAAGAGTAACTGATCGTGAATGTAAAGACCGAGAGCGGGCTGGAGAGAGAAAAGGGAGATAGAAGAGTGACACACATATATATATATATATATATATGAGAGTACGAGAGCGTATGGTTGTGTGAGTGTGTACATTTAGCTAGGAAGAGAGGGGAGAGTGCTAGAGAAAGAGAGAAGGAAAGCAATAGGCGAGGCGGAAGAACTTAGAGAGCGCGAAGCAAGGACAACAGATTGCGCTTTAATAACCAGAGCGCAAGGCGCAGACTTTAGACCCAAAGTTGAGTTCAGTAGGGTGACGACAACAACAGTGCCGAAGAAGACGGAGGAGACGACAACAACGACGACGACAACAACAACTAACGACAACAATAACAACAGCAACAACTACAATGACAATATCAACAACCAGAAGAACAACAACAGCAGCAGCAACAACTACAATCACAATATCAACAACCAGAAGAACAACAACAGCAGTAACGACGACGACAACAACAAACCCGCCGTAGGCAACAGCAGCAACAGTTGTACCCGCAGTAAATAGTATATCTGGCGCTAGGTGACTTCGTTCTGTAATCATCTTGCGACGCTGACGACAAAGCAGCAACAGCATCTTCTGCGGCAACGAGGCGCTTTATCTCCAGCTAGCTTCATCTAAATAAGCGTCCACCCTGTTGCTGACGATCGCAGCCATAGCCCACGGGGCATAAATGCGACATAAACGGTGTAGAGCAACGTAAGAGCAGAGACGGCATGGTTCGCCGGCCCTCCTCTACCAGCAAATCGTAGGGATAGAAAATGCATCGAGCACAACGAGGAAAACTCCAATTTGATCTATCTTCAATGCTACTGGGCTTGTAAACTAAAGCAGAAACGAAGAAAATCGCTGGCCGACCCTGTATTACCAGCCTTGATTGGCCATCGGCAAGCGGTCGTTTACCACTGTAGCGCCGAGTGGCAATGGTCATCAGCAGCTGACATTGGCAACGTTTTAACATTTATAGTTAAGACGACTACTGTTATTATCGTAATTATTAGTTGACCTTGCTTAGTTACTAAGAGGCCGATGGAACGGAACTAAATCAGGTCTAGGAGCTCGGTAAGCCGATGCTTGGAAGAGTGTCGTGACATCTGTATTGAGATGCACCTACCTTTCGCCTATCGCTCGCACGACACATGAGAAGCATGATGGCTCTGGTCGACCTTTGCCCAGTCATTCAGTCAGGCAGTACTCTGCATTGAATGCTGACCGGCACTGTCTCGATAAAAAAAATACGGCGTACCTCAACGTAATTGTCCCCACGATTGTCGTTCCTCCCGAAGATCATGAATTTTGCCGTCGTTCTGTTTGTCAGCTAAGCGCTATTCCAACTGCCTTCCGTTGCCTGCAACATCTGTTTTTCGACCGCCAAACATGAACTAGGTAGACATGCTGGATGTAGACGCCTTTCCCTAGAGAAGACCGGATGACGACAACCTATCAGCTCACATGATCAAATTTATGAAAATTATTTAATCTACTAAACCTATCGAAGCATTGTGCGATCCAGATGCCCCGACGTCTAGAAAAGCTGCTGTGCCAGCCGAGCGTTTGGCGGCAAGCGTCGAACACCGCGTCCTTTCGTCAGTCAGTCAGTCAGTTTCAGCGAGTCTTCATCCTCCAGCAGTCAGAAGAACCTTGCTGCTTTTCTCAGGTTTTGAATCCCCCCCCCCCCCCACCCATCGAACTATCGCTGCCACCACCCCCGAACCCCCAGAAGCCGGCCGGAACAACGACGCGCACAGCAAGCGAGCAGCACAGCGGCTCCGCGCCATACGCAGGCTCGTACTCAGGACGAATGAAGGTCTCTCTCTATCTTTCTGTCGGACCCTCGGCTGTCGTCGAAGTACCATATGGTTCTTCTCGGGCGGCGTCCCGATCACCGGCACCGGAGCTAAGATGGCCGGTCTGAGTGCTGCCATGAACTAGGAGGGTGATGGTCATATGATTATGATGCTGGTGATGATTGTGATGATGATGATGATTGTAATGATGATGATGATGATGGTGGTGGTGGTGGAGATGATGGTGATGATCTGTTTGTTGTCTAACCTCAATCCTCTCTCAGTCTCTCGCTACCTCGGTGCTACCTTTAGTCTTAGGCGCGCTGACTCACTGACACTCAATGCTGGCTGGTTCTTCTGCGTGCCTGTGTTTATACGTGTTCTGTTTCTGTGGCTCTGTGTATATGTGTGTGTGTGTGTAGACCGAGCGTAGTAGACTTCTGAAAATGATGTTGATGTTGTTGTTGCTGTTGCTGTAGCTGGTGTCTTTGCTGATACTAATGTTTTTGCCGGTGCTGTTGCTGCTGCTGCTGCTGCTGGAGATTGCCATCCCATAGCCGTTCCATAGTCGTGGCCGAAGCAGCAGTAGATGCAGAAGATGCAGCGACAGCAGCAGCAACACCAGCCTATACAGTTCCTCACCGCTGACAGGCGACTGCCTGATACCGACAGCCTGGCAGTACCTGACTCCGACCGACCTGAGCTAGGGGTACTTGCTAGAACAGAGGCTGCTGTAGGCAGCCAACCAGCCACGCAGGAAGATCATCATCCTTGCTGGCGGCGGACCCGGCACAACCACCACCATCAGCATCAACAACCAACACTATTATTACTACGGCCGCCGCTGCCAGTTGCCCATAGGCCACCAGAGCCATATGGCCATCCGTCGCCACTTTCCCCTCTGAATGGGCGTCGTCGTCATCATCATCATCATCATCATCGCCATCGTCTTCGTCGGCAATATGAGCCTACTCCACGCCGCCGCCGCCGCCAACTATCATCAACCACTACTACTATGACTACCTTGAAGCGGCTCAGTTAGTTGCAAGAGAGGAGGGAGAACGAGAGATGGGAGAGAGGGATGAGGTAGACAGAAAGAGCTAGATGAGGTAGAGAATAAGAGATAGAGATGAGGTAGACAGAAAGAGCTAGAGATGAGGTAGAGAAAAAGAGCTAGATGAGGTAGAGAAAAAGAACTGGATGGGGTAGAGAGAAAGAGCTGGATGAGGTGGAGAAGAAGAGAGAGAGAGGGAGAGTACGGCGATGAAGAAAAAGATGAACGAGAAGGAAAAAACAGAAAAAGAAGCGACAGCGCGACAACCTTGAGACGACGCTAGCGAGATTTAGCCTCCGTCGACGACGACGACGACGACGAATATGGGTCACTCCGGTCGGCGGCGGCAGCGGCGGCGGCGACGACGACGAGGAGACAAACTCGAGCGATCTCTGCGACGGCGAACTGAATCAAGGCTAAACCACCAATAAGTAACTACTAACTACGACGACTACTGCTGCTGCTTCGAACACTGCTGCATCGAGCGGCGAGCTCCGTTTTTCTTCCTTTTCTTCCTTCTTCTCTCCGTCAACGATCAAGCAAACGCCGCCCGTTGGGCAACATATGAAAACAACACAACACTGCCTTAACGCCTGCTAGGCTGGCAGCTCGTAAAAAGTACGACACTAAAGAGGGGAGAGCGTCACATTATATATATATATATATATATATATAATTTTTTTAATACGATTATAGTGATATTAATTTATATATATATATATATATATATATATATATATATATATATATATATATATATATATATATTTATATAAGGGTCAGCGGACACGGGAGATATTCTTTTCTGCAAATGCGCTGAAAAATTAAAATTGTTTAAACTTGTGTAAATATGGAAATTTCAAGCTTAATGAATTATTATTAAGCTTAAATAAATTTGCCGTCTGGAAAAGACGGTCCCATAAAAAATATATATATTAAGAGTCATAATTGTGTGTGGTATATAAACACATACTATTTATAGATTATATATTGGCTCTTACGTGACGCTATTGTAGATAAATAGAACACATAGCCAGTAATAACATAAGCGTTTGAAGCCGAGGCTCTCGTCAATCTTCACTACTCGCAAAGTGACTACACCATGCTAATACCATATTTGTTAGACGTGTTTATTGTTCTTGCTAATCAAGCTCACTGTCGTCAGAGTAGCACACAAAATGTGACGTTGCTTTAACCGAAAACTTATTTCGTTTCCCTGTTTCAGCATGTTACGCCAACCTTTCTTGGCTCAGCTGAGATGTGATCTAACTATGAAGACACTACAGTGTAAAACCGTCACATCTCAGGTTGAACACAGTCGTGCTCGGTGACGCGGAGCATTTGCCTGCGCCTGGCGACCGGAGGAGACACATAAATGCGCGGATTCGAGCCGCACCGTTGCGCATTTATATTTATGAGGGTCCGTCTATAAAGCAATGCAAAAAGCAGCCCCGTGGACGTTAAACCTTGGCTGGGGGTCAGCCCAAAAAACATTTAGGTTTAACACATCTTTATGCAAATACAAAAAAATATTCACCTCTTTGGATCTTACGATACCCACGGGCATAAGACCTCTATAACTCACGCATGGGTAATGTACTTCACTATTAGGAGTACAAGCTGTCCTAATTTTGCAATTGCGCGGTTCCGTTGACGTTTGTAACTGGAGTCAACGGTCTCTCTGCAGGGTTTGCGTAAACAGCGCTGGCTTACAGAAACGCAATTTTCCAGTGTAGACACATTGCTGAAGGAACTGAGATTTAACTGCGTGGGCCAGACTTTGCTGAAGGAACTGAGATTTAACTGTGCGAGGGCCAGACTTTGAACTAACTTCTACTAAAGCAATTGGTAAATATATAAACGAGGCGCTATTTTAGTTTTTAGCAAACAAACCACGATACCTAATGAGATAGTCTAATGCTTTATTTATCATTCTTGATTTTGATTCGCTTTTCATCTTAAAGATCTTAAAAAGAACCCACAAAGAGCCGAAATTGACTTAAAATGGCACAGTAACAAACGGAAATTACAACAATAGCCCGTCTAATTTTAAGGTCACCTTCGCCTTGGAAGGAACTTCTTTCCAGTACCTGCCATTTAGGTTGATGTTTAGAACTTCACCTGCTAGAATGGTTTAATTCTACTTATTTTATATCAGACATTGTAAAGTAACACTTGCAAAAACGTCAAAGGCGAACCCTTAAAGGAGCTCCTTTTTTGCTAGAACAATTTGTGGTGCTCTCGGGAATGCTACGAAGCACTAAATATGTCCAAGCAAATTAGGTCTATCTGTGTTATCCTGGTAATTATAGGTTTTTGGTTATACCTATTTTCTCCTGTCGATCTTGACGCGTACCTGCAGTAACAGCCTTACATTACAAACATTAAGCACTAGGCCACTGCTCTTTTTGCATTTTTCAGCAATTTTGTTCAAATGCAGAACTGGCAGATATATGGCGGCGTCACATTAGCTAATTCCAAAATATTGGCGTCACTAAGATACCTAGATAAGGATATTTAACGATATTTTTAGATTAGACCTAACATGCCGGGGCTAGACAAGGTCGAATCCATAGAAAATTATAGATACGTGCCAAGTTCTCGTGCAAGTTTGCAAGCATAATAAACATTTAGTTTAACTAGACCTCTTATCTCCCTTTTGCCACGTGATGAAAATAAAGTAAGGCGTGCACCATATTTTTCCTGCCTAGTGCGCGTAAATGGTCACGCGCAGGACTGAACAAACACGAGGCAGATACAGCTTATACGACGGCATGTGAGAAGCCGTCAAGGGGACACCTCGCATCAGTAAACTAATTTCATGTAAGCAGTTTTCGGCCGTACAAATCATTTTGCACTTTTTTTCTTTGTTTCTCTATTGAAAAAATAATTTGTCCATTGTCGTGACCAACACAGCCAATGTATAAAACCAAGTAACTATGTATTCGTTATGATGTTCCCTGCGGTGGCCTTGCATCCCAATCAAATCAGTTTTTTTTATTAGAGTCATTGCTAATTGTAGGAATGTTGGCATGTTGGCGAGCAGACACAAATGGCGGTCACCCGCCCCCGAGAGTTCCTGTCTTTTTCCACCTAGACTAATGGTGTAAGCAGCGTTAGTGCGACGAGCACCCGGCTATGTGGGAGCGCAACAATTAATAAGTTGGTAAGAACAAGTTAACCACACTCTGCAGGACTACTAGCGTAAACTCTGTTAGTTTTTAAGGAGTTCACAGCTTTCAAACAAATAAAATTTTTGCAACTAGAGGAGGTGGCATGCATGCAGCTCATTCGTACATTCAGTCATACGTAGCGTTTCGTTACAACCAACTACCTGCAATTCAGATGGCGTATATTGTACAACGATAACTCGCGCCATTTAAACTTTGTAGAATTCTGAAATACTTTTGCAACTTTTTTTTCGTTTTTCTCTCTTAAATTCGGATTCTGGTGGCCGTTGATAGCTGCCAGTGCAAGCGGCTCAAAAGTTACTTAGTCGCTCCACGTGACAAAGTTGGATACATAATATATAAATAAATGCATATACATATGAAAACGAATTATTCTGGTGGTTATTTAAACTGTACCACAGGTCTATCGATAGCCAACTTTTAGATACGAAAGAACGGCATAATAACCACATCTGATTGTTGCGTAAATATATATATATATATATATATATATATAAAAGATGGTCTCTCTCTCTCTCGTTTCATCTCTGTGTCATTTTGGTCATCTCGCTGTGCAAAGTGATTTCGTAATCGGCGTCGTTGTCTCTGTTAACCTCTCGTAGTTGTTTAGATCGGTCACGTTTCATCATCATCATCATCATCATTTGACCGCAGGCTGCTCGGTGGGCGCTCAGCAGCAACTGGACGTCAGAGTCGGATGGAGATGACAGAGAGACACAGAAGGACAACAAAATCCAGCAGCAGCAGAAGAGTTGCTCTGTGCCGGACGGAAAGCATATGGCGGCACGAGCGGGACACACCGTAGCCGTTCGGGACCGCCTGTCCGCCGCCGCCGCTGTTGTGAGGATGGCCGCCAGTCAGCCAGGCAGGCGGTGGTGGTGGTGATGGTTGATCATAACAACGACGGTTGAGTGATGTAACCGAGCCCAATCAAGCCGCATCCCGCAGCAAGCGAGCTGAGATCACGACCGGCAAGCTCTGACGACCTCTGCGATCGAATCATCGCGTTGTGTCAGTTTGTCACCGTCGTCGTTGTTGTTGATGTTGTTGTTGTCGTTGTTATTGATGTTGTTGATGTTGGTGTTCTTGTTGTTGGTGTTCTTGTTGTTGTTGTTGTTGATGTTGGTGTTCTTGTTGTTGGTGTTCTTGTTGTTGTTGTTGTTGTTGTTGTTGATGTTGGTGTTCTTGTTGTTGGTGTTGTTGTCGTCGTTGTTGTTGTTGTCTTCGTTGTAGTTGTAATTGTTGTTGTTGTGGTTATTGTTGCCGCTTCTGTTGCTGCTTCTGTAGTTGTTGTTGTTGTCGTTATTGCTGTTGTCGATGCCATGTCAGTCTCGATCACCGTCATCTTCGTCTCGATCACCACCATCATAATCATCATCAACATTGGCGTCGTCATAGTCGCCGGCGACGGCGGCGGCGGTGTTGTTGTTGTTGGCACGAGGGCACGAGCGAACGCCAAACGCGATAGCCTACGACTTCGAACGACTACGACTTCGATGACCTTGAGTTTGAGGAAGTACCAAAATGCCTCGTAAACCGGTTACCTATCAGCCCGCCAGCCAGCCAGGCAGTCATCCACCTACCTATCTATCTATTGTATCTATTGAGCGATGGATGGATGGATGAATCGAGCTCTATATACTGTTTACTGCCTATTAACTATCTCGCTAGCCCAGTATAGGCACGCATTGCCGTTGAGACCAAACCTCACGGAGACCTCACGGCGCGTCTCAAAACGGGCACGTCTGGGGTATCTCGCTTCGTCCATGTACTTCACTGTAGTCGTTGTTGTTGTCGTCGTCGTTGTTGGTGTCTGTTATTGTTGTTCGTGTTGTTGTTGTTGTTGTCGCTGTTGTCCCCGTCTACGGCGACCATGACCGATGTCGGCGCGAGAGAGAGAGAGAGAGGACAAGCCGAAATGTTACGCTGTTGGCATACGCCTGCAGTAGTTGCTGCTCGAGTCATGTTGTGCTGCTGTTGTTGATGATGCTGCTGCTGGTGATAGCAGTACCGATACCGGTAGTGAAAAAAGTGGTGGTAGCAACAGTATTTGTCGCCGTAGTCATAGTAGTAGTAGTCGAAGTACGGACATGATGTGAGGTGTGGCTGTTCGTGGTGCCTGTCGCATCATCTCGAAGCAGCAACAGCAAACCAACCAAACCAACTGTGACTCAGAACTTCACGCAAGAGGAGCGAGCGGGCGAACGAGCGTCAACTCTGGTGGAAAGACAGGGGGAAAGGGGGGGGGGGGAGAACGAGAGGGAGATGAACCAGTTTGGTGGAACCGGGGGGGGGGGGGGGGGTTAAGTGGCGAGGTGGTGAAGTTTATAGGTACGATCGCCGGGGTTTGTTTGCAAGGCGAGCGACAAACGCGCAAGAGAAGGACAACAACTATGTTGGAAGCATCATCACATTAGAAGAAAGATCACCGAGAACGACTAGGAATCGCGGTAAAGGCATACGAGAAAGGAGGGACGGGGGGAGAAGAAGGAAGAGAGAGAGGGAGATAGTGCGCAAGAGTGAAAGAGAAAGCAACGGGGGGGGGAAGGGGGAGCGAAACCGAGAGATCGGGGGTATCTCTCGAAGTAAAAGGACAAACTGCCGGATGGCCTGGGATCGTGCCATCGTTGTATAAATGGCTTCCGGTCGATGAGCTGAACACTTTCACTTGTATAGAATAGAAAGGCTGCATGATAGCAGCGGCTACGTGTCTCACATCGGGCAATGCAACACAAATGTAATGTGTTGGAGAGAGGGAAATTGTAAAGAGTAGGAGACACTAAGAGAGGACTCAGACAACTGGCGAGCGGGTTGAGGCAATCCGTGCTCGGCAAGATGGGCCGGAAGAGAGATGAAGAGAACACTTGAGAAGACTATATATACACATTTACAGATGACGATGATGATGATGATTCCGATTTCACAACCAGTACATGGTCGGAAGTTAATACGTCAACTTGTATACCTGCCAGCTCGTTGTAGTAGTACTTAATAGTAGTTGTTGTTGTAGTAGTAGTAGTAGTAGAAGCCTAGCTTCTACTTCGTCTGAAGGACATGTAACGTTGGCTAATTGAAATTAAATAGTTGCATTGATTGTATTTCTGCAACATTGACATTTTGCCATTCGGGCAAATTGTAACCGATTCGACAATTGATAGGTTGGTCGGCGCCAACCTATCAATTGTCGAACACAACGGTGCACAGTACAGGTACAGGCACAGTATACACCTGTATACGAATAATGGCAAATACCAAGTTCTCATCAGCTTCTTTCGTCCACCACATTGAAGACTGCCACACAAAGATGTGCACTAGCCGCCCTGTTAACGACTCCCCTCGGTTGACATCATAGAACTCTACGGGAGTTCGACATCGGGGTCGGGAAACACGGCTTACAGTAACCCTATCACGAATCGAGCCATTGGGTCACCAAAATAATGCCCACTAAATGCGCATTTTCTTGAATGTGTGTGTATGTTTTTGGCGTAATAATACAATTGTTAGCTAGAACGTGAAAGCTCAAATATCACGGATCACAAGGCCTCCGTTTTCGCGAACATTTATCAGTATAACTCTGTTTTCTCGCTAGCTAAAATTAGCTAATAATTCAGACAAAGCAGATTCACTTCTGAACATGACGGTGTGTTCAATTTCTCAATCGCATATTTTGTAAATTGCGTTCCGCCAGCCACAGCGGCAAACCAAAAATTAGTAATTTCAATCTATCTCCTTAAAACCTTTTTCGGGCTGACCCTCATCTAACATTTAACGTTCACGGTATTATTTTCGCACTGCTTCGTAAGACGTACCACATAAATACAAATGTGCAACGGTGGGGCTCGAACCCGTGCATCCATGTGTTCCCTCCGGTCGTAAAGCGCACGCGATTGCATCAAAATCTTCCTCCTATCCAATCCGTAAGTTCCTATATATATATATATATATTTTTTTTTTACGGTTGAATTCGTCCGTGTCTTGTGTTGGCTTCCGCGAAATCGATTACTATGAGAGGCTTGACTGTGATTTTCGTGATTTGCATCATCCAGGGTTTCTGCACTGAGTGTTCGAACGGTGTATAGCGTACGCCTAGAGGCACCCTAGTCATTCCTCGGACAGTTTTGACCCCTTCCGGGCTCTCTGACAACTGCGTTAGATTTGCTAATGTCATCGCTAGCCATAAGGTTGTGACCAACCTGCAACTGGGGGTCGCTACGGCTTATAAATGGCGGGTGTGTGTGCAGTCGTCGTAGCCTCATGCTAGCGCAATCGACTGTCAGTTGTCGAACCTCGGCTCATTTCTTAAGTGCAGTACTTTGTTCAGTACTCTATTCTACGTCTACTTGTTTCGAGGCATTTGAATGCCTATGACAATGCCGGTGGAGTTCAGCCTCAGCGCAAAGCCTGGCGCAGCGTTTTGGGGGACGATACCCGGTGCAGTGATATATGTCCGGTTCTAACCTTATTCACAACGAGAATTCAGGGCATCGATGTCGCATTTACACTGACTGAAGAGCTGGCAGGTTGTGGTGTAATCGAGGCTTATTCCGCGTAGGTCACGCTGGTAAACCGTCACTCATCAAGGTGATTATGGCCCCCAGAGTGCCAACGGTCTGTGTCTGTCTTCCTGGGGTACAAAATCCACTCCGTCGTTTTAAAGCCCGATCAACCGAAGTTATGTTTCAATTCAACGAGTAGGGCATCTAGCCTGCAGGTGCACTTTTCGCAAGGCTTACAATAAATATAGAGGTTGTGATTACCTGGCATCCAGCTGCACAAAAGAGGGGAACTCTGTGTAAACTATACAGGCTCCCACGAGGCCGGAATGTGTTTCTACCCGCGTATGGTAACTTAAAGTCACAGCCGCTGTCGTAGAAAACGTACAACCTGATTGTTCCGGCAAAGATCAGGCTTCTTACACTGGAGTTCTAAATGGCACAACTGCACTGCTGTCGTCAAGTATAGCCTCGGTATGCTTCTAAACTTACCATGAAAAGCAACATCTGTAACAGGACGTCGCGCAGAGGTGGTGGAGAGGAGTTTAACGCGTTTACATTATGGCAGGTAATGATAATTCAACCGGCGGTGATACCGCATATGCTTCACTAGTTTTGGGTGACCCCAGCAATGCAACATGCCCCGTTTGTAAAGGTGTCTTCACAAGGAGATTATATATATATATATATATATATATATATATATATATATATATATATATATATATATATATATATATATATATATATAATATTGTAATGATTTATTAATCATTCACAAAACGTTTGCACACTCGGCAGTGCTCGCCTTAATAAAAATGGTGGTAAAAAGGTGTCACGTGAGGTTAAGAATCAGCTGTCCGTGTCCTTGCTTGATGGTAGCCCCCGCTCTTATGGACCCGGTGCGAGCGGTATATCCTCAAGGTTCCTTGCAACGTTAAGACAGTAAGACCGAGCAAAATGGCTGTGGCAAAGCCTTCGCCTTGCATTCGGGAGGACTGGGTTCGAGACCCAGACCGGCCACTCTTAAGTTAATTAGCATAATTAAAAGAATTGAAAAAAGACCTGACGGTCTCACTCTGGCCCCCTTTGTGCACAGCCGCATACTTGTTTGGAACGCAACTGCAACCCAATTCATTGGCTCTTTCGATGGTCAGGCAGGTGCAAACCGAGCAAGTTTTGCTTCCAGGTTGGCAGAGGCTAACAAAAGCAGGAAATTACCCTGGCGTTGATTATCCGCCATTGGGAGGCTCCCTTGCACTTAAGCTGATAATATGCATGATGTGAAAACAAATCCAGTCTTAAGTACGCACCTTTAAAAAATCCTACACCACACTACTAAAGCCGACAAATTAACTCAACGCAAACAATCAACTAAATTACTACACTAAACCAACGATGTCACTAGGTATATTTTAAAGAAGAATAAGCACACACAACGCACGCTATATGCAGGTATCCTGATATATACTGGCTTTTATTATTAATAATATTTGTTGACTTTACGATTGCTCTCATTGGGCACTGCATGAGGTATTGTGTGATTTTCTCGTCGAAAATCCTAGTAACATAATTCTCCAACCGGAACCACTGGCAACCGCTCCATACCCGCTACTCTTGCGGCATGTCTGGCTGTCGCGTCGTCAGGTCCAGGACGAGGTTGAAGCTGATGCCGTTTGTGTCGAAGGAATTATATATACCACGCGCCGGACTGCGAGAGTTATTTATTGCATCAGTGAGCGCGGCGAAGATTCGACGGGCTTCTTTTCCGCGTCCTTGACCTTGTTACTGCCAGTCGACTTCTTTTTCCAGAACTTCAACCGGAGCTATGCAGAAATCAATGTTAGCCTTACCGAACGTAAGGGTGGTGGCTTGGCGCTGCTGCATTAACGTTTGCAAACCTAAGAAATAACCATGTACCTAATCACATGACATCAGGAATAAGCCAAATACAAACTCAACATTGCTGCAAGACATATTTGCAACGTTTATCCGTGAGCGAAATATTTTAACTTGCGTTGAAAAAGGGGGGGCAGAAATAAGCGGTCCAAACTGTATTGCCTCCTTCTACAATTCAAATAAAGGACGCCGATAATAAAACAGGCCGACCATTATTCCTGTTAAAATTGCAAATTAGTATAAACTGATTGAAAAATAAGATGATAAAATCGAATGGTTAATCATGTGTTGGCCATACGCGTATACGCACCCAGTTAAGCATAAATGAGCTATTAGCTAAGCCAGTCAGCCAACCAGTAGTAGCTTTTTTTAATTGCTCTTTCCATAAGGTCTCACATGCAGGTTGCCCATGCTAGCGCGGCTCATGCTTTTCGTCACGCACGCCTCTCACGCACGTTTGTGCTCCGTTACTCTTTTTCTCTGTCTCTTTTTCCATTTATCTCTGTCCTACCTGACGTACGTGCAAAATATGTAGATTAAAAAACGACGTCCAAATACATGCACGTGTCAGGTTGTAATAGTGATGCATATATGTTCGAAAGGGTAGTACTAAACACCTATCCTAATCTGCTGCATCGTCATAGCGTGCCGAGGCATGTTTTTTGTGCGTACTCCGAGGTTTGTTTTGTTCTGTTTCGTTGCACTACTTTCACGTTCTTTTTTTGTCAACGCAACAAAGTTAGAAACAAAAAGACATTCCGCTGTCACTGTTTTGGCTCTCTCTCGGAGTAGTTGTATCTTTTGTATTGAAATTAGCACAAATTTTCGCTATCATATGATGGGTGCTCCTGAATAAATTTGTTTTCACACACACACATATATATATATATATATATATATATATATTACACAGTAAGCAGGCATATGTCACACACAAGCAATATGTCTATCAAATGGCGATTCTTTCACACTGAATGACTGTGTGGTTCACTAGGTATGCTTACATAGACACAATATTCTCCTGATTCGAATATCGTGGTAAAATGACGATGTCAACATGCGTTTGTTTTAATGTTTCATCGTTCTCTTTTCATAGAAATGTGTTCACCTTTATTCACGAATAGATGAGACTTTGTTCGCATCGCATAATGTCGCATTAATACATCATCCACTGTATTATCAGCACATAGATTTATATATATATATATATATACCATCATCTTCTATCGTCGTCGTTGCCACTCCTGTCCATCATCGCCGCCGCCGCGATCGTAGCGTCGTGCCCCGCGTAGGTAGTCAAACCGCATGATGATGATGAAGCATCGAGGCGCCGTGAAGTGCACAGAAGGGCGAGAGGCGGGAGATGTTGAACCGCTCGTTTCCCCCGCTGACTGAGAGACGGCCCTGCTGCCCGTCGAGGTATTCGCAGCATTGAGCGCTGATACATGTCGTCGCTGACCATCTTCGCGCTCCTTCGTTCGACCAAGTGCACCGACCGCCCCTGTTTGCCGCACTTCGTCGGGCGGTGACACAAGCGGCGGTGATCCTCGCCGTGGATATGTGTGAAGCAGCCGACGCAGTTACTCCTACACCAAGCTGCTCTACTACTACTATTACTATTACTACTAGTTCATCAGCAGCACTCAGCAGCAAGCGAGCCAGCGGAGTGGTCAATAGACTCCTCAACAGTCGTGAGAGGCGACTGACCCAAGAGTGCGCCCATCGCATCCACACACCACACTCATCACCCTTCCTCGAGAGAGAGAGAGAGAGAGAGTAGTAAGGTGGGCACAACAGTACTACACTGTCTATGAGTCGGATCTGGCTCGCTTTTCCGTCTCTCCTTGCCCAGCTCCTCGTCCTTCCATCCCTTGTATTCTCTCTCTCTCTCTCCTTCTCTACCTATACATTTCTATTTCGTCTTTCACCGGTGTTTTTCAGTGTTCCACACACGTTCGACATTATTTGGACACTCCGCTCTATGCATGAATGAAACATCGTCGTCTTTATCGATGGTCAGATAATGTTACTGCTAGTTACCATCTCTATTTCAGTCTAAATGTATGCATGTAATAATAATTATAGTAATATTTATATTAATAATTATTAAGAACGATATTGATGAAACGAATGAAAACAATGCTCATATTATCATTCTCATCATATTGATTACCCACTGTAATTGCAGCAGAAATGTTGTGGTTACTACACCACGACTACGACTATAACCATAGCACATTGTTTGTATGTAAAATCATTGTTGTTTGTTAAGAACAATCGCACTTTGAGAACTCGTTATCTACCTAGAATACAATAGGACAAACCGCACATTATAATCGTTCATAGGGATATGTGTAAAACAAGAGAACGTGCCATACAGTGGCAACAATCCCGAAAACAAAACGCACTACATCGTCTTTCTCAGAGAAGCTAGAAGGGCGATGCTTAGGATGGACAGGAGAAGCAAACTATTAGGAAACGCTAATCGGTAATTGACAGCGGCTCATCATTGCGTCGTTCAATGTCATTGCAAATTGTCTCTCCAGATATTTGGAACGCCTAGCTGTCTACAGGGTGAAGCGAGAGAAGCATATTTAAGCATATATACTGACACCGGCTGTATTTTTACTTAATCTCACGTGAGTACTCGGCAGAAAGTTTCTCTGCTAATCTTGCGGTCACATCCTTGAAGAAAGCGTGTCGCCAACAGGCAGCCAAGCGTGTTGACTTGACACACTGGAGGGCGCTCGGCTGTGTCGTGTGTTCTTGAGTTGGTTTCGAAAAACGCACAACAATCGTGGTACGAGCTGCTTCGACACTTCTGGCTTCGCCGTTATTCGTTCCGACGTACAAAAATACGTTTATATTATATTACTTTCTTGCTCTCTCTCTGTCTCTACTTTTGTATAACTTTCCCCTTCCTGTGCTACTTGGGCCTTTGTATTTCACTGACGTTTTCGTCTGTCGCGGCCTACTTTGCTCTAGTAAGCCGATATATAACATCGCTAATAGTACTAGCCTTGATGCAGGTCGACAGGTCCTCGTCGTTGGGAGATTTCTCACGTTACCTAGATACTAGGGCCTCTTGGACTTACATACAACCTAACCTAAATGATTCCCGTCTCCTGTAACTGACGCCCAGTAAAGCCAATCTTAGTCGTCGACCCGGTAGGAAGACCAACAAAAGACTTGCGTGCTGGAACGCCAAGTACTTCAGTACCTCGCGCGGTGTGCGGGGAAACAAAAATACACACACTATATATTAAACGAAAGTACACACTATATATTATATGTCCTCGTGGGTGTCAGGGCGCCCCGAGCCCGACACCTGGATGATGCGTCTTTGCGATGGGCCTGAAGTGTAGCTCGAAGCACGCCATTCCCACTTATAGGCTTTGGGCTTTAACCCCATCGTACGATTATCATCTAAGCAAATTGCCTACAAACTTAATTGCACCTAGAATTCGAGCAGCGGCAGCGGCGGCGGTTATTCATCTCGCCAGAGGACCAAAGACCACCAGCTAATCAGCAAATTACGATGACGTTTGTCTGCACGTTACTCGCGCCCCCCGAGAACCCTCGCCGCCTCGCACGTATTTCACCAAGTACACACACGACACGCGTAGCTCTACCAAGCACCTCTACCGCTGCGATCTTGTACAACAAGCAGCAGCAAACGAAAAGAAAAATTACACTGAATTAAACTCCACACCGGACAAACATTTACCAGAGGCCAGAAACAAATCGCTCATCCGACTGTTTTATCAGCCCTGTCAGTCGCGTTATCAAGTTCATCATCACAAATCACCCCTAATAATATTGTCAAAATCTCCACTCTGAGCATCTCCTTCGTGCGACCATGATGTGTGCGCGCACTTCTCTATGCGACGTGCTCGAAGCTGTGATTTCATTGCAGCTATTGTAGGGTGATTGAACACTTCTTAGATTTCTGCAAGCAATCAGTGCAGGCCAACAATGCAGTCATCTAAATACGACAACGCCGGGCGAAAACTTGTTTGCCATTTACGACACAGGTCACCGCTACGTATATATATATATATATATATATATATATTACTAAAGCAACTCAGTACAATAATAGTTGTTGACACACAGGAATGGTTGAATTCCAAATGATAGAGCAATAAATAAAAGGCACTATGCAAAAGGCCACGATTTTTATCACGCGGATTCCTGTGCAGAGGTCAGATTGAGGTAAGCAAAAAAACCATAGTTGTTGCAAAACGGCAAAATGCTGTCATGGTGAGAAACACTAACCAGACTTCGCGCAGAGACAGGTAGGATTGAGTGACTTTTTGCTACCGTTACTATTGCTATTTGTTGTTATTGTTGTTTTGCTCTAGCCGATGTTATTTCACTGATTTTTGCTATCGTTGTTGGCGCTTATTTTTCTTGTTATGGTAGTTGGTGCGACTACTGTCGCAGTGATAGTTACGAATGCCTAGGGCTCACAAAGCGAGATTAATGTGATGACCTCAAACCAAACAAGACTTCTAATCGAACACGCGTAAGGAAACCTCGTGTAAAACTTCGCGTTGTTGTACATATCACGACTGAGGTCAGTTACATGCGCCGGGAAGTGTACACTGCCTCGATACTGTTTCGTCGTTCATCAAGCCGACGGCCGAAGTAAAAGTAGGGCACTGTTCCAAATGACCTATATATATATATATATATATATATATATATATATATATATATATATACTGCTGGTACGCAATGTACCTGTGTACGCTTCGTCTCTTTGTTCTCATCACCATCGGTTCGGATGTTCGATTGTGGCAAAACCGGTGAACGCAGTCTGGTCGCTACTACACTGCCTAGTCCAAAAGTAGCCCGCTCCATGTACGAGTGGAGCGCATCACGAGGGCAAAAACGCGTCTTGAACAAACTTCCTAACTACTAAGACATCGACTACTGTTGTTAAAAACGTCTCGGTTCAATTGGTAGACACAACAAGGCTGACTGATCACTCCCCCTTCCCACCCCACAATATAGCCTACTGTATATATATATATATATATATATATGGCTACCCAATGCTCGTAGGCAGCCGGCCGTTTTTTTTTTTCTATAAAAAAAGGAAGTCTCGTTCCGCAGCACAGAAACATCATAAAAAGCGCATTATTCTTCCTTGGTGTGTGTACGAAAAAGTTGTTGCTGCACAATGAGCTAATTATGAGCTAATAATGATTCGTTACATCAGAACGCAGCATTGCCAACTTGCAGCAAACGTAGAATCATTATCGTGGTGTACTGGTGCTAGCTATCATTAGATTCATATCCAGCAGTCATATTTGCCTAGCCGAATTATAATAGAATAGATATCGTACATCTGCGGTTACATGTTGCTGTTAACGTGCATTTCTCTTAGTACGTTTTGTGCTATGACGATAGTAGTCAGACTGTCGAACCTAAGATAACGAAAGCAAGAGGAACACAGCTGAATCTGAGCTTTCCTATTTAACAGTGTCTAAACAATCAAGTGAGCGGTGATGAGTCTGCGACGCAGATAGATAGGACAGCACACCTCATCAATTGAGGGCGTCACCAGCACCACCACCATCATTTGTCGTCGTTATTGCAATCTCGTTGAGTCAGTCTGAATGCCCCGCAGATTGTTTGCCAAAACTGTCAAAACTCTGGCAATGGCTAGCCGTATCGCGATCAGGACGCAGGCATTCAGTAGTAGTAGTATTATTATTATGATCATGGCACGATCATGATGCCAATAGTCGAGAAAGAGCTGATTAATTCTCGGCGTCGTCGTCGTCGTCGCTGTCTACGATGAAAGAGAACTGTTTGTGCGTTTGTCTCAAACAACAATAACGTCGGCAAAGGACGACGCGTGCGCCGCCGCTTTGCTATACAGTCTCCTTCATTGCCGCTCGACGTCGACAACATAACCTCTCTCTCTCGGCATTCGAACCTGCTCGTTTGCAGCCTCTCTGCTCTTCTTGCTTTCTCTCTGATCAGGTCAGCAGCCTACCCTTTTGTTGCCTCGTTGCCTCGTTTGAACACCTTTTCGACCGACCGACAGCTCGCTCGCTCGTTCGCTAGCCAGCCAGCCAGCCGTTCCTGTATTTTGTTTTATTGTTGAATATCTAAAATGCGCGCGCAAACGCGCGCGCGTGTGTGTAAGTATGAGTGTCTCTTCTTGTTTGTGTTTCTTCAATCCGTTCATCATTTGCTTGTCCGACCTTACAACAACGAATCTCGAAGAAGTGGTGCGCGCTCCACTCGAGGCTATTACTGATGGCCTAGCTGGTCGACTTCTCTATCTCACCTTCTTGGCTTTCTTCTTCTTTGTTTGCTTCTTCTTGATCTTATCGGCATCTCCGCCCTCTGCATCGCACTCCTGCGCCGTCGACGCGAGAGAGAGAGACAGACAGACAGAGAGACAGCGAGAAAAGACATGACAATGAGGTGAAGCGTTGTTAGTCAAGCGCTGGCACAATGTCCACAAATACGATCCACCACGCACACGCAGTGCTGTCATGGACGACATGCATACATACATACAGACAGACAGACGGACAGACATACAGACATACAGACATATATAGAACATAGTCATACACAAACATATGCGGCGCGTAACGTTAACCGTGCCACTGCTGCAGATCCGTTGTGTAGATCAGCAGCAGCAGCTTATCTATACCACAGAGCAAGTTAGTGTTAGAGTAGCGCCCCGTAAACCGTACGATTACTGGACTCTCCAAACAGACGGAAGTGAAGAGGGACAAAGCAGCAACGGCGAAGATTGGAGGGGACGGAAGGTACAAGACACTGCTCACCCCCGCGGTCTACACAGACCAGAAGGCGCGAAAAATCTCAAAATCTCGAGATACGAGAGTGTGGGGAATGTTTTAAACGACTTAGAACAACAGTGGCAATGCTAGACCATATGGAAGCCGATATCCGACAGCACTGACTGTTAAGATGGACGTCAGCAATTAAGCTTACGAAAATGACGCGTCTGCAATAAGAGCAAGACGACTAACAAAGGCGACTACAATCATTATATGCTGTATAGTGGAGGAAAATGCTAGTCAGAGTCGGTCGTTCAGTATGCTGCTGAAAAAGCATATCAGCCTTAAACCAAAATTGAGCCAAATCGAATTATACCTGAGACAACTTATCACCTAGCAATACTGCGGAAATTGCATATTTGTATATAGTCATAACAAGGTCTAGCTTTCGAAGAACATCAATAGCCAGGCTTTCAAAGCGATATTGTTCTACTTACAAAAAATAGACTAAAATCTATTAGCTGGTTGCCCTGTAAATGATCTATAAAGAACGTACTGATTAATTGCAGCGTACTAGCTATGATATTACGTCATTAATCACACTCGTAGCGCATGCCACCCCTACACTCACCAGAGAGGAAACAGTTAGGCATGAAGGGGTACAGTTTAACGCGCAGCTCAGCCCGTCTTCGCACGTGTCACCTAGTTTCTATCTACATTTTACTCCGAAGCTCGAACTATTCTCTCAGGAATATCATGCAGGTTGGTTGTCGCCGTAGCATTGCAACTGTTAGTAGTACATCCGCCAGAGGCCCTTGGAACTACAGCACCTAGACGTGCGCAACGTCCGAAGCAAATTAATACGATAGGCACTAGCAGAATACCTACTCAACAATCAGAAATTCAGGGGATGGACAAGATAGGCAATTTTGCTATCCTTTCGAGTCCGTATATAGATCTGACCCTCAAGCCGGGAAGGGACCAGAGAACGCGGTCAAGCGCAACCAAACACGACCACGTAGTTTGGCCCCTTAATATGAATTGTGCCGATATACTACCGCCTACTTAAATACTTCGAAGGAAGTGCTACGGTTATACTACTGGTAGTAGTGTGGCACGAGTCGAATCTCATCCATGTGAACCTCTAACCGGCGTGGTATGGCGAAATCCACATCAATCCAGTGGGCCCCGACTTGACCCACCAACTACTAACGACCGTTAGTTGCAGGCTACGACAAACTAGCTACGTGTTAACCCAACACCCACCGACCCCTAGCGTGCCTCGTTTGTGCAGGTGATTATTTGTCGACCAGCTCCCAATCATCGCGAGCCACCACCCCCCCGTCCGCACTGGCGGCTCCAGTACTCGACTCGGGGTCGCTCAACGATTCGGTAAGGGAAGGGGTCGAATAGGAATACGTGGGTGATTCGTGACCCTGGCGCCGGTGTGACGCCTGACCAGCCGCCGACCGAATCTGGCCTAAGCCGATCGCGTCATCGTCGTCGTCGTTTTCAGCATCAACACCGGCTGTTGGTCGTTGCTGTTGCTGACAATGATCACTCACCCCGTCATGGGTCCCAGCACCACCGTTAGCTTGGCTGCTGCTGCCGCCGCCGCTGCCACCGCCGCCGACGCCCCCGCCAGAGCCGTTACTGTGGGCCGGCGAAGGCAGTGAGCCATCCGAGCCGTTCTGCTGAGCTATTTGCGCTGTCGAGGTGATGCCGGTAGTAGTCGTCGTCGTCGTTGTTGCTGTTGTTGTTGTCGCCGTTGCCATTTCATCTTGTGATTGTTGATGCTGCTGCTGTTGTTGGCCTAGTTGTTGTTGTTGCTCCTGTTGTTGCCCGTTGTGCGGTTGATTGACTGCCATAGACGCCACCGTGTCATCGTCACCCTCACCTCGCCGTGGTTTGCCATCTCCAGCGTTACAACTGGGTGTGGACGGCACTTCGACCACAGATGCGGATGCAGCAGCAGCAGCAGCGTCGCCACGACTCGGCGATACTTCGTCGCTAGATGGTACCGCCGCTGGAGTGACCTCTGATGTTGCGTGGTCAGCAACCATGGTAGACTGCATCACGGTCATACGCGCTTCCTGCACTTGACGCTTAGCGATAAGCGAGTTGCGTATTAAGCTTATCCTGCAATCGTCACATTAGAAATTGAGGAACAGGACGTCACGTACAGGAGGAGCAAGACGAGATCAGAGGTATAGGATCGAGCGATAGGCAGATTCATGGGTCAAGCAGAATTGCAAGACAAAAAGAGAACCAAAAACACACAGGGGCAGAAAGAGAAAGCAAAACGCCTGGCGATTATAGTACGATGAACATCAAAACCACTAGAAATAACAAAAACAAATGCAGCAATAACAGCAGCAACAACACCAACAACAACAGCAGCAACAAACAATAACAGCAAAAATAGCAACAGCAACAACAAATCACCACCAACAACAACAGCAAAAGCAACAACAAATCAACAACAACAAGAATAGTGAATAAGCACAACGAACATAGGCGAAGACATTGTTAAACACCTCTAGGGTCAGCGACAGAAAGAAACCTCTCACCACAATCCCCGCAGTGTAGCACCGCTCATTCATTCACAGCCAACAATGAATTATTAGCCAACCAGGTATCGAAATGAACGGACAAGATCACCACACGATGCCGAAGCCCTTCAGAAAATTCCAGTTTCGCCGGCGATCGTTAGGCGAGAGATTTTGGCTAATAAAAGTCTGGTAGGGCTAGCAGGATTGCCCACATACACTCACAGTAACACCGAATAAAGTTTACTCTAAACGAGTAAACTTTGACCTGTTAATTTCCGTAGCGGAGACACGCAGATTATGACAGTGTCACGTCACTTGCCTCTTAGAAAAGTGATTGATTTTCTATAGTAAACTGATGGGTGGGTTAACGCGGCACTGTAAGTGAGTAGGAGCGAGGGACTTGAACCACCACCACCACCACCTACAACCAGCCAGGGAAATGGGCGTACGGAGCCAACGACTCAGCCAGTCACCAATAAGAAGCTGCTATTACCTGCATCAATTGGCTGTAGCGACCGACGGAGCATCCTAGCAGCAGGGTGCGGCAGAACAGTGGGAAACTCCGCTACTAAACACACAGTCAAACCAACCATTGACTCACTCTTTGTATAGAAAGCGCTATATACCGTAAGAGACATTCAATACAAGGGAAAAAAGACTTCGATTAGGATACATTGCCTTTTCTAGTTCGTGCTATCTGCCGAGGAGCTTACCGGGCTACTTACTACCTTTAGAATGGATTTTGAATTCGCTATAGATCAGTAACAACAACAACAACAACAATGTCTGCATGGCCATGGCCTCGTAAGCCCTTCGCCTTCGAATTGGCGCGTACCATTTTAACTCGTCACAACCAGCATCTACCAATGCTTGCGCTGTGAAAAAAAATACGACAACATTACGTATAGGACATACGGCATTTTCACTTCGTCTTACACTAAAATCATCACTTTTCGCTGTACAACAGGCATAACCAACTAGATAGTGCTCTCTATAAACATTAACCATGAGGTGAACACTACCGTTGAAGTAGCTGCTACGATTACTATTCCTGCTACCTCGAGTACTGCTACGAACATCATTGTCGTCACCATCATTATTCCCATCACTAGTATTTGACTATTGTTCCTTTCGCGCACTCGCGTTTCTCTCGTGTTGAGCACGGAGTCGAGTATAAGTTGAGTAGAACACTCACGATGTCTTCGCGATAATAGTCAAGCTGACTTTGCACGCTAGTTTTTTCCGTTTCAGTATACTCGAGTTGCGTCTGAAGCTCCTTAAGCTTCAACTCAAGCTCTCGAATTGCCGAACTCATCTCATGTCGTTCCGTTTCAAATCGGCGTCGGTCCTAAACAGTGGCACAGAAAGCAAGATGAATAAAATCGCACATAAGCATGCAAGACAGCCCGCACAGTAATACATTATTATTGATATAGCGCACACACACCCACATTATTTGCATAAACTTACCTAAAGGGCTTTAATTGAAATAACTCCAAATTCAAAATGAAAATGTTACATAAAGCGTATCTAAAAGATGATCTCAATAATGATACATTGAAATTCGAGGCTTAATTTCCTAGAGTCTTAACCGATCAACAATTAAAACTACCTCGGCCCAGCGTTTCTCCTCGCTTTCAACGGAGATCTGAAGGTCATGCAGTATGTTCTCCGTTTTTTTGAGCACGCCGGAATAGTTGGCGTTTTCTGCACGTAAGCGAACAGCTTCCTCACGAAGATCATCGACCTGAATAGATTCAAAGTTGAAGTTAATTCCATTTATGCTTGGGCTTCACATTCAACAATGAGTAACTCTGAAAGCTCCTATTACTGCGGCAACTTAGGACATCCCAAAAACTAATTTCGCAACAACTACGTTACGGACCCCTCGTCGTATTGCTTTAATGCTAATTCGAATATAGTGAAAAAACATGGGGTAGGCATAACCGCTACACTGATACCGTAAGTTCTGAGTTCAATCCAGGCGAGACATACATGTACTTCGAAAGTATGCTTCTTTCGATTTTGAGATTTACGTTTACGTTACGACACGAATTGACGAATGCATAGGTAGGCTATCATGTGGTGCACGATGGCTACACGCTGTTTCGCATGAGAGAAGCAGTAGTAATAACAAATTCACGCTCTGCTACAGATACAAATATGCACACTCTGCGCGCTAGACAAACAAACATCAACGTGAGTAGGAAACTGCATGACAGTTATAGTTCTTGTTTTATCAACGTTTTGACGCAGAAATAGAAATGTATAGACCACCACCGACCTCTTCCTCGAGTTGTTCCACTCGGAGCGCCGACTTTGAGTCCTGCTCCGCGTTCTCTTTCTGAGAGGCGGTAGCTGCTGCTGCCGCTGCAGCTGCGGCAGCAGCAGCCGCCGCTGCCTCAGCCACTGCGGTATCTTTTGCCTTGTGTGCTTCTTCGAGCTCCTTCTGAAGGGTGGAAACGGCTTTCCGCAACTCTTCTGCTTGGGAGTTGGCCTTCTTCGTGTCTGCGTGGGCCTTGTCTACCTCCTGGCTCAACGCGTTGATCTGCCCAACGACCGCCGTAAAGACCTCATCACTGTCGACGTCTTTGACGGTTGTCTGGGTAGATTTTGGCAGACTGTTGTACATGGCCTTACGTTGTCTGCTTAGCTCGTCGCGTAACGCAACATATTTGTTCTCGGCCTGGTTCATGGCCTCGACGGTCGCCCAATTCTTCTCGTGCAGTTGTGTGTTGCGGCTTTTCAGCTGGTCAGCTTCGGCCTGGAGAGCGGCCACCTCTTTGAGCAAACGGTCATTGTCCTTGGAGCTAATCTCCTGGGCGCTACGAGTTTCAACAGCCTCTCGTTTCAACTGTGCCGCTAAGGCTTGGGACTCCTGTAGGCTTTTTTGCAGTTGCTCCATTTCGGCCTTGGCTTGATCCAACCGCGTTTTCCAGTGACTCCTTTCACTGTCGATCTCCTCTGCTCTGGTATTTTTAAGCTGTAATTTTTCACAGCAATACAGTTGGGTAAAACAATTATATATATATATATATATATATATATATATATATATATATATATATATATATATATATATATATATGCTCTTGACTATATGCTGTTATCACAACAGGCCTATGTGTATGTATAGAGCTACGGGACACCGACAACCGAGTAACATAAGGATGCGCATGGCCAATCTCATGAGAGCGGAAAAGAAGCACTCCTATCTACGTAGAGAAATAACTTCCTACGTCTATACGTGAACCGCGAACAACAGACCAGTTCAAGTTTGCCGCGTAACTCGTTCACTTCTGCACGGGCGTGTTCGAGTTGCGGTGCAAACGCTTGTTCGACGGTCTTCCTTTCAGCGGCGGCAAGTTCTGCTCCCCTGCAAAGCGATAAATGCCAACAAAACAATGCCAGCATAGAATTTAATTACAACATTTATCAAACGGTACAAACATCTTCACACAGGTTGATGGTCCCCGCACAGAAATTGTTACCTCAGTTTCGACTAGCCTACCGAACGCTGCCGCAGTGTGATGTGAACACCTCAGAGTGCAACGCAAACCATAAATCTACCCAATAAAGTCAGCTAGGAAATGTCAAATAATGCGTCACAATCTAGATCAGCAGGTTAATTGGGACTCATCACTTGAAACTGGCACCCGACAAGACGGAGGCGATGTACCTAACAGACAGAAAGAGGACGACCGGCATTAACCTCGTGATGGCGGGCCACCCGATAGAAATCAGAAAGAAGGTAAAGTACCTTGGGGTCATGCTAGACACTGGACTGATCGGATCGGCACACGTTAAGTACGTGGCCGAAAAGGCCCAAAGGGTCTCCCTGAACCTGGCGCGGATCATGCCTAGGGTCGGTGGGGTGGCTGAGGTGAAAAGAAGGCTCCTGGCCTCGGTGGCCGAATCAACGGCGCTATACGCAGCCCCAGTCTGGGGGGACATGGCAATGCGGACGGCGAAAAATAGGGGGCACTAAGGTCGACCCAACGAACGCTGGCAATCAGGGTAATCCGGGCGTATCGAACAGTGTCGACCGAAGCTCTCCTGGTCCTAGCCAAAATGCTGCCATGGGACCTCCTAGTAGCTGAACGAAGTAAAATGTATCTAGACGAAGGTCTGGATCTCACCAGGGCCAGGAGTGCCACCATATCGGCCTGGCATGAGGAATGGGCGCAGGTAAGACCCGGTGTGACCACAGGGAGCTGGACCAAGAGTCTGATCACCGGACCTCAGGGTATAGTATGACCGCCGACACGGGGAGCTTTCCTACTGGACGACTCAGGTTCTGACCGGACACGGCCAGTTCCAGAGCTACCTGTCAAGGATCAAGAAGGCCATCAGCGATATCTGCGTACTGTGCGACTCTGGAGAAACGGACAACGTAGAGCATACTGTTCTGCGGTGTGATGCTCTCAGGGAAGCACGGGATGCAGCACCAACCGCTGTGAGAGGCCGACCCATCAAGGAGGTGGTCTCCCATATGATGACTTCGGCGGAGGCATGGAGGGAGGCGACGAACTTGTTCGACGCTGTTTTGACACTCAAGACAGCCAAGGAAACGGCCAGGCGGGAGAGGTTTGAGCGGGTCTCTCGGGAGAGTGGTCGAGACGAGGAGCCGAGGGAGGGGGGGAGGGGGTGGGGAGCAGCCAGGCCCTCATGGTCTCGACGCACGCTCACAGGACGGATTACAAAATGGCATCCCCCTATCCAACCGCAGGTAGACATGCGGGATGATAGTCAGGGATAGAGCTGATTGAAGGAGAACGGCAGAGACGCCTCTCCCACGGCTTCGATGTAATGCCAAAGTAATACCGAGCCTGGGGGGGGTGGGGAGGAATCCGGGTTTAGTGGGTTTGCGAGTCTCACACTAGTCACGCAGGCTGCTAGTGGCGCATGTGCATCATGCATTCCCGAAACCTCCCAGAACAAAAAAAAGGTTAATTGGGACTGTAGAGGGAGCATTCTTTATAGACTCTGAGAGATAATAGACCTTCCATGGTAGAAAACATACTTGAAAAGGTAAGTCTACTTTGAATATATATATATATTTTTTTATAAATATATCTTTATACATATATAATACGCTGCTGATATGATATCAGTATTGTGCTGTTCTTGAATCTGATCATGAAAAACGACAATAAAATGACGATGTTTTTACACGGAAAATTACATGTTACTCTTGGCTTATAAATTGCGTGGGTTTCGAACACAAAATGACAGACTATGCAATTAGCGGAAATGTGCTTTCTTCTCTGACTGTACACGTAAGCGAGAAATATGTTTATATATATATATATATATATATATATATATATATATATGTTACATAATTGTTCTGTAAAATAAAAACCTTAAATCTATTATGTTATAAAATAGATCTATATTCGCGCACACATGTTTATGTTCATTCGATTCATTATTTAAATACGGAAGTACAGCTGTTATATATATATATATATATATATATATATATAATGCACATGCGATTTTTTTATTTATGGTTTTATAGTCAAGAAACGTTATTCCTTCAAATTTATTTTATCCGTGAGAAGAGAAAAAGTGTTGCGGAGTCAGGTTGCGAAAATATAGAAACCGAATTTTTCATCAAATAATCTAAATCTCTGTAAAGATGTGCGCCGGCGCGTTGTCATGATGGAGGATCCAAAAGTTATTCGCTCAGAGTGTATTCCTCTTGCGTGGGGCGTTTCCGCATAATATTTTTAATTTTGCGGTGCTATTCCGCGGAAGATGATTCCCTTGTAGTTGAAAATCGATTGGCGATTTTTTGGTATGTGTGTAGCTGATAAATGGCTCATCTAAGTAAAAAACCGGAATCACTTGCCTACCTATATATATATATATATATATATATATATATATATATATATATATATATATATATATATATATATATATATATATATATATATATATATATATATATATATATATATATATATATATTTATATATATATGTGTGTGTGTCGATAAAGACTAGCTTGAACCGTTTCGTTCAGTAACGAACCTCTGTAACGATATTTGTAGTTTGCTGTTGAGGCTCTCGAGGTTTGCCGCTTGCACACGGAATTGGTCGTGCGCGGCCCGAAGTTGCTCCTCGAGCTGCTGACCTCGCTGCATCTCAGAAATGAGACGGACAGCTTCCTCCTTAAGCTTCGTTTCCAGTGCGCTGTTAGCCGTACAGGCCTGGCTGAATCTGTAAGTACATCCCGTTATTACGCACAGAAGAGTGGCACCGGTAAGTATGGTAAGTATCGATAATACGAAAACGTAACGAGAAAAAGCAAAATAATGCTGAAATAAGTAATTAATTATAGAAAAGTAAGCGCTACCTTTTGCACCCACTGCGTTTTCCTGCAGCTGGCAAAATTGACAACATAAACTGCACTGGAAACCACAATAATTAACTTAACAACACCGGGAGCGCTAACAACAAGCTCGTAACAACAAAGCTGAATCGCTCATAGTACGCGTTGTGTATAAATTGATAAAACGTTTATACAATGTATAACGTAACAAACATCCTGATATACAACAATGACGTCCCAGAGTGGTGACCCGTTTGTGTTCGGCCACGGTCCGCGGCGCACCGCCTACCTACGTTGCAAGTGTCTTTGACAGCCATTAGTGCATAGGCACCTGGCATTACCAATAGGAGCAATGGCAGTGGAGTATAGAAAAACAAGCACGACACACGAGGTGCATTTTCAACTAACCGCGTCTTGTACTGAGTCATTTCGTGATGGAGTTCATTTTCCCGGGCGGTCGACCGATCTAATTGTTCCCTCAGGTGCGCAACGGTTTCCTCCTTCTCGGCCAAGTTCTTCCTCAACATTTGCGTATTGTCCAGTCGCGTACTGCGCCATGTTTTCAGCTCAGTCTGGTGGTTGAGGAGCAGGTCCACAAGTTGCTGCGTTTCAAAAACAAACATTGATACAGTAAAGATTAATGCGCCTTAGTTGCACGCACGGCCGTCTCAGTATGAGTATCGAGAGATATATATATATATATTCATAGATATATTTTCATCGTTTCATAGATATTTCATAGATTCATAGATATACATATATATATATATATATGAAATGATTGAACTGCAATGGGAATAATATCGCCAGTATGCACAATAATAAATACAAGCTGAAACCAAAACAGAGAGAGCGAGAGAAAAAGAGAGAAAGGGGGGGGAGGGGAGAAAGAGGAATTGTGGCCGACTCTATCCATCATACTCTAGTATAGACCGCAGCTTACCCCGATCAGCTCCTCGTCGGTGTCGCTTGGCAGTTCGTTCTGTTCGAGCTGATTGATCAGTTCCCTAAGCTCCTTCTTCGAGAGGACCTTACGCTCTTTCGGAGTGGTTCCAGGAGCCTCGTGTTGAGGCGACGAAGACGAGCCGCTTCTCTTGCCAGAGGTAGTAGGTGCAGCAGCTGTTGTCACCACTGTTGTTGCCGTCACCGTAGACACCTCCTTCTTTGCTCCGGCTGCGCGCCCACCAGGACTGACGTCTTTGCCGTGTTGTTGTTGTTGTTGCTGTGGTTGATGCTGCTGTTGCTGTGATTGTTGCTGCTGCTGCTTCCGAGGAGAGCTCGTTGGAGCTCCTTGAGAAACCTTGTCATCTTTGTTGATTTTACGGTCTTCGATCTGCTCTTTATTCTCCTTTGTTGAACTCCTCGATCCGGTGGATTTAGCAGGTGATTGCTGTTGTTGTTTTTTGTGGTGCAATTCGACCTGTACATAACGTATATATTAGCGTATAATATATATATATATATATATATATATATATATATATATATATATATATATATATATATATATGCTGCGTCCAAATGTGATATCCAAAAGATAGCGAGCGTTTTTCGTTCATTGCACCCCCATTGGCTGCATCAAGATTAAGCTAAGAAAACAAAATCGGCCCCGCTTTGCATAAAGTCAGAAACAGCCTGCACGCATACAGTATGAACGCTAGTTGTAGAAGTGCTTTCGATAGTTCTGTGCTTAATATCCTTCACCGTAGCCTTAGTAATGCCAAGATAGCCACATTTACCAGCATATAACACATATATAGTAAATCGCGCGCACGCGCATGTGTCATCTCGCATAAAGTAGAATGGTATATATATATATATATATATTCAAGCCTTACAATACGATTCCAAAGCATTGTGTTTATGCTCATACTGCACTTTATATATATATATATATATAAGTGCATATATATATATATATATATATATATATATAAAGTGCAGTATGAGCATAAACACAATGATTTGGAATCGTATTGTAAGGCTTGAATAGACAATTCTGGTAAATACAGACGTAGCAGCAGGCTCCCATATTTGCAGCCACCTCTTGAACAGTAAATAATCAAACACCTTTACCAAAAGTTATTGACGTAGATAATAATAGCCGCCATATGACGGTGTATTAACGGCGCAACATGCTCGGCCGCAAAGAAAGCCTCAACGGAGAAAGACGGCTAAAAGCGTACGTCGGCCCGGAAAATGTCGTTACCATCGTCTGCACCAGCATTCAATCAAAGTGACCTGTTCATTTGAATGTTCGAATCTTCCTTTTTGCGGTTGTTGTTGTTGTCGTCGTCGTGGTGGTGGTTGTTGTTGTTGCTGCTGCTGCCGCGGCCACCAGTAAACTTCCTTAAGCTATCAACATACACCGCTGTCACTGCTCGTAAGGCATTGAGCAACGTCAAACTACAATACGCTCTATGATTGCTTATAGAAAAAAAGAAAATATATTGCTTATAGAAAAAAAAACGAAGGTCGTTTCTATAAGCAATCATAGAGCGTATCGTAGTTTGACGCTGTTCAATGCCTTACTTATATATATATATATATATATATATATATATATATATATATATATATACATTAATCAATAAATGAGTAGGTAGCACACGTGGGTGAAAAAAGCCCTAGATAGATACATGGATCGATAAAGAAATTGATGGAAACATATTGATTAATTGATAAGCAAATAGGTAGATGTATAGGAAAGCAGACGACGGAACTAGTCAAGCTGGCCAAGCCAAGCCCGGGCTAGAAAAGCGGCACCTATGCCTACCGCCGCCCTACTACCAGTAGCAGCAGCAGCAAATCCTCCGCCTCGCAGAGCAACGACCCTTCTCCGCGCTCCGTCCGGAGTCTTCGTTCGCTGCGGCCGCTTCCGCCGCTGCCATTGCTGCGCTGCGTCTCTAAACCCAGTCCATCTACTCCCACCTGCCTCTCTCGCACACTAGCCTGTATGGATCTCGTATGGACGGACCCCTATGCACAAAACCCACCTCATCTTTGGGCTTGAGTTCGCGAAACGAATTCGATCTGATGAACGGCACACGGCCGCCACCGCCGGGGCAGCTGCCGGCAGCGGTTTCACTGTCGAACGCCGTCGCCGTGCCAGGAATCGCCGTCGCCATAGCTGACACCGTAGCAGCAGCAGCCGCCGCGACCACGTCGCCTCCTGCAGACGGGCTAGGAGTGGTGGTGTTGATCATGGATGATGATGATGATGATGCTGAAGCTGCGGCTCTCGCTGATGTTTGCGATGATGATGATGATGAGGTCGCTCCTAAGCACCCACCGATCGCTGCCGCATCCGTGTGCACGAGGATGGGCTTGCCCGGTTGTCTATTGCCCGCCAGAATCTTATCGGGCTCCACCTACGATCGGTCGGTCGGTCGGTTGTCAGGAGTCGTGGCGGTAGTCGTAGCATTACAAGAAGTCGAAGTAGAGTAAGTAGTTCATTATTACGACTGCGATTTCTTACTGGGGGTACAATTCATGGGCAACACCAGGCACCAGGAGTCAATCGGTCAGCTAGCTAGTCAGTTCGTCTGTTGGTTCGTCCGTCCGTCCATTCATCCATCAGGCATACGCATACGCTCCCTTCCACATCCAGTCGTCACAACTAGCGACGCGACAGACCTGGCCGACAATCAATCTGACCGTTGCGTGCTCAATTGCACTCACACGTCATTGCATTGAAACATAGCGGTAGGTAGGAAGGTACGTAGGTAGGTAGGTGGATGATCAGAGAGAGCAGCAAGACGGGGCCAGGCAGGGATGCGGCGCGAGCAGGATGAAGCGCGCATGGGCACTTGGTGTTGTGTTGGTGTCGGTGGTGCTAGTGGCAATGTGCTAGTACTACAGCCACAGTAAGGTAATACCACGTTGGGTGGGTTGGGCTGGCTGGATGCATGCACGAGTGCACTGCAACTGTAAATAGATGTCTGCCAAATCGTGGCCTTTTGAAGGTAGGCATAGACGTGCTGGTGTATATATATATATATATAGAGAAGAAAGGCTACAAAACCACAGTGTCTCTTGCGTAAATGCTGGGTTACAATCACATGCGGATCACACGCGCTCTAACGGCAACCGGCGTTACAAAGTGACTTGCAGTCAACACACTCGGAAAGTTGTTCGGCGCAATAATCAAGATGGCACCAAATCGTGGTGCAATCGCCGTAGCATATGTTTTCGCATTACCTTGTGCGCTGTGCTTTTCAGTAGCATTTTGCCATTTGGCTACACACTTGGGCATTAAATCCACACACATAGGCATACTACCCTGAAACAGGGTACGCCCACTTAGTGCGGTGCGACTGAACGGGTGACGACTTAGAATGCACGCAGCACCTATCAAAGTATCGAAGCGAGATTACCCTGCTGTTTAATGCAGTAATCTCAACGGGAAACAGATCCAACCACCAATTTTCCTTCTGCGGTATACTTCTCAGTGATATAAAGATTTCAGATTCAAGAGTCCAAAATATGATCGTATTTTCCACACACACGCATATATATATATATATATATATATATATATATATATATATATATATATTAATATATACGTGCAACATCCGTTGTACTTGTACGAAGCAGACAATGTTAATTCGGACAAAATACTTCTGCTGTGTCTGTTCGCGACAGCCACAAGCAGACGTTAGGAAGGATGTTCATGCTCCTTCTTCATGCAATAGCTAATCCAGTGCAAACATGCAACGTGCAATAGTGCTCGTCCCGCTCTACATTCTCGTTGAAAGCAAGCCCCATGCTTGAATAGGGTGTATCGAAAATAAACTGTCGACTTGGCACAGCATTTTTCCCTGCACATAGGCTTGTGACGATGACGACGATTACGTCTGTGATTAGTTACGTCAAAATTCAACTTAGTGATACGTTAAGCTTGAGGCGACAGCTCGCGCAACTCGCATTTGGCTAACTTTACCGAGATCAACAACGGACAGCTGTAAAAGGTTGTTTCTGGTTTTTTTTTGTATTTCCCGTGTCGTTTGTTTTTTCGAGACACGTTCGGGTAGTAGCAGGTGGTGTCCAGGCAGCGAGCAGGAACATGGGACGGTACTACAACAACGAGATTCGTAGCAGATGATTTTGACTGCTGTCATCAACACACCGATTATGGGTAAATGCGAAGGAACGAAACGAAGAACACCAGCCAGTACCACGAAAGTGAAAAAGCGAGTGGTGCAGAGAGATTGATTGATTGATGGTCGCACACACCTTGGGCGGCACATCGCGCTCGACGATCTTCACATCCTGCGTTTCGGCAAAATCGACATGTTCGTTGTGGTGGTGGTGGTGGTGGTGGTGGTGGTGCCGAGAGTGCTTGCCTGCGCCACCAGCTCCTGCAACGACAGGTGCTCCAGCTGCGTCCACGACATCTTTCGAGGACGGTGCGACCCCGCCGCCGCCTGTGGTTCCGTCAGAACCGGTCGCCACTCCGGCATTGCCCGAAGCAGCGGCAGCAGAAGCGACAGAAGCCGCCGCCGCAGTAACAGCGCCAGTGGCAGCAGAACTGCCACCTGCAGTTGCTGCAGCTGCTGACGCGGAAGTACTGATATTGGCGGCTTTTTCGTCAGTCGCTACTTCGCTGCTAACCGATACCGCCGACGGTGCTGAGCCTGCTGTCTGAGCCGGCGCCGTCTGAGTGGGCGTCGCGGAACGGTCTTTCTTCTCCTTTGACTTGTCTTTGTTCTTCTTTGTCGGTTTCTCTTTCCGCTTCGGTTTTGGCTCATCCATTGCCTTGAGGCAGATAGTTCATCATTCAGACATCAACATGTTGTGGTGGACAATTCTCTAACACACGCGACAAGCCGCCTATCGTCGCATCGTGCATATCGTCAAACGAGTGGTAGCAATAGCGGCTAGCGGCTCTCCGCAATATATATATATATATATATAATTCCAACCTGGTAATCAATGACTCATGATCAAGTGAAAGCGTACTACACTTTATATATGTATATATATATATATATATATATATACATGTTTATATATATATATATATATATATATATATATATATATAACTATCAGTACTACAATGATCCTTTAATAAATAATAGAAAAACTTCCACTGTACTGCTATTACTTCCTAATCATGACTGCTATCAACAGCAGCAGCAGCAGCAGCCACATCGACCACTACAACTGCTGCTGCTGCTACTGCTACTACTACGACTACGATATGCATGTATGTGATTCTTTCTACAACTAACATGGAGCTGTTCGCGTTGCTTGCGGAACACTTCCTCGTAGTTGGGCCCCGTACTCATGCGCGAGACGAGGAAGACAACGATCGCCAGCAAACCCGCGCCCGCGACGCCAAGCACAACGACGAGCGGAATTCCGTGGCTGAAAGCCTCAGCAAACAACTCCATGGCGTCGAACGGCCCGCCCGTTGTCGCCATGCTGAGCAGCAACGGCCGCCGGAGCAACTGCAGCAGCCGGGGCAGCAGCAGCAACAGAAGAAGCGGAACACGAAAACGAAGAGTTCGTTGTGGCTATTGCGTGCTGGTAAGCCACCGACCCGACAGCCCACGCACTCACAGATGAGGCACACCGAAACACAGAGGCTCAGAGGATGGAGTTAGAGGGCTGACGAGAGGGTAGATGCTGAAAGCTTAAAGTGGAAATCAACACAATCAAATTAACAACATCACAACACAACACATCATTCAGTCACAGTTAGTATCACGCAAAAGATCAGCGACGCACACTGCTATAGGGCTTGAGATAAAAACATGCATATATATATATATATATATATATATATATATATATGTATATATATGTAGTCTTTTGTTCGAGAGCATCTGCCCGAACACAATAAAGATAAAATTCAAATCAGATATATATGTTCTTGTCGTTAGATAAACGCGTTGATTCATAACGGTGATTCTGCGCAGTTGAATTATATGTATACTGGCAAAATGGTTACATATATATATATATATATATATATACACATTTAGAGAAAAATGTTGCGGCAACAATGAGTACGAGACCCGAAGCAATTGCACTACTTCATGAGATATACGGGGGTCTCTATTTGTGTGGCCAAAACGCTAGGGTATGATCAAGCTCGGTGAGAAAATCATTTTTGCCAATGGAAAACGGGAGCGGAAATGCTTCGTATAGGAAGGAGATAATTTTTTAATTTTTTTATTGTGATTTTAGGGGTGGCTGTTCCGACATACGTTTACAAAATGCACGATTGTGACAGAACGCATTCTTCAATTGAAAAACCGAGCATTCGGGAGAAAATTCTACATTTTCATAATTATACCTGACCTTAGCGAGCGCAATGACTATTGTGATATTACGAAGAGATTGCAAAATTATAATTTTACTTTTGACTGTTTAAACTTTAGTGCCCAGGTTCTCAAAATGTTTCCATTACGCGCGCACAACCAATGCATCCAGACGAACCTGCATCTCTAGTAAATGATTTTGGTACGAAATTGGTAGAGCTGGCGTCCGTGGTTGCAGAGTAACTCAAATCTACCTATGGCCATATCGGATGTGAGTGCACACATACAGCTACTATGTTCGCTTTCTTTGTCAATCAAGTCACTCGTCAAACCTGTAGAAGCTCAAAAAATACTTATTTTACTTCAAATATTGCTCGAACGAATGCCCGCCAGCCAATAAGCACATTCGGTATCGATGGCAAAGCTCACGTTGCACGCGTTCAAAGATTCCAGGCGTCTCCCGAATGGTCGACCAGCAGTAACTATTCTGCCGATCAGATCCATAGGAGACTCAACGGGAGTTGCATAGACTAGATCCTTTAGGTGGCCCCAAAGGAAAAAGTCAAGACTGGACAGATCAGGCGATCGCGGCGGCCAAGCTTGTGGACCGCCTCGGCCAATCCAGCGATTGGCGAAGGTCTCATTAAGATAATTCCGTACCGGGAGGGCGTTGTGTGCTGGGGCACCATCGTGCTAAAACCAAAATCTCGAAAGAACACTCTGTGGAATGTTTGCCAAATGTTCTCGCAGGGTTGTGCTCAGAAACATGTTGTATGTTGGTCTATTCAACCTATCTGGAAGTATATGAGGTCCGAAAAGATAGTTGCCCAATCTGCCAGCCCAGACATTCACGGAGAATCGATGCTGGTGTCCATGCGGGCGGGTCATATGCGGGTTCTCCGTAGCCCAACAATGAGCATTGTGTGCGTTGAACACACCATCTTGCGTGAAGGTCGCTTCGTCCGTGAAAAGAACAAGAGCAGGAAATTCCACATCGGCCGCGGCTTGTTGCAGAAACCAGAGACAGTAATGAATGCGTGGCTGGTAATCAGAATCCCGCAAGGCTTGAACTCGCTGCAACCGGTGTGGGTGTAGCCCTGATTCATTTAGCACCCTGTGAACAGTGACACGACTTACACCGACACTTCTGGCCACCTGCCTAATGCTTGCAGAAGGACGCGCGATTACTTGCTCAACAACGTGGTCGTCCGAATTTGGGCTTCTCACTGTCCGCGGTCGTACCGCTTCGTATTGACGGTCTTGAAATGATCCAGTTTCGCAGAGCAAACGATGAAGTCTCGAAAACATTTTCCTGCCAGGTCGGTGTGAAAAACGCTCTGCGTACAACCAGTGTGCAAGACTTGCGTTACCGTCTGCTTTTCCATACATAAAATGCATGCCAGCTTTCTCGGCATTTGTGAACCGGTGCATCACGATACACGTAGCACAAGCGCCTGCACTTTATAATATAACTAATTGGAAAATGTAGACTCAGCTAGGCGATTACTACAACAAGGGACTTACGAACGATGAACGATGAACGAAAACCCACGACGTCCGTCTAGCGCGTAGCGCAGCCGAGCGAAGGATGGATGTTAGGTCATGCTTCCTCGGCCTATTTATTCACTCAAGGAAAGCTGTAGCGTTCGTATAGTAACAATGTTAAACGATGGAATCGGATCTTCCCTTTTGTTGAAGCTTTTGGAATCTTTCCCATTTGTGGAACCTTCGGCACCTGTCCTCGTCGCGGATATACCTGTTTAAACTACGGATTACCGCAGCGTGCGTAGGTACGTAGGTCAGGTACGTAGGTCTGATGATAATGATGCTGATGTTATGGTTGTGGCGCGACAGATCGGCGATGGTGTACGTGCCTTATTGTCGTCGGAAAGTAGCAGAGCGGTTCTATGTCGAGGTTATTTATGACAGTCTCGATGTTGCGTCTGGTGGCAATTCCTCGGAAAACAAGATGCACGTTCGATGATGTACTCGGTCGACTCTCGTGTCATTTTACAGAGTTGTTTATGACGATGCTGATGTTCTGGCTGGTGACGGTACCTTATTCGTCGAGATGTACGTTGGATTGGATGCTTGGTCGACATCGACGGTGCCAGTAGTGGGCTGTTCTGTTGATACGTTGTGTATAACTTCGTCACAATATCTTAAATTGCCCGTGCATTTAGTGCCTTCCCGCGTTTTTGTTACTGGAGTGGAAGCATTTTCTATTCCCCACCATGGGTTTAGCTTGCTTCGCCATTGCTCCAGTCGACGCTATCTATGCTCGCGCTGCTTAACTCAGTGTGGTTATTGGCTGGCGGGCATTCGTTCGAGCAATATTTGAAGTAAAATAAATATTTTTTTGAGCTTCTACAGGTTTGACGAGTGACTTGATTGACAAAGAAAGCGAACATAGTAGCTGTATGTGTGCACTCACACCCGATATAGCCATAGGTAGATTTGAGTTACTCTGCAACCACGGATGCCAGCGTTACCAATTTAGTACCAAAATGATTTACTATAGATGCAGGCTCGTCGTCTGGACGTATTGGTTGTGCGCGCGTAATGGAAACATTTTGAGAACCTGGGCGCTAAAGTTTAAACATGCAAAAGTAAAATTATAATTTTGCAATTTCTTCTTAATATCACAATAGTCATTGCGCTCGCTAAGGTCAGGTATAATTCTGTAGAAGTTTCTCCCGAATGCGCCGGTATGCTCGGTTTTTCAATTGAAGAATGCGGTCTCTCACAATCGTGCATTTTGTAAACGTATGTCGGAACAGCCACCCCTAAAATTACAATTAAAAAAAAATCGTTAAAAAATTATCTCCCTCCTATACGAAGCATTTCCATTGGCAAAAATGATTTTCTCACCGAGCTTGACCATACCCTAGCGTTTTGGCCACACAAATAGAGACACCCTTATATAGATTATAATATATATACATACATATGTATATATATATATATATTATAAATAGGGACACATTTGCAACATAAATAAAACAAATATTTAGAAAACAACTTCGATTGACGACGTACACGTATGTAAAGCGACAGCAGGGTGATGTAGCAATAGAAAAGTAATTGTCATAAAAACCACACCCAGGACCGGTCATCCCGCCCCCATCACGGTAGTGATATTTTTCAGTTTGTACAGAGACAAGTTGTATGGCTAGGCGGATAAAGACGACATTCGGCCATGTTTGAATGTTTCATCCACGTCTGCTTGAACGATAGATTCGATTCCAGCACGAAGCACAGCTATTGTAGGCCAGGCTAAAGCAGGCGGCTCGCGTGTTTCTGTACCCCGTCGTCTGCAACTTCTCTGCATTCGAGTGGCAGAGCCAGGGCAGCCTGATTTCTCAACGACGTCTGAATGGCGGCGTTGTATGTATCGCTGACTGCGGTAGCAGGCAGAGTACTGAAGCGCATAATTGCGAATAACATTCACAACAACGCTGATTCGCAAGCACTTATCGCGGACAAGCAGTTTGCCGATAAGCCCGGGCTCAGTGCGTGTAAGTGAACCTAAATGATATTGCCCTATACGTAAACTACGACATACCGACCGACACAATTTGTTCGACCTAGACAATGCCTTTGATAACGTTGATCACGACACGGGTGTCCGACTTCCTTGGATAACACATTTTTAGAGTGACGGTAAGCGGTGAACTTAGCAACGCATATCTCTCTATGACAAAAGTGCACTTTAAGCTCTATACTGACAATCTTTAAATAGACGTACTCCTGCAAAGAGTGAAGTAGTAGGCATGCTTCTTCATCAAGATGCCGCTGCAGATTTCATCAGGTGGACGGCAAACGGAGATTAACCGCATCTCTTGGCGTCTCACAAATGTCTAGGGCAGGGGAACCCTAAATTCCTTATTACATTGGAGTGCTACTTGCTGCAAAGACTGCGATAGAGGATCTCGGTGTGTACATATCGTACTCTCCTGATTTCCGAGACCATGTAACTAAGATTCTCAAGAAGTCTTTCAGGCTGACAAATGAATCCCTTGGCCTTTTGCACTATCGAACCGCGACCTTACGCTGACCTATACAACAATATAGAGCGCCTACAAAATGCCCAGAATCACTATACCTGGAGAAGCCGACTGTGACGGAGTCAACTGTCACCCTACCATCTGTTCGTGATGCTGCGAGCTACGAGAGGCGGATCGCAGGTACTGCTAAGACCTGACGATCCACCACCCGGACCACTTCGAGAAATTGTTTGACATCCATGATCGAACAAACACTCACTCGTTCAGTTGCAATGTTAATAAGGTCAGGGCTGTCGTTGGATCCTGGCCTAAGTAATCAATATCTACCTATAACGAATGTGCGTGTGCGCTCTAAATCGTACGTCCAGTAATATAGTAGTGCTGTGCATATGAAACGTCACTTTATATTATACTAAATTACCGAGGGTGTTCAACCCAAATGAGGCGCGCCCACAAATACACGACACTAAAGGTACCGAGGGATGTGGTACCAGAGCTGATGAGACCCCAGCACGTTATAACTCCTGACCTTTGGTGTATTTTGCTGCAGTCGCCGCTATGCTACTGCGCTGGTGTTGCCGCCCATTCTGACAGCGACGACGCCGATTAACAATCAATCAAATATATATATATATATATATATAAGTCTGGATCTGCATGATCCTGAATAGTGTAATGATCATAACGATGATGATGATGATGATTTATTGATGTTCATTGTGGTAATGACGATAATGATGCTAGTGAGGCTTATGCTGATGACAGGGATGATGATGATGATAATAATAATGGTAACCCTACTACGGTTGAAGTCAACGGCGCGTTACTATAGACCGCTGGTAGTAGTCAATCGAAACAGAGAGAGAGAAAAAAAGAGAGCAAGACAGAGTAGGTAAGTATTCGCTCTCGCAATATCAACCACCCATACCAGTCTTAGTCGCCTGCTTAAAATCGTCGTTAGCCTATGGAGTACGCACATCCACAGCGAGTGCGTCGACCGCCTCGGACTTCATTGCTACCGCTACTATACCGTAACTAGGGGGTAAAGCGGCAGAGTCTAGCCACCCCACCCCCCTATCGGGCGGCCAGACACTTCAGAAGCACTGGCACTTCTGAATCCCCTCTGCTCCCCCTGACCTGTCATGTGACAGGGCCAGGGATAGGTACGAGTATGCTTGACTACCACACGCCCAACTTTGACCACTATTAGCACACATATAGCTGGTATAACTGCCTATATATAACTGCCGGTATTCTTACTATAACAACCACGACTACGTTTGCGCGATCTTAATAGTCCACTCTTCTCTCCGTGTTCCTCTCTGTTCCGCAGCTGCTTCCACGTTTTCGGTCTTCCTGTGCCGCTGCAGTTCGGCCGCAACAGCTGACCATTGTCAGTCGGTCTGTGTGGCATCTATCATCATCATTATTTATCTGTCTCGATGGATTTATCTCGATCTATTCTATCTTTGGCTGTCTCTATCTATATATCTATTATCTGTCGGTCCGGTCGTCCAATTTGGCTGCTGGAATGTTTGTGTTCTTTCGTTCGGTTTTCGTTGCTGCTGCTGCGACGTCCCCCCGACCACCCCCGACTGGCCGCCGACCGACGACCGCCATGCTCATGCGCTCACTGGCTGAGTCCGAATATTATTGGCCGTGGATTCATCGACAACAACAACTAAACAACGACAGAAGCAACGGCTCGTGAGAAGCGCTTGACAACGCACCACCTATTACCCCTCACATGCAGGGGCAGATGCTGCTACTGTGACAGCATCAAAGGCACTAGAACCGTAGCAGTAGCTAGGGTAAAACTGCGCTGCACAACGCGCTGCATCTATCTGCCTGCTGCCGATACCGCGTTGCAGCAACAAGGTAATTCCCGGGGGCGGCAACCCCAGACCACCGCCGACGCAGCAAAAAGAGACAGAGCCTCGCAGGCGCATCACAAGCAGACACATAGGCAAGAGCACACACACACACACACACCCACACCATGGCGCATAAACACCATGCGACAGACGCGTTGTTCACGTGAGATCGTTCTCAGCTAGAGAAATAGATTGGGTCCGGTCAGGGCGGGCCGGGGACAGCAGAGGCGAGTAAAGGGAGCGCGAGCCCAAATATTCTCCAGTTCATTCATCATTGGCTTGATGTTGTCGCCCTATTTCCACGTTTCCCCCTGCTTGCCCGATCCAAGGGCAGCAGCAGTGGCAGCAGCAGCAGCATCACCATCACTATCAGCAGCAACAGCACGTGCTCTCAGAAACAGCGTCGGCAAAACCACACAACAGCAGACGTCATCGATCCGAATGTTGAATACGTCTCTCAGCGTGTCGACCTCTGACGAATTGCTACATTCTCGCCTGCCACTGGCGAGAGTGGAGGGGCTAGTTCGTTCGCTCGCCGGTCGGCCGAAGGGCCGATATGGCCGATATTCTCGAGACTGCTGACTGACCCTGCTAACTAAAGACGATGATGATGACGACGACGACGAGGACGATAACGAGCGACCAAAACTGCTACTCGCTCGAAGGCCGTGCACGACCGAGATCCCCTCCCCCGTCCAACAACCAACCCTCCCAAACCCCCACAGCTCAGAAGGTAGTGTTCGAATGGTTCGATCCGATTGCTGAGCCTGTCAAGGACTGCACGCTTAATAACGCCCTCTTCGTCACTGGTATATATATATATATATATATATATATATATAAACAATTACTACAATAACAACAACAGTAGCAGTAGGCCACAAACGAAACGCACCCTTGGCGTAGATGTAGATCAAGCGTACTTTTGGCTTGCCAAGTTAAACGAACGTCAACATGTCGATAAACGACCGACTAATTCGCGCGTCTTAACGCCTTCGCTGGATGAAAACCTTCGCTCCGTTCTGAACAACAACAGCAACAACAACAACAACAACAACAACAGCGATTAGTGAACAGGCGCTCGCCTGTTCGCAGCTGATTGTCGCAGTGTGCGATATTTAGTACACTAAACGAAACGCCACGGCAGCGGCGTTTATTTCAGTAAGGTCCGTGGTGCTGCAGTCTGTCTATCGTGGTCGAGACTTTCAAGTGTCGACTCTCAACATCACTTCGTTACTGCATCGAATTGGCCCATCATACGCAACTTTTGCCCTGCGCGCGCGCGATTCTGTGTTGCGACGCAAAACGATCGACGACAGATCGTTAGTTAACTGCATCTACTTGAGTCCAAATGGAACACAGAAACTTTTCGAGCTGACCCTTAGCCAAGATTTTCCACGACGTCCACGGGACTGCTCTTTTCGCATTGCCTCATAGACGGACGCCCATACAAATACAAATCGGTGCAACGGTGCGGCTCGAACCCGCGCAGCAGCACCTATGTGTCTTCTTCGGTCGCGAGGCGCAGGCGACGGCACCCACCACGCCGCCACCGGGCTCGACCAATGGGAGATATCTACGCTGCTTGTTGTTACAATACTGTAGCAGTACTAGGGACAACAGTTGTTGCAGTACATGACCAATGGGAGATATCTACGCTGCTTGTTGTTACAATACTGTAGCAGTACTAGGGACAATAGTTGTTGCAGTACATACTTGAATAGTATTAAGTTAAGGTAGTATTAAAGAACAATTCCAGCTCCTCGACCGTCTTCCTGAGGCCATTCAGGTGAGAGGTTTATAGTGGGTATTATGACAACAGCATTGGCGAGTCGAGTTACTATTACCCGCATTCCTCTGGCATTACCCGCTGCGGATGCGTGTAAAAGCGCTTTTCCCTCTCAGTCAAAACAAAACAAACCCCAGCAGTACTACTAGGTCAACGAAAATAACAATTCGGCAATACTATTAATAGAGTGCACGCGGTAATCGTTGCGGTGAGAGCGCTATCGCCGTCCACACGTCCGCATGAGGTTATTGAACTTACTGGCTGGTGATCGATGAATGAAGCATACTGCTTGCTAACCAACCAACGAGTGTAAAGGCTTCATATCAACGATTGATATCATTCTAGCCTTAAAAACAAATCTCCGCAAATCACGGTCGTATAGGTCAATTTCCGCTGACAGCGGCAGTGTTTAGAGCAGCAGCAGCAGCAGTCCGTTGTTCCACAACAACAACGAAGCAGGCTACCGGCGAAATTAACTAAACCCATGCGCTATGCTGAGAATGGTAATGGCCAGTGCAGAATCCGCCTGCAGACGTCAGTATCTCGAATACCAAGTAAAGCCCCCTAACTGTATATATAAATATCCTTCGCTCTCTCTCTCTCGTTGAATATCGGTAGCTCGATACGAAACGAGATCGAACGCACTTCCGTTAATCCACCGTCTACGTTTTGTCTGGCCGGCCGGTCCGAGTGCCTTACTATTTAAGTAGCTGAGTGTTACGCAATACCACAAGTGGCAGAGCCTTGGGCGACCGCATGAGCGGCTAAGGCAATAATCTAAAAAGCAAGGTGTTGCCATATAACGACCGGAAACTATAGACACTAGCAAGCATAACAATAGGCAGACGCAAAATACCAGATCTCCTCTATTTTTGTCTTCTTTCGCCGTCGTAATTAGTTGACTCTGAATTAACACGCCTTCTAGAATTGTTACATTATTTCCTGCTAAAACCTATCAGCATTACTTTGGGGGATTACGGGAATCCTGATTGACAAGCGCCACCCCAGCCATAGTGACAAGTCTGGGACTCGTAAACCCAGTAGACTAGTGTCGCCCCCACCCCCAAGAGATCAGTGACTGCGTATGCAGTAGGAATTGGTTCGAATTGGTGGGGGCGGATGTTGCACCTGCTCCAACATTCTACTCCAATTCGGCATTATCAGGCGCCTCCTGTCTGCCTTGGTGCAGCTCAGGCGGGTCAGCCAGACCAGTTAACGCCTTCCACAGCTCCACTGCCTGGGGATGCGTCAAGAGCCACCGTGAAGTGATAGACTCGAAGAAAGCACAGCACTCCCTCCACGTCTTCGCGTGCGTCAGCAGGGGTGCTACAATTTCCTTGATCGGCCCACCGTGGTTGGTACCGCGCCTTCAGGTCAGGGATGAGGCCTCTAGTCAAGCTCCCCGCGGGTGGCCTTAGCGCCATGTCTGCCCATACTGTAGCCGCGTATAGCGCAACCGACTCCGCCACACTGGCCAGTAGGTGCAGATTGCCTTCTGTGCAGCCCCCGACTCTGTATATTAGCGCCAGGCTAGCCGCAACCTTGTGGGATTTGCCACATTCTGGATATGCGCCGATCCGTTGAGACCCTTATCGAGCTTCTTTGCCTGCCCTGGGTAGTTGGCTGATGAGGCCGAGTGCCCGTTGACTTTGCAGATGTAGCAACGCCCGGTTTTACTAGTACATGCTCTAAGGAGGCGCCGTCGCCGCACTGATAACAGCGTCGGCCCTGAGCCTTCTCCTCCTCACGGTCTTAAGGCATGTGGCCTTGGATCTGGCAGTTGAAGCAAGTTGGTACGCTAAACCAACCCTCGGTCCGACACGTGGTGTTGCCAATCTGCAGGTGCTTCTTTTCGACTAGCCGTTTTGTCGCCGCTGTCGGGAGAACGACAACACACCGATGCGCATGCGCATGTCCGCCGGCATGCTCAGCTCTCGCCTGTATGCAAGCGAGCACTCGATGCTGTCCTTGTCCGCGAACGGGCCTACGTCTCGCAGCTCAGTCGTATTTGGCGGTTCCCCAGCGTATCGGCAATCAACCCTGGTGTTAATCGATCGTGATAGCACTTCAGCAAAGGTGCCTGTTGACAGCGGTCACCCACTCAAGAGAACATCCCCACTTTTGGTCGATTTTCTCGCCGCACGCTTCTGAGTGCTGCATTTTTTCGCACGCTTATGAGCGTTTTTGCATCAGCTGTAGTCTCAATCATTCATACGCGGATCGTCGTCTGGGTTGCTCCGAGGCTTTCATATCTCTTGGGCTTTCATATCTCTTGGAGTGCTTCGGTGCTCCCTGGGCGATTTTTTTAGCATTCAGTTCGACGTCACAGTCGAGTACCCGGCAGCACGCCTCGAGGATCATGAGGGATCGTGTGGTCACCCAGTTCGGTCGCAACCTATTTACATTGAGGGTATGCAGGAGTCTACCGAAAAGCCCAATCAAGTCGGCCACTACCGTTATCGACACCTCCGAGGGACCCGGGGGTACTTCCTCCGTCTCCTCTTCCTCCCCCATCTCACTGTTGCGGACGACCTCAAGGTCTCCTTTGCATCTAAGTGCCACCACCTTTCCAAGACCTTTCCGGCCAACGCTGTCGCATAAAGAAACTGAGGGAGAATCTGTTCGACGAGTGTTCTGTTTCTCTCCGACCCCTTCATCAGAATGAGTCCTCGCACTTCTCGACGGCTCCCAATCCTTCTATGCGTTAGCTTCATTCTTTTAAAGCGCCTCTCGGGCCATCTCGTCAACACTATGCGTGTCGTCTCCTCCACGTCGTTGCTTCAGGTTGGCGTTTCTAGGGCCCTGTCGATTGCTGCAGCAGCCTATTATTAACGACCTTCTGATTGCATTTCGAACATAGTAATTTCCGTGAAACTCAGTCACCCTGTTCATTCTAGCAAGCCTTCGGACTTCTTCCTTAAGCTCGGCCTTACCCTTCCGCAATACCTCTGGAGCATGTGTGAGAATCTGTCCGAGTTATATCAGCTCAGTCTTAAGTAACTCTACCCGCTTTCTTTCGGCTTTGAGCTTTCCTATCCACTCACGGTCTTTCGGTTTGAAAAAATGCTTGTATTTCTGGGAAAACTTACCTACCTCCCTCACGGCATTCTTGATAAACATCTGGGTGTGCGGTGTTCCAGTCTTTTGCCTTCGCTTCGGGGTCTGTTTCGGCGTCTTGTCTAGGTACTTCCGTCTCTTTGTCCCTCTTCCCCCCTCATTTCCTCCTTTCCTTGTCTGTTCCCTGTTTTCCTGTGTAGTTTTGGTCTTCTTTCACCGCTACCTACGTGCTCACATTCTCTCCGCCCTCATCCTTTGAGCTGGGGGTGTGTATGAACACTTTCTTCAGAGCTCTGTTCTTTTGACTCTCTTCCATTCTTCCCTCTGTCTCTTGTTCCTGCTCCTTCGCTCCCATTGCCTTGCGTTGGCGTCCTTTGCGTCAGTCCCGAGGAGGCGAATATCGCCGGCATTTTCAACCTTTTTGCCATCTTGGGAACTCATTGTGTGTTGCGACCTTCACGCAACGTCAAGCCGCTCGAACTCGACGTCCTAATTGCCGTCACCGTCCGTATCTCCCTATCGAAATCCCAGCTCCGTGGGCTAACCAGGAGACTCCCTAGTGTGGTTAGAAGATCGGGGGGAGCGGATTTGGTACGAAGGAAGAGCGGCCGCTTTGCAGAAACAGCCAAATTGGTACCCCACGTCTCAGGACGGAGCAATAGGAAAACTGAAGTTAGGCGTCTCTCCGCTACCTAGTTCCGTACCCTGTTTCCCCTCCGCCTCTATTCCCCTTCGCTTCAACGCCACAGTTTCCTCTTTTTTTCCAACTTTGCCTCCAGTTCCGCCACGTCTGGCCTGCCTAACGGGTACCTAGATAAGACTGTTATCGTGCTTAGTGGTGTTGCAGCCTCAATACTGGCCGCAGGGGGCCGGCAGAGGGCGCGATCAATTTCTAGAAGCATCGCCCACTCGGGCGAGGGCACTCACCGACAAAAGCGCCACCTAGTGGCCGAAGTCCAAACTTGCCTGCGACTCGCGGTCTCGTAGCCGGTGGAACCACTGGTGAACCACACGTATTAACAAAAGTCACAGAGTTCATCAAATCGTCGTCAAATTCACTGTAGTGTCTGTCTTCAAAATCACTAATTATCGCCTTATATTCGCCAAGTTGCAGAGCGACACGTCCGTTCACTACGGTAGTCACCGAGCAACTGAATTGTTACATTCTGGCTCGTATATAAGTACCTAGATAGTTAGACTCCCAGGCGGCACGCACACAATCCGGCTCAGTTTAAGTAAGCTAACTTGCCTAGTGAACAATGAATACATATAGATCCGTGTGTGCAGGCCAAAAAAGTTGATCTAATCCCTATTTTGTTTTAAATAGAGATTAACTGGTAAAATGCATGATGCACAACTGATGACGCCGTTCAAGCCACGGCACATTCAGCTCGTCCTTGTTCGTTTAATCTTTTTTTCTAAAGGCGTAGGGAGGATATTTGTAAATGAAGCCATTCACCCAACCCCATAGATATCGGAACTCCTCTATTTTTTTGGCGTCGAGATTAGCTGGCTTTGGATTAACACGCCTTTAACAATTGTTACATTCTGGCTCGTGTATAGGTATCTATATAGATGATAAGATGAACTAACAGTGCAATGCGCTCACTTTGGACTTCCAGGGCACAAACGCTCACACACACTGTCCGGCTAAGTTTGGCCAACCAGGCTCCATTTAGTAAGCGAACTCACCCCTAGCAACGCATATAGACTCGTGTGCGCACGCCAACACAACAGTTTATCTAATCACTATTTTTTCGAATAAATAATACCAGAGGTTTTTCTATAAGTTAATACCAGAGAGGTTAACTGGTACAATGCATGATGCACTCACTGATGAAGCGTCGTTGTCTAAGTATCCCACGGTAGTATGGGAGTCACCAACCCATTAAAATCTAGTCGTTCGTTCTGGTTAGTGTCGGGGGCGGCCGCAGTACTGTTTTAACGAGATTATTTCACCTGGCCACTTTATATTCATCAGTCATTAAGGCTAGTCGACTTAGTGCGAGGTTATTTTCGCCTCGGACGACGCCTAGATACATAGATAGATAAATAATATAGATATATACACAGTTGGGGGGATTACCCTCTAACTGTATCTATCTATCTACCTATCTGCAAGCGTGTCTCTCGCTTTCGTTCTGTTGATCGACTAAGTCGGTCGTATGATATCTCTCTGTCTCTGCTCTGCGGGTTATGCACGCAGAGTCACACACACACACATCGTAGATGTTCGTCTCGTATGCGACCTCTCTCGAACTGCAGCGACGACGACGACGGCTGGATTCCAGCAAAAATCGACCCGGGCCAACGCGACAGGCGCTTCCAACTTTGGATGCTCATTTGCAAAGCCGCTGCTACAGGCACATACACCACAGACTACTGTGTATGTATCCTTTTACCGAAAATGAGACGGGTGCCCCGCGCGTTATCAGGGGCCCCATTGGTATCTGTTCTTAGATATATATGTATGTATATATGTAATATATATATGTATGTATATATGTATATATATATATATATATATATATGTATATATATATATATATATATACATGCATTGATACATACGGTACACGGCTTCAGCAGACTAGCTAGCGGCGAGCGTTCTCCTTCGAGACCCGACGGCATTAACCCCAACACCAACGCGCGCTACACATCAGCGTTTTTCTTAGAGAGAGAGCAACAAGAAGCTTTCGCCCGATGATATGTTTAGAGCGACAACGTTATTATCATACGCAGCCAGTCGTCACCATCAGCTGCTACATGTTACGCGGTATGAGTTCGCCGCCGCCATCAACCAAATAACGACACTAAATAGCCCAAAAATCTTACATACACATCTACGTGTGAGCAATTAGTGTATCTACGTGCGTGCACTTTCCTCGTGTGCACTTGCAAAAGTCAACGATAGGTTCACTCTACCACACGCCATCTCAGTGGAGTAAGGAGTACCAACAGAGTAATTAAATGTAAGCTTTGAGGAAAACAATAGCAGCCATCACTTACTCTTAGTGATTTCACATGTACTAGGGATACATATATATATCCCTTGATTTAAAATTGCCTCAATAATGACACCGGAGATCCTACATTTTGCAACAAAATAGTTTGACTTGAGGGATAGATCTGGAACAGGAAAAAGATTGAGCATCCAGTGTCCACCCACAAAACACATGTTCAGATTGGCGCCTTCAGACGACTTCCGGTAAGGACAAACCGAGTAATACACACAAAAATGTGAATAAAACCACCTTTAAAAACCTAGTCTGCTCCGGTGAAAGCCGCAATCAAAGCAAAATAGCTCTTCTAAAAGTGATTGTTCCAGGTGAATCAAGCAACTTAAACGCACGGCCTACCAGTATATAATACACGAAGAGACTCAATTAAAAAATACAAACTCAAAATTGTACGAGGCCGCAATGGTGACGTAACGCTAAGAATAGCACAAACATAACTATTGCTGTGTTACCAATAGTACTGTTGCCGCACAACAACGGCGCTAGTAGAAATTTATAGTGACAGCGACAATCCTAACATCAGAGCCAACAACAAAAACAACAACATTAACTAAAGCGGTCGTCTAAGATACGTACGAGAACATTCATGCATACAGTAAGTCGATGATACAAATGCTCCAGCATAAAACTGTAGTATTGTATATTGAACAGCAGCCAAGCACAATCAGTTATAAGTAGCGATAAAATAGGACACATTGTAGCAGCCTTCCCGGAGAGAGTTCGTCCAAGGCCGTGAGGACGCATCTCGAACTAGAATGACTTTGCGGCTCTTATTCATATATCATCTCATATATATAAGCCATCACAAAGTTATCATTATAACTATAGTAATGTAAAAGCAATAAACAACAACATTTAAAAAAACACAATAACAGCAAAAACCACAGTAGCAACAACAACAACAAAGACGACGACAATATAAACCACAACAACAACATGCCCAGTGCCAACAATACTACAGTCTAAACAACCCGGCAATTACACAATGATTCGCTTGCGTTGGAAGAAACCCCTCACACACAGCAGCAGCATTACAAGAGAAGCGCTTTCAGTCACACTATCAGACACACAATCAGCTCTCTGCTCCCCTTCCCCGCGTAGTGATAAAAAGAACATTCGAGACCGTCGAGAGAGCAACGACAGAACAGAACACACGAAAAGCGTATTACAATACTAGCCGAGAAGGGTTATTGTATATCATCGATTGCGGAGCCAAATCGCCGCCAGTTGTCGACATCAAACGTATATAAATAATAAACATACATTTTATATACGCGTCTTATATATATATATATATATATATATATATATATATATATATATGGTTGCACGTTTAGTGTCGCTCTACCTAGATATATATATAGGTGACGCCTCGGCGGTGCAGAGAGACATTGCCCAGGTTATAGAGTTTGAGGCGGTTTCAGGACTCAAGTTGAACGACTCTAAATGCGAAATTTTCTTTCCCTTTCAAAGAGCCCCTCGTCTCGGCTCCATGCTTCAAATGGTGCGCAATCTTCTACCAGCTGCCAGGTTGATTGCTGACCACGAACTCGAGCTTCTAGGGGCGCCAATTCTCGACGACTCTATTGGCGTATCTTTAACCAAAAAAGGCTCTGACCTTGTTCGCTGGTGCTCTCGACTGCGACTCTTGGACGCTCATCCAGCCCTTTTCCTGCTTCGCGTAAGTTTGTCAACTCCGAGGCTGATGTACCTCTTGCGGTGCTCACGAGCGTATGCCGAACCGGGCCTGCTTCAATCGTTTGACGAAACCTTGCGAAGTACCCTTCAGGGTATACTAAACGTTCAGCTTAGGCAAACCTCGTGGTTACAAGCTTCGCTCCCAACGTCCGCAGGGGGAATGGGGATTCGCATGGCTTCGCAGATTGCCATTTCTGCCTAGCTCGGGTCCCTAAAGGACACCGAGACTTTGGTGTCAGGGATCGCACCGCCGGATGCCTACACAAGTTTCATTGCCCAATCGGAACAAGCCTGCCGCTTCTATGCAGAAAAATGGGGTCCACTGCCGGAGCGCATTTCACAATCGGCCCTAGACTTGCAAGTAGTGAAGTCGATCCAAGAGCGGTTAATGGTCCAGGCGAACAACGTTAAAGAGCAGGCGCGGCTTAGAGCCGTGATCGATCCGATGAGCGGAAAATGGCTTCAGGCCATACCCTCACCGCAGCTGGGGACGATGCTGGACAATACCACACTCCGCATCGTCTCCGGCCTGCGTTTGGGGGAATCCGTCTGCTTCGCACATAACTGTGCTAGATGTGACCTACCGGTGTCTTCTACGGGTGAGCATGCTCTGGCTTGCAAAAGAAGCGCCGGTAGGTTTTCAAGGCATTCGGCGCTGATCGACGTAATACACCGGGCAATGCAATCAGCCCACATACCTGCAGTCAAAGAGCCGGTCGGTCTGTCAGCCAACTGCGTCCGGACGGCCTGACTCTAGTTCCATGGAATGAAGGTCGCTGCCTCGTGTATGACGTCACCGTGTCTTGCACTTTGGCCGCTTCGTATGCTCGCCATACCAGCCGAGAGGTCGGAGCAGCCGCTCGCCTCGCTGAAGATCGCAAGTTGGCAAAGTACCGTGAACTGGAGCAAAACTTCATCGTTCAACCAATCGCCTTCGAGACATTAGGCCCAATGGGAAAAATCACAAAGAGCTTTCTAACGGAGCTGGGATCCAGAGTCGCCGCGTCAACCGGCGATAGAAGGGCATGGCAGTTCTTGCTACAAAGAATATCAGTTGAAATACAACGCGGAAACGCCGCGTCGATAATTGGTTCATTGCCTACGGGCAACGGACTTCCCTTTCCGTTGTAGCCGAATCAAGTCGGCGTCAAAAATGATATCTACAGCTAATGAACTTAAATAAATTCTAAAAAATTGCAGTATATATATATATATATATATATATATATCTGTGCAACTCCATGCTCCAATGCAAAAGTTGATCTGTGTTCGCATCCCAAGGCATTGTCGTCACCTAGCTGTTTGGGGTGGTCCCAGCAAAATTTTTCATCTAGCTTGGTCATAATCCCAACACGACTATCGCTGTAGACTGGCAGAAGGAGAGTGGCAATCTGCATCGCACCGAAGAGCCTGTGAAGCCTCGTCCGAATACGTTGATTCTATTCAGCTAACGAGAATTATCGTGGCGTGGAGCCGCCACGCCAGGCGTGGCCTGCATTGCAGCGTCCCACTGGTGTGTGCTGGGAGATTCGTATGATGTTGGCTAGCAGCCGACTGTACAGAGGGAACTTATGCATAAATAGGCTTGCTTTGCTTCAATGGCGGACAACGGTTAACGAGGATCGAACGTGGTCACAGGTCACACACGTCGGGTCTTTTTTTTGTTCGCAAGGCCGGCCGTCAAGATGGGCGGCCAGCGCCTTCAGGACGGCAGGCCGCGCGTTCATGTCTAGGCCGCACATAAAGCGTTTCGGCCAACGTATGACATCTGCCTGCCAATAATCAGATTAATCACAGGTGAAACAAAAGACGAACCGACTGCGTGAGTGACCCTGTGACATTTGTGGTTGTAGCACTTAGTCAGTTAGTTAGGTCTCCAGCAAGTGGTATGGGCGAACCACTAGTGAACACAACAAGTCAAAAGCAAGGACAACGACGACGACAGCAACAATAACAACAGCAACAACAATAACAACAGCAACAATAACAACAGCAACAACAATAACAACAGCAACAACAATAACAACAACACTACACACAAACGCAAACGTCACAACAGAAATGGCAGTTAAGCGAAGGCAAATGCCACAACCGCAGCAATAGCGGCCGAAAAAACTCAAATCATCTAACGCGAACCATCTTTACCATATCATCACCAAAGGCAAATATTGATACATTTAATATGTCGCGCGGTAATCCTTTGTGAATCCTTAAGCTAGGGGTGACGCACCCGGTGCTCATGAATGGATTATTTGCACGACAAACGGCCAGGTGGACGTAGAGATGTTTTCATCGGCCAGGTGTGCACAGAGACATATTTTCATCTCTCTAGAGAGTCGGGCCACAGGGATCGATTCTAATCTCTAGTAGCATTGCATCCATCTAGCGTCATCAACCTACTCGTCGCTGAGTGCAGGTTTTCATGCAAGATTGAACCCTGTCTTTAATAATAATCATCATTATCATCACCAGCATCAGCATACAGGTGACTTTATGTGCCTAATGTGTTGTAACAATTAGACAAAAAGTGCGTTTTACACCTTTGCTTTTTTCAATGGAAAATGTATATATCCAATGGATGGAATATATCCAACTAAAAATGCATTTCGAGGCCTCGCCTAACCACTGTAGCTTGGAAAACGCTTAAGTCCGATACCTAATGAACGAACGCAAAGAGGGTATCGTTTTTTTTGGTTTTTCGGGCTGATCCTCAGCCAACATTTGGCGTCCACGAGACTGCTTTCGCATTGCTTCGTGAGACGGACATCATAGATACCAATGTGCAACGGTGGGGCTCGGACCCGTGCTGCACCTATGCTCTCATGAGGCGCACGCGAATGCACCACGCCATCGTGCTCGACAAGAAATATATCGGCTAACACATATTATGAAAAAGACGAAGATGACGTGTTCTACACAAGAGTTCCTAAGAATTGGCAACCGCCAAGAATTACTTTCAAAAGACCAACATCTCGAAAGAAAAGCTTAATGATTTAGGCAATAGATGATTTACGCTGGTCGGCCAGTCAGGTCCATCTTTATCTAGCCCCGACCAACTCGCTCGATTCGCTGCGGCTTCATCCTCAATGACCAAACGATGGCTACAAAAGCTAATCTAAAGCAGTGATGATCAAATAGCAGCAGCCGCAGCAGCAGTAACGTAAAAACTGTTGCAGGCAGAGCAACATATGGCTGTAGAAGACATAGGCTATATGCCGGTGCATGCTGTACGGGAACCATCCATCGATCTCTCGCCCGCTCATTCAAGCATGCATTGCACAACATTGACGCCGGACAGCTTTGACCGCTGAGCTGGTTCCTGCTGTGATGAGCAATTATATGTCGCTGCTGGTGCATCGCCGCCACTGTGCCCATGATAGCAACAACAGCAACAACAACAACAACAACAACAACAACAAAAATGACAACCATGAAGGTGCTAACAACAATAACAACAACAGGAACAACAGCAGAAACAACCAAAGCAACAACAACAGAAACAACCAAAGCAACAACAGAAACAACAAAAGCAAACAAAATCAACAGCAGAAACAACAACGGCAATAACAACAGCAGCAGCAACAACAACAACAACAACAGGGACAACAACAAGGAGCCCGCCGTTGCCCCGACAGTCTCAGCAATTTGACCATTTATTCCAGGCGGCAGTGGCGATGGTGGTTGGTAGCAGCAGCAGCGGAGAGACGAAAGAAGAGGATAAGAAAAAGAAGACGAAGAAGAAGAAAAATAAAAGAAGACGCCGTTGCCGTGGCCGTTGTCGGTCCATCGGTCCGTTGGTCGGTGGGGTCAACATCGGGCAGACGATGGCGACAATGATGGGTTGATTCCGACAACTGCTGCTGCTGCAGCTGCTGTTGCGGCGACAACAACAACCTCGCCGTCGCGAAACTCTGCGCCCGGACTGACGTTACGGCCGCAATGGCGGCGGCGACCACTACTTCTACTACTGCTGCTGCTGCCGCTAGAATACGGCTGTGCTGTTACTACGCTGATGACTCGGTAGTTGGATCTCGTTGGATCCTCGTTGCCTCCTCTTCTACCAGCACCGCCATTGCAGTGGCAGCAGAAGCAGCAACAACAACAACAATAACAAAAAAAAAACGGAAACAACAACAAAAACAACAACAACAGAATCACCGCCACGTAGAGAGACAGACAGTCAGTCAGATAGCCAAATAGACAGCATGTCCGATATACTGCCAGGCAAACAACTGTACGCAGACAGAAAAGCCAAACACCAGACAAACAGACAGGCAAAACAGTTCGACAGCAGCCAAAGAGCACGGACGCCGGCAACACGTCGGCGACCACTGCACCGCCGGATAGAACCGGTAAACCGAGACGACGAAAACAATAGCAACAACAACAACAACGACAACGACGACGGTGACAACAATAACAACAACAGCAACAACAACATCGACGACAACAGCAACAACAACATCGACGACAACAGCAACAATAGCAAAAATAGCAGCAGCAACAACAACAACAGCATTAACAACAACAACGATCACGTCAATCGACGACTTCGCCGAAGACCACGACACCAACAAAACTATGCAGTCGTTTTATTTGCTTGCCGCCTGTCTCACTGCTTAGATATCATCCCTGTGTGTCATCCAGTCAGCCACGAGCCGGAGAAGGAGAAGAAGCAAGAGGAGGTGGGGGCAGCGAGTCGGTAACCGTTTCGGATTTGGTTCTGCGGACGGGGCCACGCGTGAGTCTACGGACCGACAAATAGACGAACGGCCACGCGAATCAAACCACCGCCGCCGCCGCCGCACTGCTACGACACTCATTGAAACAGCAGCAACAGCAGCAGCAGCAGCGCGAGCGCCAGCAGACAGACGCGATTGATCGCCGTCCTCTAACTGGCACCAGCCGCCGATTGCCGGCGCCGCCGCGTAGCCAAAAACCGGCAAAAATGAAGAAAACGAACTGCTCGTAGCGGCGGCGGCAGCAGTAGTAGTAATGAGAGTAGTAGTAAGCGTAGAAATAAGAGTTGGTTGTTGTTGTTATTGTTGCTGCTGCTGCTGTTGTTGTTGATATTGTGTTTGTAGTAGTGATAGTCATAGTTGTAGTTAATAGGGCTAGTCTAGTTATAGATGTAAGTAGGTGTGTGTCAGAGTGATATATGATCTCCATACAAGCGAATGTCGCTGCTGCGGCTGGTTTTGCTGCTGCTGCTGCTGTTAGCGCTGGCACCGACCGCTGCGCCCGCTGTCTCGATCTCGTAGTAGTTAGTCGCATCTCCATGCAATAAGAACACTGCAATAACTATAATGCACGACGAGGAGCATGACCAGAGCCAGCCTTGTCGTGTCCTTGTCGTTAACAGCCATCATCACCATTCTCGACCAATCCTCCCCCCCCCCCGCCCCCCGGCCCTGTTCTCTCTCCTAACCCCGAAAAAGTCCCCGACTACCCAAGCAACCAGCCAGTCACCCATTCAACCCAGACTCACAACGGTACCTCCAGGCCGCCACACGTATAATGACCACAGAATACGTGTAGGCATGGACGCATACGTACGAACTTATCTATAGAAGAAGAAATGCAACTATGTATATATATACATCAGGGTATATATTTGAGATATATATCGAAACTCTACACAAACGTCCCAATATGCTTCTATATATGTATGTTTCTACTTTTATATACATATACATTCATAAGAACGTAGTGTATTTCGCTTATACATTCATAAGGACGTAGTGTATTTCGTTTGATCTGCATGAATGAAATCGTTATCGTGTATGCCAGTCACGCATGCTGCAGATTACCGTGCTTGTTCAAGAAGAGAAATTTAGAATGGATCGTACCTATAAGAGACTGCTGGTGAACAGCGTAAAAAGATAATACAGATCCGCCATAATGTATACGGTGCAACAAGGTAAAGGCAGAAGATTCAATATCTCGCATATGTGACGTGGCTGCGATATCAGATTGCCATATATATATATATATATACTAAACGTTTCCTGAACGACGTGTACCCATCAGTTTTCCTATTTTGATTTACATATTTATTCTTGCTGTCTAACATGAGGTTAATCTTATAAGTCATGCTTGACAGCGCGTTTAATTAAAATTTAATTGTGTGATTTAAAAAAAGTAAATATTTGATCGTGAGAAACTGGATTATTGGTTCATGCTTAGGCCACACACAGTACATTGAACTGCAGTTCGGTGGCAAAGTCTAGAGAGCTAGTGCATTAATCATGATTGTTATCTACCGGACTGTCGCCGGGTTAGCCCCTGTTGTTTTTTCAAACGATGCCCATTGATTATAAACCATACCGCCGATATGCCTCAGGACAATTCCAAGCCCGTAGGGGAAGGAGGATGGTCCAGAATTAAAGACAACTTAATTTTTTTTCATTCTTGCCCGAAGCAACGTAACAGCATGCAGACCGCATACAAGTGAAATGGTTGCTGCTGCTTTCCGTGTTATTGCTGCTGCTGTTGTTGCTGTTGTTGTTACTACGACACAACAAATCTACAAGGCAAGCATATCAGTGGTGTACGTAGAAAGTTGGGGAACAGTGGTAACCCGCCACCGACTCGATTCCGACTCGAGAGAGCTGCTGAGCGTAGGCTCGAGCTAAGAAGCGTCAATGTTAGGGCGCAGCATCGCTATGTACAAACAGATAGCGTCTGTATATGGCGCTGCCGTCATTGCTGCTGTTGTTGTCAGCAGCGGCGGCGGCTGCTGCGGCGTCGTAGAAATCTGTCGAATACAGCTCAATACGCGTCATCAATAAAAAGAAACGGCGACAAATGGCATTGAAGCAATGAACGACATCAATAAATGGTCACGTGCGCTGAGACCGCTTGACCGCTAAGGTTGTCGCCAATCTCCCATTTCGCTTTCTCCTCCTCTTTCTTCTTCTTCTTCTTCTTTCTGTTTGTGTCTCTCAGTCCTCGCCTTCCCCGTTCTCTCTCTATCCACCTGTCTTTCTCCATACTTGTATTATGCGCAGTTATGTGTCTATTGCGCAATATTGGTCTATAGTCTGGCGCTGACCGCCGACCATTGATTTAGCAAGCAACAGCAGCGGCAGCAGTATGAGGGGGGAGTAAAGACGCCGTCAAAAGACGCCGTCAACATGCATATAGGAATATGCATAAACGGATGAGAGGATATAGGAGGTAGCGAGCGTCCTTCAGCCTATGGATGAACGAGATAGAACCATGTACGCACGTGTTTTTACCATTGTTCTTACATACATACATGTATGTATGTAGGCATGTGCACGCATGGCTGTATCATTATTACTGCGCGCATGAATTATCAGAGTATCTGTCACCTATGCGGCTTGCCAAAAACAGACAGCCTAGGTAAATATAGGACCGTCGTCTGGGTTTGTTGAAACGGAGATTCTCCCACATTGCTCACTCTGCCTTCCTTCTCCATTTTGCTTTTTCTTTCTCGCGGTCCCTTATCAACACACTCACACACATGTTCTATTCATGCGTTCGAGCATACGAACATACACTCAACCACCTCCTACCTGTCCGTGTCAGGAATGATGTTTACTAGTGTTGATGTTTTTGTTACCTACCTGTAGCTGTTAACGATGCGCATCTAACAAGGGTCATGATGATTGCGAGAGCCAAGCGACATTGAATAACAACAGCAACAACCGATTGGCCAGAACAAACCACAACAACAACAACAGTAGTAGCAAATACAGCGGCCGGAACAACAACAAGATGTAATGCGATAATACGTCTCCATCTTCTCTCTCCATGTATATATATATATATATATATAATCTTTATGTGTGTGGGTGTGTGATATTGCTTTGTTGTGATATCTTGCTTGTTCTTATGTTTCTGTTAGCATCTTCCTTTCATTCGTACACATACACATTCGATCAGCGCGTAACATCGACATCGATGCAAAGCGACGTTAGTTGTTTATGACAATGTAGCCTGCACGTCTCTTCAATTTCGGTATAACAAACATCTAATGTGACAAACAACAAAACTGGAGCCACAACATTGACGGATCAAATGACAACAACAACAGGCATTCAGGAAACCTATATATATATAGATTATATATAAGTAGTTGTGTGCAACAACATAACAGCTGCAAAGTCACAACATTGACTTACAATGACAAAAACAGCCAAGAAAACCTATAATGGTATATATATATAATATATATATATATATATAATATAGTAGTTTTGGTAGTGCAACAACACACACAAACAACCGCTGTAGTCACAACATTGCAGATCAACAATCACAACAAATCAATAACAGTATATATATATATATATAATATATTATATAATATATATAGTTGGTATATACACACAACAGGCACTTGACAGCTTGTTATTGATTATTTATCAGTCAATGGTTGTGGGCTACATTGTTGTTGTTGTTGCACTACCTGCTTTAGAAGCAGCTGTAGCCACAGCGGTGGCGGCGACGTCCGCAGCAGCAGCAGCAGTCGCGGAAACAAACAACCAAGCAAGTGGTAGATGCTAAAAGTAAACAAATCAGCACCAGCAGCAGGTGAACATCGCCGCTGCCGCCGCCACCAGACGCCGCCGCTAGACGCCCAGTGTCACATATGCGCGGTCGGTCGTCGTCGTCGCCGGGAACGGTGGCGACAACGGCGGCGGTTTCCCGCCGAATATCTATCTATCTGGCTATTTTCTAGCGGCGAGAGGCAAAAAAGACCCACCACCATCACCACCACCATCGATCAATCGCTAAACTAATCGATTGGTTGGCCGATTGATCGATCGTTTGACCGCCTCTGATCTATGGCGATAGACCACGGCCACCACTATCACCACCAGCATGGTGGCTACTTGTGATGGACATTTACTTCTTCTCTTCGACGAACACACTTCTGATTCCGATGATCATGATTCGTAGTCATAGTAGCAGAAATGTTTAGAACATTCGTCATCGCTCAGGGTTGTTGGTCATCATATTTGCAGCTATTATTATTTTTGTTGTTTTTGATGTTTTTATTATTGTTGTTGTTGTTGTCATCATATTTGCAGCTATTGTCTTTATCGTTGTTGTTGTCGTCATCATATTAGCTGCTATTGTTGTTGTTGTTGTTATCATATTTGCCGCTATTGTCGTTGTTGTTGTCATCATATTTGCCGCTGCTGTTGTTCTTGTTGTTGTCGTCTGCGGCGACGGCGGCAGCAGCGGCAGTGGCGTCTTCATCGTCACGACGATTATCACACCTCCACAACATCATCGCGATTAAGACCACGACCACGAGACTGTTAGCAGATAGCATCCTATCCATTAACAGCAGCAGCAGCAGCTATTCCAACTGACAAAGCGCCAACCACACCGCAACACTACAGCCGTGCTTTTCGTCGACAGCAGAAGCCAACTAGCAGTAGCTTAGCTAGTTGGTTCATTGTTTGACCAGCTTTTTCCCCTTCCTTACATTGTAGTAAGGAAGGTCTGTTGTTGTTTATGTTGATGTTGTTGTTTATGTTGATGTTGTTGTTGTCGTTGCTGTTGGTACTACTATTACTACTCCAACTACTGTGAGAGAGTTCTGTTACCACCCCCACTATTCCACTAGTAGTAGTAGTAGGTGCGGTCTATTACCACTTCCACAATTACTCGAATTCTGTCACCCCCCCCCCCCCCGCCCATCTACTATCCCACTAGGATCTACACTATTAATAAAAGGTTTTATTATTTCGACTGCCGTTGTTATTGTTGTTGCTGTTGCTGCTGTAGCTGGTGTTGCTTTTGTAATGGTGTAGTGCTGCTGGATTAGTGGCCATGCTGGTAGTGTTTGCTGTTGTTGTTGCTGCTACTGCTGCTGCTGCTGCTGTACACGATAGTGCTGGAGCAGAGTGGTGCTGGTGCAGTTGCTGTTGCAGCGTCGATAGCAGCGAGGCAATAGTAGTGGTACGCGGGCAGCGAACGCCGGCCGACCGACCGACCGACCGACGACCGGCCACGTTAAGGCGAACTCTCAACAAACGCGCAAACGTCAAGAGCCGCCGACGCCGCCACCGCCGCCACCGCCGTAGCAGCCGCCCGGGATGACGACGACGACAACGTGTCAGCATGCCGGGCCCCTGCTGCTGCTGCTGCTGTCTGACCGATCGACGGACCAACAACAACCGACTCACCAGCAGCTCCACCAACTCCCGGACGGGCGGACGGACAGACAGACGATGGCCCCCGATGCTGATCCTGCTGTTGGTGATACGGTAATAATGCTGGTGGTGGTGTTGGTGGTGGTAGTAATAGAGTGTTGGTGGTAGTAATGGTGGTGATGCTGTTGCTGCTGCTGCTGCTGCTGCTGTGACTACCGGGACCCATCGTTATTCTCGTCATCGTCGTCGTCATCATCATCATCATCATCATCATCAGCAGCAGCAGCAGCATCATCATCATGATTATCATCAGCAGCAGCATCATGCTTATCATCAGCAGCAACAACAACCACAGCATCATGCTTATCATCATCATCATCATCATCATCATCGTCAGCAGCAGCAACAACAGCATCATGCTTACCATTATCAGCATCACCACCACCGCCGACGACGTCAACAACCGCGACAGCACCAGCAGAGGAGCAGGAGCAACAATGACGGCGGCGGCGGCGGCGCCACGTCGGCAGGCAGTTTGCCGACAGCCGACAAACAGGCAGACAGAAAGACAGAACACGCGACGTCACCGTCCGCCGCGGTGCCGGCAACCGTCGCCTCCTCCTTCCGACTGTGGACCAGCGGTGAACAACAACAAAAACAATAATAACAACAACAACAACAACAACAACAACAACAACAGCAGCAGCAACAATAACAACAGCAGCAGCACGCTGACAACGACGCTCATGACGGCGAGAATCGTGAGCAGGAGAAGGCGGAGAAGAATATGAAGAAGAAGAAGAAGAAGAAAGAGGAAAGGAAAAGAAAAAGACGGACCGAATGCGAGTTGCCAACAAGAACAACGTTTCGAGAATCGAGGACCAACCACCGCAATCGCAAGAGTACCGCCAGAGCCCACGACAACCATGATTCCGCTTCTTCATTTGCCAGGACTGTTGCTGCTGCTGCTGCCGTAGTTGTTTATTTTTGATCGTGTTGTCCAGAGAGCCGCCAGTCAGTCAGTGAGTCAGCCAGCGAATACCCAACTAACTGTCAGCCGTTAAGAAACATTGTGTAGGGTCAGCCACGCATGTATACATGCACGCATGCAGCAAGGCAGGAAGGCAGACAGAAAGAAAGCGAGCAAAGTGACTGGGGAGAGAGATTGACTGAGAAGCGGAAACATGCCGCACTCCCTCACATCACCACCACCACCCGCTAACCAGCGACTAACCAACGATAATGTCAATGAAGACGACGGCGACCACGACGACAAAAAAACAATAGCAAACAACTAGGGCTAACTACAATGACAATACCAACAGCTACGACGACGAAAGCAACAACGACGACGACAGAGAACAACAATGAGGACCAAGACACGCATACGTCAAAAACCTCCATATGTATGAGCTGGTGGCCTCCTGTTTCCTAGCTACACCACTACAATGCTGCTAATAAATAATACGTCTTTAAGTATATATATATATATATATATATATATATATATATACTTTCACTCTCTGTCTAAAAATAAAAATAGTAATATTACTAATTAGATATATATATATATATATATATATATATATATATATATATAATTAGTAATATTACTATATATATTTATATATCATAACAAAATAACCAATAGAAAGTCAGTAATCAAAGATAAAAATGCAAGGAATAAGTAGTTAAGATTGATATAGCCGACAAGCACAGCCCGACGCGACCCGGGGTAGCGTCGTATAAACCAGTGGCTTCTGTTCGAAGACATTCAGACTCGCATTACCAAACCGATCCAAGGACGGGATGGTACTGTCGCAGATTTGTCATAAAAAAATATAGTTCACAAAACGGAGGGGCATCAGCATCAGAAGCTGACGCTTCACCGTACTCAAGGTTCAGGGTTATTTTGGCCTATATATGGCCTTCAATGTTATGCTTTGCAATTTGTGTTGTTGTCATATTGGTGATGATATCGATATTGTTGGTACTCTGTTCTGTTGCTGACCTGTTCGCCTACTCGCAAGTTCGCATTCGAACTCCACCTCATAAGCTGACCTTCCTCACGTACCCCACTGGCAATCAAATGGAGGTGTGACAATGATGCAGTGACGTGAGCCATATATATATATATATATATATATATATATATATACAAAGTTCTACAACATCTCAGAGCACAGCGGCCATAGTGGCAGAAAATGCACGCCGCAGGGTAAAATAGTATATCATCGATATGCGGTAATTCGAACGTCGATTATGATATTGGTAACAATAACAACAGTGACATCGTGATGATGATGATGATTATGACAAAAACAACAACAACGACATCAATAGCAGCAGCAGCATGTCATAGAAAAAGAGGTCGCCGCACACAAGAGGCCATAGTATAAAATGACAACGGAAAAGAACAAGAAAAATTCAGTCACAGTATAAATACTCGTAGCAGTAGTGGTAATATATATATATATATATATATATATATATATATATATATATATATATATATATATATATTACTATGTAGTAACATTAACAGTTGTGCTGCTGCAGCTTCTTAACACGTTAAACTCGTTCGACACGTTTATGAGAAACACGACGACGATGACGACGATATCTTGGCCGTCCGTATTTTATGCCACCACTTAATCATTGGCTATTGTTATTGTTGTTGTTGTTGTCCTCATAGTACTATGGCCATTAGTACGATACTATGACTGGAGCCACTGAAAGCCGCCACAGAACAAGTGAATCAAGCTGCTACCACTGCTGCTGCCCCTGCCACGATGACAACGACAACAACAACAACAAAGACAACGACAATAACAACCATAACAACAACAACAACAACAACAACAACAACAACAAGAACAACAACGGCGGCAGCAGCAGCAACAGCTGTCACAGGCGGCGTTCGTCGTTCGTCGTTGTCGTTGTCGTCGTCGTCGCCGCCGTTGTTGGTGTCGATTTAGCAGCAGCACCAGCACCAACAACAAAAGCAGATCTGTCCACGTCGTCGTCGTCGTCGTCATCGCCACCCACAGCAGACGACAACGACGACAAAACCCACCGGCCTACCGACCGACCGACCGCCCACCAATCCACCCATCTGGCCACCCATCCACCCACGCGCCCGCTTATCGAATAAGCACCTCCGACATTGACAACGGATTATACCACCACCGCCAGCACCGCCACCACTACCACCTCGAGCTCGGGCTCGGCCGCCACGACATGACCACGACGGCGTTAACGCCAATTGTAATAGCAACAGCAGCAGCAGCAGCGGAGGCGACGGCACTAGCGCTAGGGGGGGGCGGCCAGCCTTTTGACCGGCCGGCCGGTCGACGGGGCCGCGACCAACGTCAACGTTGTGGTTGTGGCGGCGGCTGCAGCAGCGGCGGCGGCGGCGGTGGTTACGTTGTCGTCATAACCATCTCAGCTCCATCATCATCATCATCATCATCGTCATCATCATCATCATCATCATCGATTTCTGCTGTCTGTCTGTCTGCATATCTCTCTGTCTGTCTGTGTTTATCTTCCTGTCGGCTAAATCGGCGGGTAGGAGCCCGTCAAAACGGCGACAACGACCGGCACCACCATCACCAGCATACGCAGCAAACTGCGTACGTCGGAGAAACTTGCAACGTCGTCGTCGTCGTTGTTGTTGTTGTTGCTGCTGTTGTTGTTGTTGTTGTTGTTGTTGTTGTTGTTGTTGTTGCTGCTGCATTGTCGTCGTTGTCGACATTTGTACTTCTCTTAGTCTTGATACCCTACCAACCTGTCTATCGAGTGGTATCTCGATAGTCCACGATTTGCTAGTACGACCACCAACACTACTATTAGTACAGTAATATAATTCTTCTATTAGTACAACTACTACTAATACTACTACTACCAATACCAATACCAATACCACGACTACAACGTCAATTACTAACTGATGACGACTAAAGTTCTGCTTAAAGAACGCACACTGTACCAATTAACTGACTGACTAACTAACTGATTGATGACGACGACGACGACGATGATTAGTAACTACTCCATGGGTACCCCATAACTACCCCATAGCTACTACGTGGTAGTTGTTGTTGTTGTTGTTGTTGTTGTTGTTGTTGTGGGGATATTGATTGTGTAGTAGGCGGGAGGGTGGTGGGGAGCCGGTGATGTATCCTGGTGATTCCAGTGATGTATGGAACGACTACTACTAATACGAATCCAGTACATAGAGACAGTACTCACCTTAGTTAGGCGATGCCGAATTCCGTACGGATAAGCTTCTTGTTCTTGTTGTTGTAGTTGTTGTTAGTTGTATGTCGTCGCACGGGGGCACGAACGTACGGAGGTAACAAGAAACAGGCTGACGAATCGACGAACTACTGGCTCGCTGGCTGGCTGGCTGGCTGGCTGGGGGTCTGGGGGTGGTCAGAAGATGGGTGGGCAGGTCGTTAGCTTGATAAATCGATACACAGTCAGATAGGTAGGTAGATCGATAGATAACTAGATAGATAGATAGATAGATGGGGTGCTTGGGGGAATGGGCTTCGTAAAGGGGTAAACGGCCGATCTTTCGCTAGTAGTAGTAGTCGGTATCCTTCAATCAGTCGGTCGAAGGAAGCTAGCTAGCTAGCAAGCAAGCAAGCAAGCAAGGTGGGAAACAAGGTAGAAAAGAAAGCCAGACCCGAAAAAACACACGAAACAACAACACGCTGCTTCTGGCTGACTGGCGGCCGAACAGTCGCCGTAGACGAAGTGACACAGTCGTGTCACTGCCCCGCTCCGGCTACTGCTGCGTCTGCGGCTGCCGCTGCGTCTGCCGCTGCGGCTGCCGCTGTTGCTGTTTCTACGTCGACAGCTACGCTCATCATAACAAAAACAACAATGAGAACAGCAGCAGCAGCAACATCAACAACAACAAAAACAACAACAACAATAACAATAAACAAGACGACCACGACGACGACGACGACGACAAGATCAACAGCAACACCGAGCAAGGTGGCTTAGTGGCAAAGCCTTTGCCTTGCATTCGGGAGGAGGACTGGGTGGTTCGAGACCCAGACCATCGGCCACTCTTAAATTGGTTTGCATGGTTTCCAATTTAGACAAGGTAAATGCCCCGGAGTGGAATAAACTTAGCCATGACATGAAAAATCCGTACACGGGCAATTGCCTTAGGGGAAAGTCAAAAAAAAAAAAAACAACAACAACAACAGACGACAATGACGAGATTGTTTGAAAAAACAACCACCCACCCAAACAGACAAAGAGACAGGGGCCGGCAGAGATCGGTACACTGGAGGAGAAGACCTATATATCGAACCCCCCCGTATCAATACTAGTGTTTCTGCAATTACTAATAGTTTCTGTTGCTGCTGCTGCTGCTGGTAATGATAGTGGTTGAATGCCGCTGTTGCAGCTTCTTTTTCTGTTGTTGTTGTTGTTGTTGCTGATGCTGATGGTGTTGTTGTTGTGGTTGATAGAACCGCATTTGCGGGTAGCTTCTGGTACCTGTGTCACACTGCACCTCACTGCACCGCAATACCCTACTCCCCCCGCAATACCCAACTCTCCCTGGCGCCTACTTACGATGATGAATGATGTTGATTACGATGAACACGATGACGTTGACGCTGATGCGACGATGTTGTTGTTATTGATGCGACGTTGTTGTTGTTGTTGTTGTTGTTGATGCGACGTTGTTGTTGATGATGCGACGTTGTTGATGATGATGATAATGCTGGTGGAGGTGGTGGTGATAGCCGGGCTTTAATAATACTGCACTGCTCGAACAACAACAACAACAACGATGATGACGACGGCGATTTCTTCTATTTCTACTGCTTAGATTAGGCTACTACACTGCCTACGGCTGTAGCTGTCGCCGCCGCTGCTACTACTAATGCTTGTGGTGGAGGTGGAGGTGGTGATGGTATTTCTACTGCCACCTCAACCATAGCCACACTAACCACTAACTAACCAACCAACCAACCAACCAACCAGCCAACCAACAACCACCACCACTGTGTATCAATCAGTCCTGTGTATCTGTTTGTCTGTGTGTCTCCTCTGTATCTATCTATCTATCTATCTATCTTTGTATCTCTCTCAGTCTGTCGTCTCGATACATGCGGCTGCTGCTGCTGCTGCTGCTGCTGCGGATAAGCAAGTGGATGACGAGCTCACAACGACCACCAGCCAACAACGAGCACCCAGCTACTACAACTAAAGGTCCACCCAGCTCCTACTACTACTAAAGGTCCACCCAGCTACTACTACTACGACTAAAGGTCCACCCAGTTCGCCAAGCCTCCGCACACCAGCTCGAGAAACTGTAGTAGCAGCAGAAGCACTGCTAACAGCGGCAGTATCGGCAGCACCACCAGCAAATAGGTGATGGGCTCGATCGGCGTTCGCTGTAGCTGCAGATCTTCGTCGCTGTAGGCGGCGGCGGCGACGGCGGCGGCGGCGCCGATGTTGTTGTTGTTGTTGTTGTAATCGTCGTCGTAGCAGCGATCGTCGTAGCAGCGATCGTTGTCGTCGTAGTAGTCGTTGTAGTCAGCCGCCACCATCGCGCGGGGCGCTAACGTCAAGTTGCGGCTCACAACAGCCCGGCAGCGACGGCAGACGACGTCGTCAACGAGCCGGAAAGGCGAGGGTTAGCGGCCGCTGCTGCCGCCGCCGTAGTTGTCGTCGTCGTCGTCGGGCCCCGCCAAAATTTGAATCTGACAGCTCCGGTGTGTCCTCTCGAAGCGTCAGCAGCGTCGTTATCGTCGTAGTTGTCGTTGTTGTCGTTGTTGTCGGCCAGTTGTGACGCGGCTGGGTAAACGGGCTAGGTATTGATGTTGTTAGAGTTTCTTCGGCTGCTGCTGCTGCTACTGTTGAATTTCTCTGCTGGAAAAAAGCACTCGGCAATTGCTGAGTTCGCTCCAAAATCGGATCATGCAACCAAAAAAAAAAGAATGGATGATGTCAGCATGGGCAGGTTAGGTAAGCTGGTGCCTCTGCTTGTCTTGCGGAGGACCGCAAGTTAGCGAAGTACAGAGAACTCAATCCGCAGTTTATCGTCCAGCTAATTGCCTTAGAAATGTACGAACCCATGGGTAAAGGAACGTCAAGATTTTTTTAAAGAGCTTGGAAAAAGACTAAACGCAGTCACAAGGGATCCTCGTTCTGGAGAGTTCCTACTGCAGCGAGTATCGATCGAGCTTCAGCGGGGAAACGCGGCGTCAGTCGAAGGGTTCCTTCCCTCCGCCGAAGGGTTTCCTGAGATCCCGTAGGAATAATGATGTTCTCAGTACTATTTTGATTAAATAAAATAAAACAGGGTTGTGGCGAGCGCCTCGCGGCCGGAGGAGACACATAGGTGCAGCGCGGGTTCGAGCTCCTCCGTTGCACATTTGTATTTATGGGGGTCCGTTCATGAAGCAATGTGAAAAACAGTTCGGTGGACGTTGAATCTTGGCTGAATGTCAGCCCGAAAACTTTACTTGTTATTGCTGAGTTTGCTCTAAATCGGATCATGCAATGAAAAAAACGAATGGATGATGTCAGCGATCAGCAAGGGCAGGTTAGGTACAGGTTGTGGTAAGATGCCCAGTGGCGTGGTGCATTCGCGTGCGCCTCGCGACCGGAGAAAACACATATGTGGACGGGTTCGAGCCCCACCGTTGCACATTTGTATTTGTGGGGTCCGCCGTATAAAGCAATGCGAAAGCAGTGCCGTGGACGTTAAATGTTGGCTGAGGGTCATCCCGAAAAAAACGGTACAGACGGAGCAGTGATGCAGTTCAGTTCCTCATAGTGTTCAAAGCCTTTAAACAGCCAACACTTGTTGTTGTTGGATCTAGGAACTGAGGATAAGTTTGTTTGATTACGCGTACAAATAAACTCTTCTACTCTTCTGACGAATCCTAAAATGATTGATGATCGCTGGCTTGCTGGAACGAGTGGCATAATTAAAATGCGGTGACGTTGAGAGATTTCAGCCGCAAAAGAATTATTTTTGGCGCCGAGACTGGGGCCAATTCTTTTATTTAGATATTTAGAAGATTAGATCTTTTACATATAGAATGTACTTTTATTTGAAAATCATATTTTCAATTCCTTTTACGGCGTAGGGCTGAGTGCACTTTGCATTTTATGAAATTAGGAAATTTTAAAACTCGTCCCCCGATAATTCGCTGTTTATGAAGATGAAATGTCTATCGGCATAACTTTTCAATATTGAATCCAGGATCAGGGGTTTCTTCGGTAAATACGAATAATTTTAGGTACCGGCTAATTTAGCACTGGCTGTAATTATATTTTCAAATTCATCTCAAAATCCGTTTTTTCAGATTTTAATTTCCTGTAAGTATGTTTCCTGTCGTTATATTCAGCGAAACTAAACTGGTTACTATTCGCTTTGTAGGTACGCCTTTGCGACTTGGTTTGCCGTGTTAAACCACAGCGTAGCCGGACTTCCAGCCTTACAGACTACAAGATAATAATGTTGTAAAATGCATAAGAAATTATAAACAAACAACAACTTGTGTGGCCCCCACATTCTCATGACTCGCTGGATAAGAGAATGGAGATTTATTATGCGCCAGTCAGACGTTTTGCAAGCGATTTTGTATTGAGTTTTCGCCGGAATATTCAGGGCCGTATCATATGTACTTAATGTCGATTCTTTGGCGCACTTGCTCAGACGATGACCGTATGACTGTGTATCACAGCAAACGAAACTTGGCAATGTTTACGGTCAAGTGACGTAACTTCTGCGCTTTGACCGGATTGTGCTTATGGATCCGGGCGTTGCTGTCGAGGACACAACGACGTCGCCTGCACTCATGCTATTCCAAGCGATCAGAGTATCCTCGAATGTGCGTTAGGGCCGCTCTCTAGAAGCCGTAGAACAGTCCCGCTGGATCTGTGCAGAAACTGTGCAGACCCTAAAACACTCACCGATGTCGCCAATGATCTCGTTATCTGTTAGGCGAAGAGTACAGGCACATCAGCTAGATATCTGTACATTCAGATACGACGTACCTTAGTGTGTGTCTCTCAATAGCGTTGCTTCCTCTCTTGTTGAGAATTTGACGGATATTCCCCACTTCGGTTCACCGCGAGCTGGTTTTGCTATAAAGCCCGTAAAATACTTAATGATGGGGCAACGCGATTGACAACTGGTTGAGTACGAATGTTTCTGGTTAAATAGATGCTGCTTTTTGAAGTGATCACATTCGTCTTCGTCTACAAGAACCTTATTGTTGTTGTTGGTGGTGTTGTTTTTGTTGTAGTTTATGCTACGTTGATCACACCGTGGAGGCGATCCATTAACAGTTAAAAATAATCTCTTGTTTGGTAAAGGCTTTACTGTAGTAGAAATTAATCAGCACGAATGCCTTCAAAAATATGACGAAATATGACGAGCTTGAACAGCTTAACTGAAACAAATAATTATAATTTCTAATGCCACAAATCGACCCGCTGCAACAAGTCTGCAAATACTAGTAGAGAAGCACTCGGACCACTAGTATTATGCCGGTGCTTTAACTAACTCCCCATACTAATCTTGATAACACCATTGTCCTAGGCTAGATTACGTTTTGCCGTGAAGGTCGATTGGCTGCAGCAGACGTGATACCCTGCTGGGGCCAACCGCTAGAGTTTGTCAACTTGTTTCCGTATTTGAGTTTAAAGACTTTTTCGGGCTGACCCTTAGCCATTTTTTTAATGTTATAATTTAACGTACATAGGACTGTTTTTGCATTGCGTCGTGAGACGGGCCCCCATAAATACAAATGCGCAACGGTGGAACTCGAACCCGCGCACCTATGTGTCTCCTCCGGTCGCGAGGCGCACATCGAATGCATGACATCACCGGACTCGGCCTGTGCTTGGGTCTGAAACTACACTATACGGGAGCGACCTCACCTTACCAGGTACATCGGCGACAGGGGTCGGGCGGCTTATGCCTCGATTCACACAGAGGGAGAGACCCTGTCACTGAGTGCGGCAGTGCGTCTTTTTGAGTTTCATGTTGAGCTACAGCTTTGCCAGCAGGGGGCCTTTCAGCGACAAATTTTGCGCAGCTAGAAAAATGCTTTACAATATATATAAGGCGTGTTATTTGAGAGACAAGAGCCCGCTTCGTGTACCTGCTAGCGGGTTGCGGACCGCGGGCAGTGAAACTAATCAGAGTCAGGCTCAGGTCATCTATTACAGGACCATTTCAACAAATGTTGTTGGATGTTTGGCAGGGAAAGGTAGCCAAGGCTTCGGCAGCGGTAGCGCAGTTAACTGTGTACCTTGCTGGGGAGTTTTGGGATGGAATCGTATGCGCTAGTCGGCACGTGTACACAAGGTCATTGTGCATAGCTATCATCACTTGATGTGTTCGACCCATTGCCGGCGATCAATGTCGTTGCCGGTTCTGCTTGCAGATGTGCGTTAAATACCATGCAGCGAGCTGCCAGACGCACCGGCGGCCTTTGCACTTCTCTGCCCGGTGGGACGTGACGTAAAGTGTTTAAATTGTATATTATTATTATTATTATTATTATTATTATTATTATTATTATTATTATTATTATGAAAAGTTATAGCGAAATAAACAATATGTATGTAATTATTATCTACATGACAACGTCATTGTAATCTGCTTTAATACGGTTGGTAAGTGACAAGAAGCACAACTTTGTTGTGTTTATTCATTTATATTTCTACTCAGTCTGAATGCGCGCCTGGTCACTGACTGTCATTCTATAACAAACTCAAAACAGTTATATTATATTGCTATTAAAATTTATTGTCGCGGGTCGCCACTCTGAGCTTGGTACTTAAAGCAAGACCCATCATTATACAAAGGATTGTCATACAAGGACCTGAACTTCAGGGGCACCAATTCTAGTATCAAAGGCTATTGAGGTTGCGGGCCAGGACGCCGAACCCGACGAATTACCAGGCACATCGCAAGGACACATTGCAAGTTGCATCGTGTTGTTTGTTTTAGGCCCTACCTACAGCTTCACCTGCAAGAAAAGGTGACGTGGTGCAAACAGAACCAGAAAATTACTATAAACGTGGCAACATCCAGGGTTCTTCGCTTCAGTGGCGGAGATACGCAGTCGGAGACATAAACATAAAACTATTTAAAACAAGAGTACAATTAGCCGACCGTTTCACTTACCTTGGTGTAACACTAACACCTTGACCATTAGTTACACGGTACTTGAAAGAAATGCGATAATGTTTCTTGGAAATATGAAGAAATTTCTTGTACAAGCCGTCGTGACCAATATCAGATTACAATAGGCCTAATCATTTCGTATTGCCTCCGAACATTTGCTCTTCATTTGACACTAGAAGGCATGAAAGAAATCGACAAAGTGAGAGGGGGCACTTCGCCTCCTAGGCGGCCGGGACCGGTTCCTTCTAAAATAAGCTTTTGATGAAGGCAAACTTATTGTATATTTTAAACTTTACGGACAACAAGTTCTTAAACTCCTCAACGGTACTTGGTGGCAATGCAGACCTCCATCGTTGAGTGGACGCCATGCTTCGTCCGCCTTGTTTCGGGAGGTTCCGTATGACCTGAATGCACGCTTGAAATGCGTGCATTTGGACATCTGACAAAAATCTAGCTCTCTTCGTTGAGTTTATAAAGTAGAGCTTGATAAGTATGCGCGTTCAGCAAAGCTGGTACGTTCGACAATAATACTGTAAGCCTTTTGCGTGACTGTTAGATATCGGAGAGTACTATCGCATATCTACGAGACTAACTAAGAATTTACTAAACTTGTTTTGTGTCTCTTGTGTCCATTTCTATATAATTGTTTTTTTTTAATATTCTGAGTACAACTGTCGTTGAAAAATATACATTTCTAGAATATTTTCATGTTTTTAGATGTGTCTGTGTGTGCAGTCGTGACACGTCCATGACACGTGTCCTGCACGACTAGGAACTGTCTTGCTGGGCAGCGGCAGTAACAACCAGCAACGTCGCCAAGAACGACGACAGATTATGAATTATTTCAAAACATAAAATAATGATTAGATAATTTATTTCTGGTGATAAATCTTCTTTGCAATTAACATATTTTTAATTACTACATAATTCATTTTACTATGTTTGTTATATATATCATGTTCGTACTTACATAACCAAACAGGGTGCATTTTAAATAAATAAATAAACGCACACGTAACAATTACTATTAAAATAATTTCATTAATTTACCAACACTAACTTCAATCAATTTTAAACTTTAAACTTAATATTGGGAGTATGTTTATTACTACAATTTTGACAGACGTTATTATTTCTTGTCAATATTGTAGAGATCCTTTATTCCAAAGAAGCAAAATCGGACACAGCGAAAATGTGAAACCAAAAACGTGTGATTGCTGTAAGTGCTTTGACAGTTTGATCGGGATTAAGGATATCCGATAAACGTCAGATGCCAGTGCGAGCAATATTGATTCTGTTTGTTATGATTATCGTCGATTGACTTTCAACTCTTAGCTGATATTCGAGCTTCAGAGCTCGTTACGTAAATAAACAACAGAACATGAATGAACTCGATTGAAGAGCGACACCACAATAAGAGTCAAATATGTTATTTTAGAAGCTGTATCCGACGGTCGTCGCTGAAACTGTTTCAGTAATACTACCGTTAGTAATAGGTCGGCATGTATGAAACCGAATCTAGTTTCTCTTAGAGGCCGCTATTTCCGACACCCATTGGAGAACTATACATATATGTATATATGCATGCGACAAAATAGTAGAGGTTTCGTACTATCCTGACAAAACATCGTGTGTTCTTCTTCGGCATTACACATATCATGTCGCTATAAATGCATATGACTAAAACACGCATATACATATATATGGGACGATGCACATATAAGTGTAGACATATACGGAGATGTGGGACGGAGTGCAAGGAATAATGTGCAACTCTGAAAACTTTAATAAAATAAAAAGACATCTACGTAAGACACCGGCCATTCCAGCTGCCGAATAAAACAATATATATATATATATATATATATATATATATATATATATATATATATATATATATATATATATATATATATATATAGCACTTTGAACAATATACGCGTGGCTTATGGTCGTTCACTAGCGGTGCTGACGTGTAAAACACCTATAGCGTTCATCGAAAAAATTAAATCATTCCCCACCATCCTTGTTTTTTATTCTTTTTTATGCACTTTCTTAATTTGTTCCTCGTTGAGATTAGTCACGTTACGGTTGTGTGGAGGTCATTATGTCGTATCGTCGCAATCATTTCACCTTGACAAGATCCTGGTAGTCGCTGTAGCAGTCGAGAAGTCAACTCAATGGTGCCTCACGGCCGCGTAAGGCACAAATGGGTTGCATTATTAATTTATTAGTACGGTCGCTGCGTCAGTGCACCGCACGCCAACTTTATCCCATGGATAATAATAATAATAATAATAATAATAATAACAATAATAATAATAATAATAATAATAATAATAATAATAATAATAATAATAATAATATAACATTATTCACACACAAATGCTTGTACATTCATGCCTCATATGCAGAGGAACAAAAATAGCTTACTTGTAATGCTAATGCACTGAGCCGCATGTTCTGTCTCGAGTATTACGACTTTGTTTTTATTTGTTAAGAGAAAGATTAACTGCTAAAATTTGTAATGCACACCGTCCATTGTTGTTGTTATTGTTTGTAAAACGCCACGCTAGTGTGGGACTCGCAAACCCACTAAAATCCAGTTGTTCCCGTCGTTCGTTGTCGGGCGTGGCCGCAGTAGTATTAGCACAGTACCAACCAGCTTATCGGCAGCGCTTTGCGTGAGTGGCGCACGTTCGTTGCATTGCAGCCTGAGCCATTTCGAGCTGTTGTAGTTAGCTTGTTTAGAGAGCCCAACAACACTACGACGGTAACTGCATTTGCATAGGTAGGCGTTTGCTAGCGCACACACAACCTTCGACAGGACCTTTGCAGTTTATAATCCATTAACGGGCTTTGCGCCGCCTGCACGCAACGATATCGCGTGCGTCACCAGAACGACCCCAACACGCCTCGACCACTGCACCGTCATCGCCGTAAATCAACCAGTCAATCAATCGATCAACGTTCGAGCTTAGCTAGACATTTGTCGAAATAGTAGTTAGTACTCGATTGAGACATCGCCCGCTGGATCCGCAAAATAGACGGGCAGACAGAATACAGACCAACAACGCCTTTTTGGCATTTGACTGGCTCGTATTGTCGTTGTGGTGGCGGTGATCGATCACCGTAATGTCCATCCACTTCGAGTACAACAAGCACGTGCATCGCAACGTAACGCTACCAACTTCGGCACAGTCTTGCATCACTTAAGACAACGTTTGTTCTGAATCTGCACGATTAATGTGCATGGAGGAAGATGTTTGCTTGCGAGGTGTACGTACTATCTTGTATATATATAATTCATTCCAGCGTTTATTTCACCACAAAATTGGTAGACAGTTGATTCAATTTTCACAAGGTGTCACAATGTAACTTTTTTGGTCTTACAATATGTATTTAACTTTGGGTGATAAGGACGTTCCGCAAATTTCTGCACACACAAGTATATGATAGCGTCCAATTATATATATATATATATATATATATATATATATATATATATATATATATATATATATATATATATATATATATATATATATATATATATATAGAGAGAGAGAGAGAGAGAGATCGAGAGAAAACAACTTTCTTTAAGTAATTAAACTGCATGTGGGTTGCTTACGTGCACTTTATTAATTCTCATCGAGCAAGATGGCTTAGTGGCAGAAGCCTTTGCCTTGCATTCGGGAGGCCTGGGTTCGAGTCCCAGACCAGCCACTCCTCAATTGGTTTTCATGGTTCCCAATTTAGACAAAGTGAATGCCGGAGTGGACAACAAATCGACCATGAAAATCGAAGAAAAAAAAACGGGATGTCTCAATAAAAAGAGATGGTACATTAACATCCAACCCCCCATTGTAATAGATGAGAAAGAAATCACTGGATAAAATAGCCATATACAAAGCCAATGCGAATAAGGCGTCAGACGTACGTCGCCCAATAGCTGGAAAAGAGAATTACAAAGTGAACTAGCTAGCTATTATGATAGTATGATAATCAGATGTAGAGATGTCGCTACATTAGACTTCCAAGCGTACAGGTAAATGTAACAACGTTGTGTGTTTTTCGTGCCATTTTTCTCGCCAGCGACTGCTGTGTAACGGCACGTCGGGGAGCTAAATCCCTACCTTATTTTCGGTACATTTTGCTTGTTTTACTTCTGTGGTAGCCGGCCTGCGCTGTATCGCAGTTAACGCAAGCCCTAGCTAACCATCGTCCACGTACGTTCGAATTGCGCGCGTCCAGCTCAGCGGAAGTCGGGATCTGACAAATAGTTGATGACTTTTTGCATCTGAAGTTTTATGCTTTTAAGGCAGATCATCTGCAAGAGATACCGAAACTTCTTAAGCATATATATGTATATGCAGCACACCAACAGTTAGAGAAAATAAATAATTGGTTCATTCCTGCTAGTAAAGCTGTCATTTTCGTTGTCTTGTTATTGCTGTAAACGTTTTTAAAAATGATAAGCTAAAAGCTAACAAGGTTTATTATTACAGCAACATTGGTTCGCAGGACATCGAATACGGTCAGTCTTATGACAGCTAGGGTGGGTGTGTATGTCTATACGTGTAGCATTTGTTCGTTTTTTTTGTGTATATACTACATTTATTTATGTAACATTTTGATGTAAGCACTTTGGAGTGACTTGTTCTTCTACTATTCGATTAATTGTTTTTTAGAATTACATCATATAAGGTTGTACCGCCAAGCTAGCCTATAGCAAACAAAATCTCACCACTATTGGTCCTTGTAGCCAGTTTTTTACCCAGGGTTCGACCCTTTTTTCGAAGGAGGTCAGGGTCATCCTGTCGGGTCGTTTAAAGTTGTCCGGACAAAGTCCTGTGAGCTCAAGTACACATGGATAGCTGCTCGATCCAAGGCAGAGCACGTCGAACAAGGCAGACTGTCTCGGCCGGCGACCGGTACTCGTTATGCAGAACAGGCTATAATGACCCAGAAGAACAGACTCCTGTGCTGACATTGTCTAGCAGAGTCCAGACCCTTCTGAATTCAGCAATATTAGCAATGCTAAATAGCTAGACAATTGCATTTCTGATACGTTTTGTGCCCGACCTCAAGAGACGACTCAGAGACCGGTCGCTCCGATGCCAACAAGTAGTGGCCAAAGTTTTTGGTCACTGTTTCTGAGACAATGGCCCTACGTTTTGGCGGTGCATCACGACATATAGCCGATATGCATAAGAGCTGGTATGGTGTATATTATTTAGACATTTATTCAATAGTATACAAGGAGGATACCAGGTCTATCTATGCATATGAAACCGGATTCCGTGGACAGAGGACGCTGCTATCGCTGTAGCTAGCAGCCGATAAGCGGCAATGACGCAGTCCACAAGCAAAGCCTCACCTACGTATTATTTACACTCTGACAACTACGTTTTAGACGCGCGTAATGTCGGGCTAAGTTGCCTGTGGCACGATATCGTCTGTATAATAAAGAGATTTGTTTTTGCTCAAAAAAATCGTGTTGTTCAGGCATACTAGGAAGCCGCGAGTCTTGTTACATTGTAATGTCCGCCTCTCGAAGTTTTCCTAAGATCATATATATGATGGCCAATTGTTAAGTTGCTTGACATGGGAAGCTTATTACCAATGGGACAGAAATAAACGAAGACTAAAAGAGAAAAGAGCAGACTTCTTTTGGCGCATCGCAGCCTCCCATAATGTATGTGAGCTTTTCAAAGGCGTGCACATCGAGGCTTTTGCTGCAATTCGTCCCTTCGTCCTAGCATTTCGTAATTAGCATGCGAAGCAAGTTAACATCTGGTTAAAACCGCAGTGTTTTAGTTCTAAGCTGAGCACCTTTATTTTTATACGTCTCTAACAACAATAACAACTACAACAACAGCAATGGATAAATAAGGAAATTGTGAATCGTAAGCACGTTTCACGCGGACACCACGATATGTGCGTTATATCTTTTCTATGGGCTGACAACAACATAGAAAAACCTTTATTATTATTATTATTAGAACCAAAGCAAGCCTCCAACGATAAGTGAGAGTGTTTAACATACACACATACGACACGTATGTATTTCAACACTAAAAACAATAGCATCAAAAGCAACAACACATTGTCCGGTGGCAGTAGTCAAAAAGTAACTGATTATATAAGTTTGTTGCGCTGTTTTTCTCTCTCTCTCTCATATATTGTGACGATTCGGTACAGAAACTATTTTAGCATTCGGTTGAACAATCTTAGAAGCGGTAACACCATCTCGTCGAAACAAATTGCCAGGACAGATCGTGTAAATAACATGTTTTCGTGGCGGATGGCGAGGGCAATGAGAACTTGAAACGCTAACAGTGCAAATGTCGCCACACAAGTAAACTGACTATTGTATGTATCTAGGTAACGGTTTCTAAAATGTAAATATTGTCCCCCCTTTGACAAAATAAAGGTGCATTTGAATTGAATTGAATTGAAAAAAATCTCATCTGTTGCGACGACTCGGTACAGAAAACGCTGTTTGTGTCCGTGTGATGTTCGGTGACGGGTAAGATGTTGAGCCGCAACTTGAAGGTGTTTTTCTTTGTTTTCTTCGTTGAGCGCGTAAGGCACTCAAGCTCCGTGTTTTTGAGTGGAGCCAATTGAACGAAGGTGGCTGGAGAGTGTCATCGTGTTGCAGTCAATTATTTCCGTGCTGATCTTTGCCCATTTTATTTCTAAGCCATAAAAATAATGACATATTAAATAATTAAAAAAAAGACAAATAATACAGCTTCGCAAAACTGGACGGGTTCTTTTAAATGCACATAAACATCATGCCAAACAACAAAATACATTGTTGTAGAATATCAACACAAATTCTACATATTACTATTCGTCTACGATTGCTACTACAACAACTAGGACATGGGCGTTTGTCAAACGACCGTCAGTTAATCCATCGGTCCTGACAGCTGGCTAGTTGAGTGGGTAAGTTCTCGTTGTGTTCGCGAGCGCAAGCGAGAGATAGATAAATACTTGAATAAATAAATAATACATGCATAAATACATTGGTAGGTAGATAGACGGGTAGATCGATCAATGAATTTGTGAAGTAGATTCAACAATCGATGAATATGTGAAGATAGGCAGTCGTGTGCCGTTTGCGATTCTCTCGGCATCGAAGGCATCGTCAATAGAACGCGAAGACGTGCTTGACGACAACGAGCACATTTATTGTCACATATGGAAGCGGGGGAGTGAGGAAGTAACGGGGAGACTTCACCGTACCATCGCGTGCGCTGTCTTCGCCTTCCGTTTCTGCACGCAGTTCCTCCCGCCGCCTGGGAGCAGTTGTTTGAATGACTGCAAAGCTGCCGCTGACGTCCTGCCATTGATTGGCCTCATGTCTGCCGATTATCTCTACATAAAAATCCGAGCCACGAGACATACGCCAGTTACGTACATCGGACACACCTGCAACAATCACACACAGTGACAACAGACGGTGCCGGTACAAACACTAGCTATACATCTAAATACGTATAGGCGTAAATACTTTTCGGGCTAAGCCTCAGCCAAGATTTAACGTAACCACAGGACTGCCTTTCGCATCGCTTCATAGACGGACCCCCATAAATACAAATTGGTGCAACGGTGGGGCTCGAACCCGCGCACCGATGTGTCTTCTCTGGTCGCGAGGCGCAGGCGGAATGCACCCACCACGCCGCCGGGTTCGACTCGAACAGGCAGGCGTATGTATATGTATAGCCAGCTCAACTTGTATATGCAGTTTAGCTCAACAGTATATGCATGTATACGCAGTTTTAGTGTATTTTCCTGTAGTTGATTTGTTGTAGATCAAACAAGCAATACCATTGTTTGGCGTTTTCAACTAAACGTGTACTAAGTTTCCTTCCCAGTTACCACATTTACGTCAGCAGCAGCAGCAGCAGTGGCGAAGGTGGGAGGACCCTGCTGCTAAGACTCGATAGGTAGATTTGCCAGTAGAGCGTAGGTCAGTGGTTAGCGCGCTTTAGATCGATGGATCAATAATTGACTTTCGGTCGCAAAGAGGTTTCCGTCCTTTTGCCGTCGGTCACAATAGAAGGCGCCGATAGAGGCGGTGGCCACACTCGTCTAATCGGTTATTCAAGGTAAGGGAGTAGAATCGGCAAATGGCGCGCAGTTAAACGAACTTGCGCAATTTTACGTGTGCTGTTCGGCTGGCGCGACTATCAATAGGCAGGACGGAGAACGTCGGTATCGAACGTTGAAAGTGTGAAGCCAATTGAATTAAGGTGGCTAGGGTAATGGTGCCATCACAGACAGAGCGTCCGTCGGCCCTTCTCGAATGCAAGGAGTCATTTCTTTGTCGGGCCTATCGCCAAATCCGTGTAAACCAAGCCGGCTGCCAGGTTCCCGTGCTCAAGGAAGGCCGGCAAACCGGAGCGCCGTGACACAGGTGTTGCTAATCGTCGTTGTCTGTTAAAGTCTGCGGCATATCGCATCAAATAGAATAGAATGGAAAACGCCTTTATGTATCGAAGCTGGGGTACAGGCAAGCTTGCGAACGTGTCTTATTGCCCTTGTTTAAACTCCCCTTGCAACCACCCTAATCAATATAGGTGCATATAGTAACATCCACTCAAGTCTCCTAAGCGGGGTGGAAGAACAACTTTTCATGACAAACACACATATATATATATATATATATATATATATATATATATATATATATATATATATATATACATATATATATATATATATATATATATATATATATATATATATATATATATATATATATATATATATATATATATTTATTCATCCACTCATTGCTTGCGTCGTGTACGAAATCAAGTTCTGGATGATGCGCTTCGCTGTCGAAGTACTGACCTACAACACATTGTGTTACTTCGTCGGTTGAATGAGCCGCCTGTAGTGTCGAGGCTCTACGATTTTGTGTACTCGCAGGCCTCTATGAATTGGCCTTCTAGAAAATTACGTACCTACATAGGACACCATTGACAGTATCGGCGTTCATATTCATACTGTCTCGCTTGTCTGATATCTAAGGAGCACCCTAACATTTTTAAGAGCAAAAAACAGAAGCAGGTTAGCAGACCAGTTGCCTAGAGCCGTAGATTATGCTTTTTAAAATGTGTGTGTGTGTGTCTGTATGTGCTGTATTATCTGCCGAAAAAACGTTTCTGCGTTTTGTTTGGGGCAGCCGCTCTATAAAAGGGAAAACATAGTATTTCAGCGCCATGTGGGGTGCACTCGTCCTCCGGCGTTTGCAATAATGGCACCCACACTGTGACCTTTTAAAATCGTCGGGTAAATAGTAGCTAATTGTAACTTCTAACACACACAAAATTCTAACAGATCACTCGCAGTAGCAGTGGTCGTAGTAAAATGCTGTCGGCGTTAAGCTGAACACATCGTTTTAATCGATAACACGTGTACGCTAGTAATCTAGATATGGTTATGATCTTCTAATCTGATTGATTTCACAAGCAATGCTTGTTTGGTTTTGGGCAGTCCTTCAGTTGTAGCCGTTGACATGACTGTGGTTACATCTGTGTTACAATACACAGTCTGCTGACCTTGTGTCATTGTCTCCGACATCTACCCACAGGCTGTCGTAGATAGAGCACGTGTACTCAACGCTCTTTTTCCATAACGTTTGGCCTCGCAAATGGAGCGAATGGAGCGCCTGAAGCAATTACGAGCCCGTGAATTCCATTGTGCAGCCAACAAAGTGCATTGTGCATGGAGTTCGAGGCAGACAATTTGTGACGGTTGTCTAGATCAACAGCTGTTCGGACAGACGCCGATCGCATGTCGGGCAGTCGTTGAAGCTGCAAGGTGTAGGTGGCAGTTATAATCGATTTGTTAGTATTGTTTACATATACAGAAATAAATTTAACTTAGCTTAATTGCTTAGCTTCAATTACATACACAGAGTAAACTTTACCCTAGCTTAGTTGCTTAGCTTTACTTACATATACAGAGTTAAATTAAACTCTAACTAAGTTAGCTTAGTTGCTTAGCTTTTATTACATAAACAAAGCTAATTTAATAATGACTAGCAAGATGGCTTAGTGGCAAAGCCTTTGCTTTGCATTCGGGAGGACTGGGTTCGAGACCCAGACCGGCCACTCTTAAATTGGTTTGCATGGTTTCCAATTTAGACAAGGTAAATATCGGAGTAGATTAAACATTAGCCATGACATGAAAAATCGCACACGGGCATTAGCCTTACGGAAAATCTAAAAAAAAGAAAAAATACTCTAGCTTAGTTGCTTAGCTTTAATTACATACACAGAGCTAAATTTAATTCAGCTTAGTTGACCGTAGTTTTATTGCTATATTTAGTTAACAGTAGCCCTGTTAACTGAAATCAAATGAAACTCCTCAATCTTATCGTAGTACTTACTGGTAGCAACACTAGTCAAATCAGCAACCTAGTAATACTATATCGGCTAACGCGTACAAACGAAACAAAAACATACCAAGCAAAGATTTGACGGATGCCTGTTCTGGAGTAGCCTGTTTGCCCATGCGCTCGTGGATACATGTACAGAAACTAGTAGAACCAGTCTGGGCGTCGAGTTATGGCTGAATTGCCAGTTGCATTTATGTTCGCCTGCTTTCGCATGCAAACCCAAGCCATGTTTGCTGAGAAAGCCACGTCACTCCTAGACCCTAAGCGCGCGTAATCCCCACGAACGGCTTCACAGACACGTTCGTCTCTGGTCGCCTCCGAGACCAGCCCGACCAAGAACGCCGGCGGATAGTAACAACATCGGAGTAAACACTACTGTCGACAATATATATATATATTTGTCCATGTTGTCTGTTATCACAATGTGTCACATAACATATATATATATATATATATATATATATATATATATATATATATATATATATATATATACGTTATATGATATTCGATCCTAAAGAAAGTTTTGTTGAATACTGCTGGACTAGACCGAGCGGATCGAAATCGGTATCTCCTAATTTCTATGGGCTGGTAACGACAGGCCGAACAATACAGCCATTTAAGATATGCATTACAATTTGTTTGTTGGGCTTACGGCAATGATACTATATACTTTAGTGTCGACTTGGCAAGATGTACAAGATACACTTTTCAACTATAAGAGTTTGACAAAATGGAAATGCAGTACGCGCCGATACGATCGCAAGATTAACGAAAATAACTAGCAGACACCACTTTTGGGTTAAATGCAATTTGTTGCGACTATCAATGCTGCGATAATGATGACGAGAACACGATTCAACACAACGCTGGTGTTTCCAAACATACAAGGAAAGTAACGGTCATACTAGCACAATAGAGCCCTAACTTAATTATTTTTAAAACGACGAATATACACGCATAGTTGGAAAATCAAAATACATTCAAAATGAATGTGGAGAACTCGGGTCAAAGATTACCAGCCTACGAAAGGCATTAATAAAGTTTCTGAAAATAATAGTGTCGGCAATTTTCTTCTGCAATGGTTACTCTGAATGCACGGAAACAGAATGTTATTGCGGCATCTCATTCTAATATCAGGGAGAAAAAAAAACCACTAGAGGGGCCTATATATATATATATATATATATATATATATATATATATATATATATATATATATACCGAATTCTCCAATTTCCTAGTATTACAAAAAAAACCGTGCAACTTCAACCAATTCTTCGAGCGGCGGTTAGCATCTCTTGAGCGGCGACACGCTGCGGTATCTCTGGTACAAATAACTAGATCGACGAAGAATAGGCCACAGAACATCCTTTTCTGGATTACACTACACAGCAAGCGTACGTCCGTGCGTTCTTGTTCATCTGTGCCTAGCGTCCTCGCGTTGTAGTTCCCGTTGTGCTGACTTCTGCATCCCCAGTGAACTCAGGTAACGTCATCGTCACAATATTGTTAACGCAGCTTCTTTTTTTATATCAATTAATCATATTTATTTCACTCAAATAGAATACGGCAGGACAACAAGTATTTATTTTTAATAATAACATAAACTATTCGGTACATACTCTATTTGAGTGAAATAAATAGATTGATTAATTAACGCAGCTTCTACAAGCTATAAGCTCCAATGAGGTCAACCGAATGTAGTGTATCGCAGGCAAAACTGCAGCAAGGTTCGGACAAAGGCAAAATCGCTGTTATCCTGTTTGATATATATGTACTGTGACAGCTGAGTCGATGCCAAATAGAACCATACTGTCGTCTCCAAGCACGCTGTTCAAGTTACCGTAAGTCGTACAGCACGCTAGAATATATAGAGGAATTTAGCGTCAAAAATTAGGAGCGCGATGAAACACATCATCTTCCCGTGATAGCCGTTGGTTAGGAGAACATTTGGAGGTCGCTGTCTCGTGCGTTGTCATTCGCGAGACAAACCCATTTTGTGTTCTCTCTATCCTTAAGGCACTGATACCATATAACTATGACTAACCAATTAAATAACTAATTTACTAAAGGCCAACTAGTCCTAAAACGCAATTATAACAACAGACAGCTGACCATAGAAGCAGTGGACAAATGCCAGCCCGATGCTGGTTAGCCATACGGTCGCGGTTTGAGCGGTCACGTCCACGCGGGTTAGATTCTAACCAAACCGCACGCGCGTGTTACGGCTGGCATTGGCAACGGCTGGCTGCGGTTGACACTCTGTGGTTAGTAAACCGACTGACCAACGTATGCTCCTTTACTCGGCAGCGTCCAGGATTTGCATACAATTAAGCATGTAGTGTAACGTATGTTACGCGCTGTTCGCTTACGTTCTATTTAATTAAATAATGCTATTTTGTAAAAAACACTCCTTATATATATATATACAAGAATGCATCGAAAAGTTTTAACACACATTTATAAAAAGAGAATACTTATTTAATATTCTAAAATGCTTTTGTTCTCGTTAAGGTTGCGCCTGGCAGCTGTAATGTACTTGTGTCTCACCTTCTTTTCTACTCCTCGAAATATTTTTAAACGCATCTTTCTCGAATCGAATTAAGGTACTCTTATTATTTTTCCTTAATCTCCTCTATAGTCTTGAACCTTAATAATGTAACATCTTGAAATACAATGTTATTGCAAAATAAACAAATATATATAGTCTTGAACCGTTGTCCCTTCATTTCTATTCGTGGCACCAGGAAAAGTCAGGTTCGGCAAACAGGGACGTTGCGGAAGTATAGAAATCGATTGTTTTATTAAATATTCCAAAATCATTTTACGGTAGTATTCCCTATTGACCGTAGAACTAGGTGGCAAAAATTCGCGGAAGATGATAACTTTGTGGTCGAAAAAACAGTCAAAAGGACCTGTTAGATCTGCCCTGTCTGAATTTCATCCATAGCTTTTTTTCCTAGAAGCACTATTGAGAGGATTGGGCTTTGGTCTCGATGTCGTAACCATCTACTCATAACTCGTTTCCTGTAATCACTTTATGAAGCAATCCGGGGTAATCTGGTACCGCCTGAAGGTTCAATTCGGACATTTTTCGACAGGCGTTCATTCGCCAAAAGTGCAAAATTTTTTGGAACGAAGTTTGCTGCCAGTCTTCTGACACTCAAAATATAGGTCAAGACTGTTGCAACTGATCCATAGGATAAATTCAACGCCTCAGTTGTCTTCCTGACAGTAATTCGTCGAATGTTGAGCACGATATCACAAAGACGTTTTCTTCAGTTATTGACGTCGAAGGCCCCGAACGAGACAACATTAGGGCTCTTCACATCCGTTGCAAAATCGACGGTATCACGTATACAAAGTGTTTCGGGACACTGCTTGATCACCGTACGCACCGTACGTATTGAAATATTTGGAGCATATTCGGCGGGGACGTCGTCTTAAAGACTTCTTACTACAATAGGCTCGGCAAGTTCCGTTTCGGCAACTTAAGTCTTCTGAAGTAACCCCGTTCTGGAACGCCTATTACTCTCGAGGAAGCCCGCTTTGTGTGTGAACTGTGAAATAGAATCCCCGAGTGGCTAAACGTGAACTAGTCATGGAATTTGCGTCCATGGCTTCGTGTCAAAGTTGAACCAATGGGTACCTTATGATTTAAGTGAGCACAACACAGTAGAGCGTCTCGTGAAATGTTCTTTTTTGTTTGTCAGATATAATTAGTTTTCTTGGATCGAACTCTAACCTGTGACAATGAATGGTTTTTTTGCGACATGTAAGACGTGAAAAATCCTGGTGCGCCCCCGGCCAGCCCCCGAGAAGATTCCAACAAGGCTAAGCCATTTGCGCCAGATTTTGTTCTGTGTTTGGTGGGATAGGCATTTTTTCCCTTGTGGCCCAACGACAGGCACTGGTCTCTACTGCGATCAGCTCGACTGAGTTTTTGCCGCCCGCCAAAGGAAGGCACAGTCTCGTAAACAGAAGGGGCGTCATCTAACACTTATCCAGTGCGAGGCCACATATGAGCTTACCCAGATTCCGCAAGATAGCAAAGTTCGATCGGGAAATTTTGCCGTGTTCGCCGTACTCAGCCGACATCGCATCATCTGACTACCACCTACTCAGATGTAGGATGTACCCACCTTCAGAACTTTTTTTTTATAAAGGTGGATTAAATACTGGTACGCGCTATTGCTGCGAGTAGGAAATGAGAGGGGTCCCACTTCCCATCTCGAGCAGTCTAGGACTTAATTCCAGCAAATGCCCTATAAACGCGCATCCCTCCTTAAGTGTTACCCTCTAGTGGCTCAAATGTCCATATAATAGTCATACGGGCCATCAGGAGAAGTGGAGAGTGCCACCTGGATAATTTCGCCGAGGTCACTCAAAAGTTCCACCAACATTGCTTTATTCCTGCACTTGCGAACCCGTATCATTAAAAATCGTGTGATCTGCTTATACTGACGGCGGTAGTCTGCTTGTCCTAAGCTTTCCTAAAATCCACTCCTCCTTAAGTGCCCCAGTAGCCATAGCTGTGGCCTGCTTCCACATGTCGTGTTTGGGTTCCTCTAGGGGTTTGCAGTTGCTGTATCTCTAACCTGTCTCAGTTACTAGTACTTTAGAAAAGTTTAAGCCGAGTCATCTTCCGCTCTTTTCTGGCAGTTAACACAGTTTTCCAATTAGAAAAGGGAAAGCTTAAAAAGTTCCTATGTTCCGCGAGGATCTGCGTGAACTTATGATTCACTTCTCCCTTTGGGACCTCTATTCATTTTTTTATGTCTGGGATGAGAGATCCAAGTGTGTGCTTGCCGTAAAAGGAATAAGGTACCATTCGGCCTGCTATGTTCTAAGTGCTTTCTTATGGGACCCACTTTTCTCCTTGTCCTCTGGAGTATGGCCTCGCTTTTTCCGGAACAATTACTAAGCCGGCAATATCCGTTGTATGCAATCCAAGTATTCTGAGATTGCCTAGATGACGTACTAACAAAAATGTTCAGTCTTCTCCTTCAGGGGAAGCTATTGAAGGCGTTCCTCGCATCCAGAAGAACTGCAAGAAACGTTTTTCTGGTTTATATAACTGAGCTGTGTCAAATGTCAGCCTTGACCGCAACTTGATGGACAGCGGTGAGTACTGGCCAGTTTTCCTGAAAGCATATTGGGAGGACGAAAGGAATCCGTTTTTTTCTACAAAGGCCCTGAGACTCCTTTAATGATTGCCTCGTAATCCTGCGCCAGGGTATTCAGTAGGCAGATGTGTCTAAATCCTTCGTTCAGCACGTTTCCAGTTAGCGGGTATTGTTCCCCCTTCTAGTCGCTATGGTGAACACCTCTCCAACCAAATCTGGACACATCTCAAATAGTATTTTGACCAACCATGGGCTGTCATACGTTACCTTTATTTTCTAACTTGTTGAGCCTTCCGGAAGAGTGGTCTTCGGTTTTCTTAAGTAGGTTGCGTCAGCTATTTGGGTTGTTTTTCAGTAGTTCTCGCTTTTTTGATAATTTGCCAAACGCCCAGCTTAATAACCAAGGGTCTGTGTGACTTTTCAGCTCACGACCTGCTCTGTTGCAGTAAGATCTGCTCTGGGCAATGCAATTCAGAAGTCTTGTTCGTTCACTTCGACCGTTTTGGGTGTATAGGCTTCGTAGCCCGGGCGCATGCTGTTACCAGAACTCTTTGGATCTCCTCCGGGGTTTGGGGCAGTCTCGTGTTGGCGATTGCCTTGCTAGTTTTTGTTTTAAAAGATTTTTAGCGAGTTTTGTCGCTCAAGGGTGGCTTGGGTAACCGCGCTTCTAGCGTGAGTTCTATGCAATTATAGTCACTGAGGTTTTCTTCTTTAGTGAGGACTTTCCAACCTGTTATTTTGATAGCTAATGTGTCATCGCAAAGCGTTAAGTTGGCATATGAGTATTGACCTGTCGCCTATTTAACATAACATCACTTTTATTTCACATAAAAGGGTTGGTATCAATATACATACTTCTGTAAGACAATCGTGACTAATCACCAAATAGGCGAGCGCTATTTGGATTAGCATGGGCCCATTTGGCCATACGCCATACAAACAGTCCGTTCACGAATTCACCGCAGGCCACGGCTTTTGAGGTGATTGATCGTTGACTCCTTAGGTTATTGGAGCGTACATCAAAAAAGTGTCCTAACAAGTCACACTTTCGTAATTGATGTAGAACAGATAAGTTGCCCTGCATGAAAAGTGAGTCAATACTTGGAAAAACGTGATCTAACACGCTGTGGGGGCACCTGATTCGCAGGCGTCTTAGAAACATGTTTTGAACGCCATCCACCAACTTCCTATATTTGGACAGATAAGACTCCCAATGGTAATGTGAAGGCTAAAATTAAGATCAGGCGTAATATATATGCTTAAGTTCCGTGTTTAAGAGAGGGTTGGTAAAATGCAGTTGTCAATTTTATAGTCAAAGTCAAGTGCGCCATTTTTCAGTACAATGCATTTAGAGGGTGAGAGAATCATGTTGTTTTCAGAACACCATCGAACAATGCCGTCGACAGCAGTCTGCAGAACAGCGTGGGAGTCACTAGAGCAAATAGGATAATAAAGTTTTAAGTCATCAGCATATTTAAGATATTTGACCACCGGTGGCAGGTACTTATTTATGTCCAATACAAAAATTGTGTAAAGAAGGGGGGATAAACATCTCCCTTGAGGTACACCAAATAATGCAGGATATGGTCGACTAAGTTTGTCACCAACCTCAACTCGAGAGTGACGGTCGCTTAAAAATGCCTTCACCCATTGCACTGTACATGCATGGATACCGAGATGTTCCAATTTGCGAAGCAGAAAAGAGTGATTTTTTTTTGATTTTCCGTAAGGCAATTGCCCGTGTACGGTTTTTTCATGTCATGGCTAACTTTAATCCACTCCGGCATTTACCTTGTCTAAATTGGAAACCATGCAAACCAATTTAAGAGTGGCCGGTCTGGGTCTCGAACCCAGTCCTCCAGATTGCAAGGCAAAGGCTTTGCCACTAAGCCATCTTGCTCGGTCTATGTCTACTCGATCTACTCTGTCAAATGCGCTCTTTTGGTCAAAATAAACTCAGTGAACCGGTTTTCGATCATATATAAACATAGCCCAGTCCTGGGTCATTTTAAAAGCTGTGTACATGTAGAACGGTGGGTAGTAAAGCCATGTTGGGCAGGGTCAAAATAAGCGGTTTAAGATTAAAAACTGATTTAGGTGGTTAACTAAAACTTTCTCGAAAATGCAGCATGGTATTGAGCATTGCGAAACTGGTCGGTAGTTTTCAGCATTCATTTTCGAGCCTTTCTTGTGGACAGGGGTGACAAGACTGGGTCTAAAAAGGTCGGGCACAGCGCCGTCGCTATAAGATCTTTCAAATATGAGTTTTAGTGGTTCAGCCAAAAACAACGCAAATTGTTTGTAAAAAAATTGAGGAATGTTTTCAGGTGTAAGGCTAGTCTTCAATTTAAGCCCAGAGAGAAGTGAATAGATTGCAAACTCAGAGAAGGTAACCAAGGGATCGCGATGAGAAATGTTGCGTGGGTTGTTTGCCGTTGAAAAACCTGGACCGGATGCACAGAACAGGGTAGAAAAATGTTCAGCGAGAATCTCAGCTTTATGTGAATTGGTATAAGCCACCGTAGGGCCTAGAATGATGGGGGAAGAGATTCAATTCCTTTAATTCGTTCATTGGCATACCGAAAAAGTGAGCGAGAGTCCCTAATGTTCATTCTGGACTCATGTAAAATACGATGTTATTTGGTCACTTTCATTAGCTTGCGTTCAAGAGACTGAGATGCGGTACTACAAGACTTTAGTTTATGAGCAAGACGATTTTTGTACGTCTCCATATTCTTGATGAAATCACACTGGTGAATCAGCGGAGTTAACGAGTTAATTAAATAAGAGCAATAGTCAACAAATTTCGTGTACATTACATTTACATCTGGACAACTCATGAAAAAATTTGCCCAGTTTACAACATCAAGATGACTCGCAATAATAGCGACATCCATTCGTTTGTAATCGAGCCGACTATTCGACGGCAAGATGTCACTGACAGCAAGTACAATATTAAAACGTATGGCGCGATGATCAGATTTTATGGGAGGGGGGATAAGGGCAACATTATCAATTGTATCTGAGTCAGTGGTAACTACTAAAGTCAAGTATGGATCCAGACAAATGAGTCGGTGACTGAATTAGCTGGGATAGTCCATTTGCCAAACAGCAGGCTCTAAATTTCGATTCGATACAGTCATTGAGAGTAATATGAGATTGCCAGTCAATTTTCGGAGGGTTGAAGTCACCCATCAATATGACAGTATAGTCTGTTTGACAACAGGTGTTTATAATGGCACATATATCATCTATGCGTTTTCCCCTCTGAAGACTGTCCCCCGAGAGAGATGCATAGCAGCAGACAAGACGAAAGTTGACTTGTTTGGAGACTACGTCAAGAGAAACGTATTCACCCAGTAAGCTAAAATCAGCTTTTATAACACCTATCGAGTTTTTGACGAGTACACAGATGCCACCTCCACGCAAATCTCTATCTTTACGAAACACTCTGCATCTGTCCCTCAAGCTGATTTCAGCATCACGTATGCTTTCGTTAAACCATGTCTCACATATTAGAACAACGTCAACGCAATATAGCAAACAATAGTTTCTTAGTGCATCAATTGCACCTGGTTTGGCGGCAGACCTACATTTCAAGTAGAGACAATTAATTGATCGCCCATATCTTCCCCCGCCGGCTCGATATCAGCTGATGTAGGACACGACTGAACATCAACAACATCACCGTCAACTTTCGATTTAATCTTCCCAGGCGCGATACGGCCAACGTACGGCTTTATCACTGTACCAAGTGACCAAAGTTTTGGGTCAAGAACAGCCCGTTCATCATCTCCAGAGACGAACAGGCACAATGAAGAATAAGAGCTGTGGGCAGTATGAAGTTGCCATACTGCTAGGGGTGATTTGAGTTTAGGTTTAATGATATTGTACATATCGGTGGCAGTGACGTTGGGTGCAATACGAGACACGAACAGTCCTTTTTTGTCACTCGTGCGACTGACGGAACAGGACCTTGGGAATCCGCAGTGCCAATGATGGCTTCGCGTCGTCTGCTGGTACTTCTCCAGCGCTTGGCCGAGCGAGATCTCTCTCTCCCCCGCACGTTTGCGGACGTGCCACTGTTGGAGACAAGACGTAGAGGGACAGTAGCGGAAACGGAGGGAATCGACTGCACAGCTGTTTGCGAACAGGATCCTTGCTGTGTCACGCTAGAGGACCCGCGAAATTCGAAAAGCCAGTCCTTCGGCCTTACGGCATTGGACTTCAATTGTTTGATCTCATCACAGGCCGACCTCAGACTCAGTTGGCACTGGTGAAGGTCCTCACGAACGGCAGTTAGTTCTTGCTGTTGAGAAAGAACAATGTTTGTCAAATCAGCAATACGACGCAGTACATTTGCCTGCGACCCAGAGGGAGGCTTTTGCTTGCAATTCGGACACACGAGAGATTGCAGCACTCCGGTAGAATTTGGGAAACACTTTACATGACCCGCCGCACCACATCCGTGAGAGCAGAAACCGATTCCATTCCGCGCCGTTTCATTACAAAACACACATGCCACGTAGTCTATGATGCGTCAAAATTTGCAGACGGATACGAAGACAGTGGAGAATGAACACACTACGCACACGAAAACCAGTCACAATAACCAGAGTTAAGCACGAATTGCGTTTTAAGTTTTTCGAGCTAGCACTTGCAAATATATCCCAAAACTGCGGCGACACGACGTACACGCTCTCACACGCGCCTTGAACGTTCAATACAACTATAAAAAGCACTTAAACTGATAACAGCGCCAAAAATCGAATAAGAGCAGTCCGCGGCGATGCACACCGGTCGAAACCGAAACAGGAAGTCAATTCTATTATTTATGTAGCACAAGTATAGTCTCCATTCGTTGGGTAAGTCCGCCCATACGTATCTTGTTCCCTTTCCGTTTTTGGTAGGGAACCGGTGTTAATAATTGTAGCGCTAAGCGTTAAATCCGTGTACCATCCTGCTTGTGTACTTGCTTTACTTTTACTTGGATTACTGATAGTAACGAGGCTTGCTTTGCGTCTAGCTACTATTTCCTCTAGCATGCTGTGTGCTAGCCTGTTTTTACTTAAATTACATTGAACTCTATTTTTACTACGAACTAAAGGTCTGTCCATCAGTGGTTTTAAACCGAGCGGCTCCTTGCGCACCCTGTTTCGTCCATTCCTTTAAATTTGTTCTGCTTCGACGGGCTTCTTTCGTTGTTGCTTTTTTTCCGACATGCCGACATGTTATAGCAGGTGAGCAGGGTAATCCATTCCTCAGGGCTGCTGTTAAAGTCACCTAACTTAACAGTTCTTCGCCAGGAGCTTTTGGGCCTCCGGCTTTAGAAGTTTTGAAGGTCACTAGAGATGGTACTTCTGGCTGGATTTTTTGCTGCCCCTTGTTTGTAATGTCTGCGGAACAGCTAAACTATCTGCAGCAGGTCTTGGTGGCTGTTTGGAGCGATGTCCCAATCAACTTCTGGGATACGTAGAGGGCCACTGCTTTTAGGCCGGTCTTTTTGTAGCTCCCCTCCAGGGTATCTGCGGAGACTGGGCCTGTTATGAATCCGATCTTCAGAGTGCGCGTTTTTGTACTGGGGGACGTCAGGTTGTTCTCGCTTGATTCCGTGACGATTTCAATAAGTTCAAGTTGTTCGCTCTTTATTAACACCCCATGCGGGTTTACCCAGCCTCTGCAAGATAACAAGCTGGGAAATTTCGTCCGTCCACGGTACTCATCGGGTATCGACCATCGGACTACCATCTATTCAAATGCCTGCAGAGCCATCAATGGGGAAACCAGTTTACTTAAACAGAAGTAGTAAGAACACACGTTGAGGCATTTCTCGGGACGCAGAAACCAGAATCATCACACAATCGATGGTCTGGTTCAGAGATGGAGGATGGTTGTACTCTCTCATTTTTTGATAATGAAAAGTACTTTTTGAATGAATCTAATCGGCAAACTCGTTTCTTTTTTAGACTGATTTCAAAGTTAAAAAATTCTAGTTACTTTCTTCTCTATTTAATGTGTGAATAAACCTCCTTTAGCAAGTTATGCTAAAACCAACGTAATTCAGATTGAGATTTCGTATATACGGTGTTATTTCAGTCAATAAAGCACCTCTTTTTATAACCTTAGTCCAACTCTCCAAAAAGTGTTTTTACTTTGAGAATTTCTCTTTTTTCGATGTAATAAAAGTGATCAAGGCGGATTTTGATGTCTTCTTAACTTATCAAGCTTCCTCCTTGCAAATACTTTTGAAATGGGCGAACTTATAGTTTATAGAACTTATAGAAACAGAGTGAGACCTATAAGGTAGACGCAGTAGAATATTCCATGAATAACAGCATTTTGAAACAGTTTGTTGTAGATGTATGCGGTCGGGCGTTGTAATGAGAAAATTCGATGCATCTACGATTGCACAGCGTGGGACGGTTTTTGACGGTTTGCTTCAGACTATGGAGCTGCTCGCAGTTATTCTTACTGATTATTGCCTCCTTTTTCGGCAAAGGTTCGGCACAATAAAGCGGAGCTCACTATCCGTAAGAACTTTCAGACTGGCTATATGCGAGAAATTTAAAGCACTTCCCGGGTGGTATATGTGGTAAGGTCATCACTGCCCTAGCTAGGAGCAACGCTCGTGCAACTGGTCAAAACAGAGAGTCTTCATCCTGGGTTAGTGGGAGCTCGCTTTCGGGGCTATAACTCTGTTTGCCTAAAGCCTTATTGTTTACTGTTATGATTATTCATGAGTTCTATCAATAGTCTGTTTATAAGGTCTTAATTCATACATGGTGTGTTTGACGAGTGCATTTCCTTTCTAGTCCCATTAGACACATGAGCTTTTTAGCATGGGCACTATTCTTTTTTAGATAGTGCGGCCCTCTTAGGTTGGTACGTCTCACGTGCCCACGACTAATTAGGTGCGAGTAAACGGGTATTTTTACTATTTAGTACCGGGAATATTACCGACTCAACACCTGATTAGCTTGCGCCGACCCATACGTCTCATGGTGCTATTTGGTGAAAATAAAGCCGCTAAATGTGCAGCGACACTCATCGCAAATGTAACGCAACCCAAGTCTCTAGTCCTATCCCTAGTCAATGTGGGTTGGATATTATATTTATATTCGAGCAGTATTGAAAACATGGCGCTGTCCAAAGAGGGGCTCCACAAAGTCACTGTCCAACATTGCCGGCATCCTGAAGAACGCTTCTGGTATTTCTAATATCTTCTCCTCAAAATCCTTACGGAACTTTTGCAGTAAAGACGCAGGCGGGAGTTGAAAGCTGTTTACAAGACTCTCGATGAATGGCATCGCTTCCGGTAGACGACAAGTTGGCCTCTTCTGTGTACTTCTAGGGTGGTTCAAAACGTTTTAAGGAATGTTGGCTTCACCGTGTCGAGATTTGCTGAGCGGATAAGTATTCCTAAATTAGTTAAATCACGGAGAGTATAAAGGACTAGCAATCAGCCTCCCAGAGACAGAGTCTATAACATTTAGGAATAAAGAAGACCTTTCGAGACACGAGAATCTCCAACATGGCAGCGTGCCAATAAGGTACACGCAAATTTTCCGACACTTCCGTGTGGAATTCAAATAAACGGCTTATGTCATCCCCTGCCATGAGACACTCGCTATATGAGTCAGAAATATACAGGAATAGTTGTTCCTACAATTTCATAATTATCACCCTGTAATTTGTTTTTTATGTTTAGTCCCTGTTTCTTCCCGCTGATTCTTAGTTTTTCGTGTATCTTGACATGGCTCAAAGAATGCATTGCGTGTTTGCACTAAATATAAATTACTATTTATTTGGCACTTTACCTATTTAGAATTTATTTAGATTTTAACGGGTATTAACAATTGCATCATAATTTAATATGTACACGTCGAAGGCGGGTCAGGTAAGGTCTTGCATTCACGGAGTGACAAAAATAGCATTTTTCGTCACTAAATTTGCATGCGCAAATTTCGCTTGCTTTATAGATCTCATCCCGCCTACAGAGCATATGATATATATATATATAGGAGTAATTGCTGAGAGGTGTCAGCCGTGTGTAGAAAAATATATGGCAAATGAACAACAACAATAAAAATATATAAAGAAATGGTAATTATCAATACCCATTAATTGAAATAAATACTTTATTTATATATATATATATATATATATATATATATAGAGAGAGAGAGAGAGAGAGAGCTAGATAGAGTATTTGTTTTAATCAATGTGCATTGATAATTACAATTTCTTTATATATTTTTATTGTCGTTGTTTACTTGCCATATAATTTTTTCACACACGACTAAAACCTTTGAGCAAGCAGCTACCTCTATGTCGATCTTCTCGGCACGAAAGCCGTGACAATTATTTCAAGATCACGTTCAGGAGACGGAGCGGGGAGATTCTATAGATACTCTATCAAATTTGTCGTCAGTGTTGGCTAGTAAGTCAACTACAACTATATGACAACGCGTTCACCTGTTTAACTAAGCCAAAGTCTTATACCGGATTGATGTAGGCTCTCCTTCCACAAATACAGGAATGCTGCAGCAAAACAACGCCTCAATACGATTCAACGGAATCAACGATTCAGAAGAACGAGCACATTCTAACAGTACTCAGACTCCCACGCAAGGCGTAGTCCCGTTTCGGTCTTTCTTTCCACCGTTTTTTCTTCTTTTTTGCTAGAATGCCTCTGCGTTAGCTGGCTAAGTTGCCGTTACTATTATTATTATTATTATTATTATTATTATTATTATTATGATCATAGTTTATTTGTCATGATTATTAGTCGATGTCCGATGCAATAACTGCGAGGCGTGTCGTTCAAGCACGTAACACTGTTCGCAGAATATGCACGTAAGTGAGTCTCACACAGCAGCTGTTAGTGAGCTGGTATGCAATTCTATATGTTTTGTAACGTGGCGCCGATCAATATCAGTTTGGCCACAGTATTTAGATACGCATCAGTATATATATATATATATTTATATATAAATATATATATATATATATATATATATATATATGTGTGTATATCTAAATCGTAGGGCTCGCGCGAGCACATTTCTGCCCGTTTCGGGTCGCAAATATAACGCGTGAGAATGGACGTTTTCGGTGCGCCGTGCTGTGCACATGTGAAACATTCACCTCATGATCCTCCTACGGCTTGAATGTCGTATTCGCATATTTATGCAACGAGAGCGACTGTTTATTTAGTATGCCACACGGACACTTACACGTCTATATATCACCTCCTTACGGAGGATTTTTGAACTGCGAATTTAGTGAATCTGCAAAGCGTTTTTGAAAAACGCCCCTTTCTTCTATGTCTCCCTTACTAGCCATATATATATATATATATATATATATATATATATATATATATATGTGTACCTTGAGATTTAGTACGCAGTATATGCTAAGTAGATTATATAGCACATAACATATCTCGCACGATAATAATAATAATACCAAACTAACATTTATTATTATTATTATTATTCTAAATATAGTGAGCTTCTGTTGATAAAAAAAAATTAACTGACACAATTCGCTCAGACCACAAAGCTTACAATGATTTCTAACGATTACATTAAACACATAAGAGTTAATATAATACAATATAATATTCCATAATATTTGTATTTTGTTATCCGATTGATTCGCATAATTATTGGCGTTATTATTAATTCATTCACGTAGAACTTAATTTTACACTTTAAAGATACGAACGTGTGCACAACAAGTTCGGACCGATGTAGGTGGTCCCTTGCTGCATGGTGTCCACTATGGGCACAGCGTTATTCCTACACATAGAGCCAGCGACATCATGTGCCTGAGAAACTGGTTTTTCCATCGGTTTCCTGTAGTTGTATGGCAAAGACCGCTTTTCCAAATCAACGAACAACAATTCTGTCAGCTGGCGGATTTATTGTCTCATTGTTATTGTTATGCCGATAACGGTTTGACAATACTCTGCTGTAGCGCGGTACTCCGGTGTATGGCCGACTCGCGCCACGGTGCATAGGAAACTTAGTCAACATTTCGAAACGCATGAGGGCCTTTTCAGCAGAGGGTGAAGATGACCAAGGTATGATAAGATCATGCTGAATAGGTGTTTTTAAGACTCCAGGGCGCTGAGACCAAGCGAGACCTGCCTGATGTTGGTATGTACAAATGTCGACGAAATACGTCAATACGTCCACACACCCTGCTGTACCGTAACTTTGCAAATTTGACTGGCCTTAAACTGGAGAGCCCAGTTGACACTGAATTCTCGTAGGGAGCTGAGATAACAACGACAAAGACTGCAGTGTTACGACGCAATCAACGCAAGGACGCAAGGTAAGTTTCGTCTGCGATGACTTATATCTCTGTGACGCTAAAGTTTACGATTCGAATATAATAATATTCATAATAATTGGGGTCGATAGTGATGCATCCGTCACTTTTGTTGAGACATCTGTGCTGCCCGTTTTTTGTCCGATTATGGCCGATTATAGTGCGCTCCGGTATTTACTTTGTCTAAATTGGAAACCATGGAAACTAACCTCTCGAATGTAAGGCAATGGCTTTGCCGCTAACGCTTTGGTCGGTTTTTTTATATATATATATATATATATATATATATATATTTTTTTTTTTCTTTCGTTCTGACGAGTTAGGCACATATTTATATGCGTATCTCTGGAAAACTCGCTAACAATTTGTAGCCCTAAGATTGTGGGGCTGGCTGAAACAGGCAACAAATAAACAGCAAAATATTTTTAAACTATGAAGTTGGCAAACACAAATTGTTTCCTGTCGGCGAACACCACGACTACGTATTAATAACTAATAGTAAGACAGACAAAAATGTTGTTTACATTTTGATGCGGGTTCAATGCTTTTCTACGACAGACGTGTGCTGGTGTAGTACTCTCCGACCTTGTTACTCTACCTTGTTATTATTAAGCATTAAATAACAAAAAAAAAAAAAAATATATATATATATATATATATATATATATATTTACATAGTTCGTGAGGGTGTGCGAAGGCTGGCGATATGCCTGTGTGCCTACAGAATTCTAGTAATGTGGGTGGGTGTATGCGAGCCTGTAACAGGCCTCCTTTGTGGCTAGTAGGTGCGTGTTTGACGCAGGAACGCCATGGTTGTGTTATCGTATGTCCACCTGCACACAGGTTTATTTATATCTGTAGCTGGTCTTCGCTGCGCGCGCGCTTCTCTGAAGGAGATGGGATCAATCAATCCCATCTCTCAATCAATCAATCAACTAAATCAAAACCACATGACGTCTGCATGACGCCCCCGTGCACACCATGCCCCTCTGCCCCTCTGTGTGTGTGTGCGGGTGGGTGAACATTATGTGCACAATTGTGCCTGTACATGCTTTTTCCTACCAAATGTAACGATGTACCACACTGGTGTTTGCTACATGCTTGTGTGCGTCAATCTATGGCGGGTGCGTGCGGCTAATTTGCATGTGTGCCTAAAAGGAATTTCAAACAAAAACGGTCCTTTTGAAAAAAAAAACGGTTGTGGTTCAAAAAGCGTGTTCTTAAATCTAAACCATCATGCGTGCCCTGTCTGCGCTTCAAATCACTGTGAGGCATATCCTCAATGAGGCACCGGGGCAGATTGCCGGGCATGTTGAGTTGGGTCATAGGAGGGTTTCAGTTCCACAATCCTGGTGGCAGCAGCAGGGCCGCTGACACGCTCAGCAGCAAGGGTATGGCGGTACGGTTTATCATGCATGTGTGTCTGGGCGGCTGTGCACAATATTCCCTTGCACACATAATGTCATGTTCTTTCGTTCGTTCGTCTGCCTGTCTGTCTGCCTATCCGTATCTGTACGCTTGTATCCGAGGCGAGCATGTGAGCAAAAGTCTCCGGAATCCCTCGGTCGAACGATCCACATATCATCAGCAGCATCATCGTGAACATCACCAGCATCACCATCAGCATCGTGGACATCACCATCATCACCATTATCGTAAACATCATCACCATCATCGTGAACATCACCACCATCATCGTGAACATCACCACCATCATCGTGAACATCACCACCATCACCATCTTCAAGATCAGCCCTCTTCCCCTGGCGCCGTCAGCGCGCAGGAAAGAGGGAGGAGGCAGGGATAAACCAACTGACAACAAATCAACGGATGAAGAAGACACATAGCCACAGGCCGGCACGAAGGCAGGCGTAGACAGAAAGGCTGGCGTATTTAGCGCCGTTCCGGCAACGGCATCGGTGATGGCGGTGGCTCCAGCGGCGGCAGTGGCGTTTGTAGTGGCGAAACAGCAGCAGCAGCAACGCCGGCAGCCGCAGCGGTGGTGGTGGTAATACCAACAACAACAACAACAACAACAACGGCGGCAGCAGCGGCGGCGGCGGCAACAACAACAACAGCAATAACAACAACAACCACAGCGTCTATGCATGCGATGCAGGCCTGGTGCTACCTGTGCTGATCAAGCACCAGCCCACCATCACCACAGTCGGAAGAAATCCCTTGCCGGGCGTGGCGGACACAACACACTGCCGGTGCTCACAACGTGCGGCGTGCTCAGACGACGTGCAGACGTTTAGGACAACGACCACGGCTACTGTGAAATACTCCTACAACCCGTAACCGCCTTTCTAAACTACCTGCATCTACCAGGCAGCCAGTTGCACTCACTGCAACTGTGTGGCGGATTCGACAATAACACCTCCTGCCCTCGTCTGTGTGCACCACCCCTCAGCCAGCAACAGGTGCGTTCAATCTACTCAACGTATATCCCCTATGAATTAATGTTATCTATTAAAAGTCAACCATTATATATGTTTATGAAACATATATAGATATATATATATATATATATATATACGTGTGTGTATGTGTTCCATAAACATATATGATCGCTGACTTTTGATAGCTACTTTGTACACGTTAGCTCTAGTTAGCAGTATTAAGTACGTCACATATATATATATATATATATATATATATATATATGATGGTTGATACATATATGCACCTTTAGTCACCTATTAATTGTTGCGTTGCATAAGAAACACGTTCTTGTAATCTATCAACTATGTGTCGGGATCGAACTCCCGACTCATTACATCAGATTGGCAGAACATTTCCGCCACACCGTCGCGCAACAAAGTACGTAAACAATGTAATTTTTTGTTTTTGTTTTAAATTATGTACATGCGAACGAGTTTTTCGCCAAGACTAAGCACGAGGGTACATTTTGGGTTACTCCCATCAGCCGCTAAAAAATAGCAGTGATAACTGACATTTGTGCGCGCGACTACAAAAGTAGCCGGAAACCTTTAGGGGATGAATCGCTTTGTGCTATGTACTTCGTGTTGCTTTTTTTACGTATCACACACCGCCGATGAGGTAGGGAAGGGGGCATCATAGATTTATTTTATCATCATATTTATTTCACTCATCTTGAGTACCATATAACAAAGACAATTATACAGATGTCAGCTGCTTGCGGCATGTTATTCGAGAGAGACAGTGCAGGCGATCTTTTCGCAAGGGCCAGGCAGGCGTTTGCATGAAATTTCGTACACACCTGAGAGCACAGTCGATAGATGCACTCCGTGTACTCCTCGTGGAAGCTCGTGTTTGAACAGACCAGGTGATGATAGCCATGAAGTATGTATCTGGTTTAGACGTGGCGATTGCCACATGCAGGACCAGACCAGAAGTGAGAGGCACTGAAAATATCCAGGTGCACAGCCTGACATTTGGTACACAAAGCGGCCTCTTGCCCGCACTGACAGGCAAAATACTCGTTCCGAGTGCATTGTGAAACACCTTTCAAGCCAACCAAAGGTTGCCCGAGTGAGGTGTTCACATACTCTGTCAAGACCATACATCAGCGTTGGAACAATATTGAGGTAGAAAAGTGCCACTGCCGCCGATACGGACAGTCGCCAAACGTCCACTACCTCTCTCTAAAAACAGAGATTAGGGCTGTGCGTACTGTCTCAAGCAGTGAAGGTCGTCCTAGTAAAACCGAAGTCCCAGATACCGGAAAGAGTTGACGAATTCTAAAGATTGGCCGCCGCAACGTATAACGTATAATCGTAACGTATAATCGATCTCTTCTATTATATATTTATATACAGAAGTATATATATCGACCTTCTTTATTATACATATTTATATACAGACTCTACTATATACAGGCGTATAAATAATGTGAGTTGGTGAGTGTGACTCAGAAGAAACATACTTGTCTTAGAAACAGAACAGAAGAAGCTTCTTATTGATTACGCGGCTTGACATCCACCATTTGTCACTGCAATATCGTGGTGAATTTGTTCTCTTATTTCTCGACTTATTTTTGTGTTATCTCCTACTTTGGCTTTAATTCCTCTGGCTAATGCTTAGAACCTAAGATGCGTGTTTGACTTTTATAAAATTACATACATTTGCATATATATTAGATATATATTTCAATTAACTAAAACCCTCATATCTTGAGCAGACCTGTTAGACTCAGAAGTTTGGCCGAGCATTACCCAATTAAGTGAACCCGATCACTGTTGCGTTTTGATCAGGCGTCGTTACCGACCATCCATATGAATAAACGGATACCCAATTAAATGGAGGACATACACGATGTGTTGTTATACATAGAGATTTTGTTTACATATCTATATAGTCGATATACAAACGAATATATATATATATATATATATACCAGCCACGCGTTTCTCTTACTTTTTCTATATATATATATATATATATATATAAGAGAAAACTGATAAAGGACTTTTGTTAGTTTTTACCATATATCGATAGGAACTGTGCAAGAGAGAGAGAGAAAGAGGAAGCAAGAGAGAGAAAGGGTGGGAGAGAGGAAAGCTTCGTTGAGTTAAGCGGCTTCAAGTCAAGCTATGATGACTTGATGCGCGCACGGAGCAGTGCGCGTGGAGTTAGTTGCCAGCCGGAGCGCGCGCGTAAAGTCGTCCGTCGCTGTTGTCATCGATCGCTATTTGGTCTACGCTATCCGACCGATCATCGACCAACCGACCCCCGGTGCGACCGACCCAGAAACGCCAGTGGCTTGCTTCTTCTCTCTGTCGATTGAACGAGCGATCGCTGTCTTCGTCGTTGTCACGATTCGTCGAAGAGTCACAACGTCGCCGACCAACGTCCAGGTGTCCAGAGCAAGAGAGAGACTAGAGATTTATCTGTTGATATGCATATATATGCATATATATATATGCATATATAAATATATATATATATATATATATATATATATATATGCAACGGGAGTTTATGCAAAGAGAGAAGGAGAGAAAGGGTATGTCCCAACTACTACATCATCATGCATCAGACGTTATTCGAGCAGAACGCCGAACGTCGGCTACTGCTTTCAACGGTTGCTGCGCTATTGTTGTTGCTGTTGCTGTTGTTGTTGTTGCCTTTGTTGTCGAGCGAGAAAGACAATTGCTGTGTCCAATGTCCAATCCAAAGTATCATACATCGTGATGATGCTGATGACGATGACGATGATGATGATGATTATGATGGTGGTGATGCTGGTGATGGGGGTGGTCGTGATGATTTGACGCAGCAACGATAAATTCATCGTTGTCGGACCGTTGACGCAGAGATATGCGCGGTACGCCGGCCGAGTAGAGCCAAATCTTTGCCGCGTTTACTGTGCATATCGACGATGAAGACAACATCAACAGCCCCACGCCAATGTGGCCGCAGCTGCAGCAGCAGCAGCACCAGCGTCACCATCACCATCACATCAGCATGGTCAAAGCAATGACGATGACGGTGAAGATTATCTTCTGCAAGCCAGACCACGACGACGATCAAATGTCGTCGTTGTCGTCGTCATCGTCGTCAACGTTTTTGTGATGATGCCTGCCTGTTGTTGCCGAGGCGGTTGTCGTTGCCGTCGGATCATTCTTTGGCATCGGCAACGCATCGACCTTATATATCGACGGTGCAGCATCTCGCGCTGGTGCCGCCTCCCCGAACCCCCGAAAACCACCGAATCCCCAAAAAGCCCGAACTTCTCCCGTTCGGCAGACACGGTTTGCCCATGCCACGAAGCCCGTCCTTCCTGTTCGCCATAAATATAACAACTGTTCGATCGATCGATTGAATGAGTTGTCGAGTGTCTGCGCATAAACTGCACGCAAGATATAAAAAAAAAATCTGAACGCTGAATGAACCCCACGAAGCGTTGTTAGTTGGAAAGAAGACAGCAACTGTCGACAATGCACAACACTCGATTTGTGGACTCTCCTGTGACGATGACAATAACAACAACAACAACATCAGCAACAACAGCAGCGGCAACAACAACAACACCAACAACACCAGCAACAACAGCAGCGGCAACAACAACAACAATACAAACATTACGTACTTAACCGTGCCGTCCTTTGTCGACGGGATTTGTCCATCGCTGCTTGTGCTCTGTTGTTTGGTTAATGATGCAGCTAGTTATGTTGACTAACCATTCATCATTTGATTCATTGAGGTCAGCATTGGCATATTTATCTTTATGGAAAACACATGCTTTGATTGTTTTGTGTTTGATATACAGTGAGTAGCAGTGTTGACTTAGGCCGCTATTGCACCTTCCTTAAAGAAAACGAGACCTTAGTGTGTGCAGGATCGAATCTTGTCCAACAATATATCTCTATTCTTCACCTTCTTCTTCTTCCTTGATCTGGTAAAATCTGGTCCAGATTGTCCTGTTGATACATTATTTTGCTGGAGAAAGCCTAGATAAGTCCAGCAGGCCAGTGGTAGACATACAGTGGTCAACTACCAGTTAACACTGGGAGGAAGTAAATACATTTTATTAAGACCCCTCTCCCCTAACGGACCAAGAAGAAATAGCCACGGTTGCGCTGATATGAGCCACTCAATTGTGTCGTAAAAAGACACACTTGACGTTAATTATTATTATTATTATTATTATTATTATTATTATTATTATTATTATTATTTATTCAATTTTTCAGTATTTCCCTACAATTGTGGGACCCAAACGTGTACCCGCGTAGGCTCACCCCCCCCTTCTCAATCCATAGAGCCGATGATAGCGGCGGCGATATAATAATAATAATAATAATAATAATAATAATAATAATAATAATAATAATAATAATAATAATAATTATTATTATTATTATTATTCATTGTAATCGATCACCAACAGTGAGAACATGACAATTGGGTCCCTGCGAACGTGTGCACAATTACGAAGAATCCAATGTAGCGACCAGCCATCTCTGGAGGGTTCCCCGGACCGAGACTGCGTTGTCCCATTGCACATCCAGCGACAGACGCTGTCTGAGAAAATCGCCACCTCGCCTATCGCTTTCCGATATTCTGTAGCAAACCGCGAGTGGACGGGCCAAGCCCGCCAAGTGTCTCGAAGGCAAGTGGGTAGAACCCGTACGAATACCTGATGTTCTGGTACTTTCTTACCTTGCCTGCCTCGGCGAGAGCTGAAGCATATCTGGCCATTGAAGGGGCTAATGAACCAGTAAGTGTCGCGTCCCAAACCAGCATGCAACCGTTTTCGAACGGGGTTAAGGTTAGAGCGTCAGGTTTTTTTCCGCGGTCCCTGTCCAGTCCGACGGGTTCCAGGACGCACGGTAGGCCACTGGAGCGTGGCCTACCGTGCGTCCTGGCGTGCCACTCTGCTGAAGGTTTCGTTCAAGGCTTGACGTCTGGCTTGCCTATCTGCGCTCACGATGCAGGATAGCCCGTGGCGTCCGTCTGGCTGGACGGCGTCTCCACTGACGCAGGTGCGAGCGTGCACAAGGTCCGTCCCCAAACGAAGTCTGACCGCGATTTTCACCGACACGTCATCTAAGAGCGTCCCGATCCGAGCACAGGGTATGGCGTGGAGCCATGCGCCGCAGATTTTAATCCTCTGCTCGTATAAAGTTGCCGACCAATCTCTCTGGCGTCCAGCTTTGGTGAGCTCATGGCCGCACAGGGCAACTGCTCTACGGCGGCGTGTTTCTATTCAAGCTTCTAGGTCCGTAAGAGCGACTGAATCGAGAAGTGACTTAGTCTATTATTATTATTATTATTATTATTTGCAAATATATAATATATAAATTGCTATAGGTCTTTAGCAAGATAATTTACAATTTTCACATATACCTATTGCTGGGGTACACAACACAAATTGACACAGACGCGTTTAAATCAGGAGTTGGCGTCCTAGGTGAAAACACCGACAGTCTGGAGCTAACAAATATATTTGCATCACAAAAGTAGAATGGAGGTAAAGACATTTTAAGATCACCACTTGGCATACTTACAGCCAATAACGACATACAATAATTAGCGTTCGCGCAAATTCTGCAGGTGTAGATACAGTTGTCGCTTCGCTTACTTCATCGGGCCTTTAACAACACACGCATAACAGGAACACGCTATGATGCGCGTGTTCCGATTACTCGGTATGCATTTCTAGCGAACTATGCGGAGCTATTTCAAAGAAACCTGAGCAATTAATAATCCTGTATATATATATATATATATATATATATATATATATATATTTTTTTTTTTTTTGGCGAGCACTGCCAAGTGTGCAAACGTATTGTAAATGATTAATAAATCATCACAATATTTTCTACATATATATATATTTATATATATATATATATAGGGAGAAAAATTGTAACTTTTCCGTTACATGTTGTTTGTTTGTAACACAATATATTTATATATATATATATACATATGATTTCGTTTTGTGTATATGCATATTCCCAGCTGACACAGGCCATCAAGCCATCATGTGGCTACTGTTGTTGGCCTGGTGGCCATCGCTGCCACTCGCGCTACGGATGCCGTTTCTAGCTATGTTCATAGCAATGAAGATGGACCCATTCTCCGTTGCGGCGGCGGCAGCATCTGTAGCACCAGCTGCAGCAGCAGCAACAGCAGCAACAACAACATCAGCAGCAGCAGCCGCAGAAACAACAATAACAACAGCTGCTGCAGCAGCAGCAACAACAACAGCTGCAGCAACAGCATCAACAACAACAACACCAAGAACAGCATTAGGCCGTCAGCTATCGTTCTCGACGTTTGCGTCGCCGCCGCTGCAGCTGCCACCATCTGCGTGGAGTCCGATCTATCAGCTGAACCAACAACAGCTGCTGTCGCCGACGACGACTCCGCGTCGAGATCGTCTGCCGCCCGGCTTCGAGGTTGTCCGCGTGTTGCCCGCCGACGATGGTCGTCAGCGTTTGCCGTCCACGCTGGCCGGCGCGGTCATACCGTCGATGCTCGTGACGAAACTGCTCGGGTCCGACGGACAAATCCAGCTGAGTAAGTATGGCACAACTGTACTCTGTACAGCTAGCTACAGTTAGTAAGACGCCTGCGACAAGACGCGGCACGGCACGGCAAGGCAAAGGCGTGATTATGGCCGAAAAAAGCCCTCTTCTGCGTCGAGGAGACGGCCACGCCTCGTTACGCTGGCCGTGTTGTGATTGATTCAATCCAGCACACGTTACACGTTGTGAATGTCGCTGTGGGCCAAATTATTGCTGAAACAATATTGAATTTTATTTGTATAACTAATTTACTATGTTAGCACTTTGGAGTGGGCAATTGTCTCGGCCCTAACGTGTGGTCACGGGTTCTCTAACCCAGGGTTAGCCCAGTCAGTTCAACATTGTGCCCCGAACAGACGCTGCATTTTCTCGTTGAATGTCGAGCGAGAGCAGCCTCTGTCGCAAGAATTCTGATGCTCTCGAGTCTCCCGTTGAAAGGTTAACCCACGCGCTGAATTAGCTTGAGTGTAAGGGCGCCTGCAGCTCCCATAGTCTTGAACGCCAACGGAACGGGAAAAGTCGTGCGAATAATCAACGCTAGAGCATTTGTATCTGCATTTGTCAGCCTTTGCTAACTTGAAGGCATGACCTGCTCTGTCCGCACCTGCACCGGCCATCGAAAGGTCTAATGAGCTGAATTATTTCTTCCACAAATATAGTAAACAAGGGAGATATCGTGTTTTATTTCCTCTCTCTCGCTTGCTCTCTCTTTCTCTTTTTCTTTCTTATGCTGAGTAAAAAAAAACAGAAATTCTGGAACACAACAAAGCAAGCGGTTGCCGAGGGGGAGTAACTGGGCTCCGGAGTCTTCGCTCTGTAGATGAGCATCTGTGTCGTAGCCGGAATAGTATAGAAGTTCGCACTTTTGATAATCGATTTGAAATTGAGTAGGTGCAGTATCACCTGCAATCAGTAGAATTGCAATGAAGTTTGGTGGCGGGGTAATGTGTGTGCATTACAGAGATAGACGCGCATTAATGGTGCTTACCGGATAGATAAACGTTTACTATAAAGTGAGTATCTTTATATATGTATATAAATACAAAAACTCATTCGTATTCTGAATACAAATGATTTACTACCCCGGCTTTCATATGTTTGTATATATATATATATATATATATATGTCGAGGTCGCCCAGTATTGACCACACAGCAGTATCGTTCTCTTTACCTCAGATGCTCTTCTTGCTACCGAAGCTTTGAGCAGCACAGTTCCCATATAAAATGTCTCGATTTAATCTTAATCGACAGACCTGGTTCCGCGATGCGAATCGTCTGCCTTGCATTCTCTTGCTCATACGTATATATACATACAAATATACATACATACAGACAGCCATGCATACACACATGCAGCCTCGTCTTTCGCACTCGTCCGGTAGCTTCACGCTGGTGAAATGCCAATCGCATTGGCGATGTGCAAATAATTTATTTGGCTTAACTGGCCCGTAACATCGGCACTTCAGCACCCCAACCCGGCCCCCTTCCCGGAGAGACGGCTCCAACCGACACCACACGAATTTGTTTCTGCTATCACGCAGAACTCGAACGCGCGACGCCGATGTGTGCTAATTTTGTGGTATTCTCGTCCATTGTGTTGTTGCTGTTGTTGTTGCTACTGTTGTTGCTGTGTTGTTGTTGTTGCTACTGTTGTTGATGTTGTCGTTGCCTTAATATATTTTTACTTATCTACTGTTGTTGCTGTGTTGCTACTGTTGCTACTGTTGTTGCTGTGTTGTTGTTGTTGCTACTGTTGCCACTGTTGTTGTTGTTGTTGCTACTGTTGCCACTGTTGTTGATGTTGTCGTTGCCTTAATACTTATTTACCTATGTATTTGCGTATATATTTGTGTGACACCGCCGCCTGCGGCGGCGGCGTCGGGTATGACGACGCTGGCTGAAATTGGGTGTAAATGGGGGCGGTGTCGTTTTTACAATTGCCACCCGCAGATTCGCCGTACTACTATCCGGACAGCGCGACGGTGGTGTTTCCGGGTGCTGCGCCGCAATCCGTTCACGCGACGGCCATCTATCCGATTCTGATCAGTCCGACGTATCCCGCCTTCCCATACCCGGAAGTGGCCTATCCGATCGGCGGTGGAACGCGACCTCACCGCCCCGCACAGCAGGGGGACAGCTGGGAACAGCAACCCCATCACCAGCAGAATAAAAAGCAGAAGCCGACGACAACAACGAAGACGACGCACACTGGCGAGCCATCTAGCGACGAGCGGATCATCTGTCAGGAACATGTCAAGCGTGTAAAGGTAATCATGACAAAAACCGACCAGCCGACAGCGATGTCGTTGACGTCGATGTCGTTGCCTTAGTTATTCCTCTGCCTCTGCTGTTGTACGAGACAAGCGACCTCCATCAGGCGCATCATCATTATCATCATCATCACCATCATAACCACTCTCGTCAAGTAACCACTATTGCTTAGTAACTATGACTGTCTGGAACAGTTTTCAGAGTTTGGACGACTGAATCCAATTCTTCCAGACAACTCATCTACCACGCGGACGAGTGGTGGTAGATGCGTCTAGACGATTTGTAGAAATAAGTTGTCGGGGCGGAAAAGTGAGAGCGGACATGGTAAACGTCCCACAAGCGATATAGTCAAGCTATGGTCGACGGCTTGTCGGTTGACTGCATTTAAAACGCCCAGATGTTTAAGGGTGTAATTGTGTGTGTGTGATAACTATATCGCAAATGAGATACCTAAAATCTGCCCATCTGGTTGCATCCGATGCAACCAAGTAGCTTTACGGGCAGAGATTAAACTCTCATTCCAAGCAAGTGTGCGCAAATCAAGCCGATTAAATCGATCGATTCTATATATTAAGACAAGCTAAAGAGCTTATAGATAATGCGGTACCTTCATTTTGTGAAAAGTCATTGCTAGCGTCCACTTGTAACGCGCGTGCTAACGGACGGGCCCTAAAACTATATAGATGTACACAGAAAAAAGCTAGCATACACAACTTTCCGTAATACTGAAAAAAAAAACGCTGTTTGTTTTGATGATTTTCAATGCTACAGCAAGCGCTACAAATATACTAACTCCAAAATGGTGTTTCAGGGTCGTCCTGATCTTCAGAAGACTCCGACGTATATCGCCGCGACAAATGGTATTCCACTTGCATTGAAGATTTTCCCGCATCCCCAGTGGATGCCCATCTCAAGGTCACCCCATCACCATAACCTGCAGCAGCATCACTACTGAGCATTGAACAATTATATATTTATATAGACTGTATAGGGAGACGAGATATATGTACGCATAGCGACATAGCATTCTTCCATACCTAAGTGTTGAAAGGTAACGCAAGGAGAAAAGAGGAACTCCGAGAAAGGCTAAGATGATGCATCATACCACATAGGTCATCATAATGCGGCTAACCAGGCACGTATCTAATTAGTGTTGCCTTAAGTTGTTGTATATTCTACAGGGAGGGGTATTTATATAATGTGCGCCACTGTTTTTATGTTAGTTTTGTTATCTTATATCAGATAACTTCATGAACAGTCCCACATATTGTCACACGCTATACACACTTGGCAGCTACCGAACGGCAACTTCGGTCAAATTCAGTTAAAGGCGTAACGTATCTTCGGCACAAAATACCGACACAGTGGTTGCTAATTTGGTGTTCCCATTCCCGGCAATCACAGCTATCTGGCCCTTCTGGCGTCCCTCGTTATCCGAGCGCTCCAGCATTCAAGCGCCACTTAACAGGAACCAGATTTTTGCATGAGAGGTGCTCATTGGTTCGATACGCTGAGGTGGCTTTATGTGCAAGGGACATCTTTTTTAACTATTCTTGCATGTTCTCAACTCTCTAGTGTGTGCTCTCTGAGAATAATTCTCGGTCTCGTAGTCATATTCTTCATATTTAATTAAAAATAATATCGTATTATTATTTATATGTTTAATATCGTACTATAATTCTTTATTTAAAAAAAAGGAAAAATTACGAATTACTTAAAAAATCTCGAACATGACCCTGCATTGTTCATTGTCAAAACATTGGCTACAGTGTTAATGACAATAAATAAAAGCACTCTGCAAATACAAGAAATGTAAAATGTGAGTTGTGAAGCATACGTTGTACTAACTCTTCTGTTTAGAGGTGTATAGCATTAGTGAGTAGCACAATCACAGCAGTGATGATGCTGTTACGTTGTCTATGGTAGACGATGCACAAATTTAGATTCGCAGGACCATGTAGCTCACATAAAACTATATATATATATATATATATATATATATATATATATATATATGATAAAAAGGGGGACGTCGTTCTAAAAAGTAATTATGCCAAAAGTGCCTCACGGTTTTCTTCTTAAAAAATCGATATATTTACATTTCGTCGAAATCTACGAGCGGTTTATATTTTTACGATATGTTGCAACATGGACAACACGTGCAATCAAATAGAACAGTTTTACGCTATATTTTTGGCTAGATATGGCTAGAACGACCGCACGATTGAGCTGTCGATGTTCACTGTCTCTGTTTTTATCTCTTCGATGTCTTCCTTCATATTTGCGTACGCATAGATGCATGCATGCGCATGCATTTGCATCATTCAAACATAATTGGGGAATCGTGTTCCATATTTTTACGCCTCGACAATCAGTTCTCCCGATTTGGCGTTTTCGTGCCATTCGTAATGACAGTGCAAATAACGGTCACGTCTTTTATCAAGAATTTTTCTATGTGTTCATATCCAGAATTAATGGTTTAACACCGACGCCACCAGCTTTCACACTGATAGCGAGAATCATCTGATTAATTGGTTATTTTTGCATTCCTTTGTCTATATATATATATATATATATATATATATATAAAGAGAGACATGCCTGTACAGTCACACAAAAATATTTTATAGATACTAGCATAGAAGGTCCTGTTCACCAAAGCAGGTATATATGTTTATGCATGCATTTGCAAATAATTTATATATATAATATATATATATATATATATATATACACACATATAAAGATATGTATATAATACATATATAAGTAAATAATATAGATAATATATACTAATTATATATATATATATATATATAGATATATATATATCTAATTATATATGTATATATCTTATATTATATATATATTATATATATATATATATATATATATTATATATATACCTTCACCGGGTCCTGCAAGTATTTTGCATTTATGTTGTACAACTTCAAGTGCGGATTAGAACTAAACGAGTATTTCGGAGAACCTCTACCGGTCATTGTGGATAAAGCTCTAATAAGTTCTCCACGTGTTTGTATCGTTAGCAGCAAAAAATCTGTTTTGGGCATTTTAATATCGAGGATGCACCCCGTGACGTACGTCAACATCGGAAAGTCAAGGAATGGCACTCTTGGAAGCGCGGCAACCTAGGAAAAACTCAAACAGTAAACTTCAAGGTGTGCATCGCTAAAGATTTTTTCCCTATGTTATTTTTCATTTATTTAATTTTTCTTATGTCGGTTAGCTGCAGATGATGTAGTGCCCAAGGATTCAGTAAAAATGCTTGTTGGGTGCCTCAAGATTTGACTTGCTTTCGCTTTCGCTTAAGATTTTCTGAAGATTTCCGGGGCCGAGTACTTAACCAGCTTTTCAAAGCTAGTCACGGGTAATGAGACCGGGATTCACTTTTAGTGCCCGCTATCACACTTCCAGAAAAATTGAGTGGTCTCCTGTTAGTGGGAGCCCTGCGAGGAAAACGAGGAGTCCGGAGTCGCTTGAAGAAGTCATGGTTGCTATCTGCATTATCAGGAGTAAGATTTTGACGTTGAAAAAGTCCCTTAGAAGCTGTACGGTGACCGCAGATAGATATGTGACCGAGTGCCTACTGAAATTATCTGCTGAGATCACGGAGCCGCACCCCCGAAAGGTCTCTGGCGGTGGTTCTCTCATCACGACAATTCCCTCGCTCAAATGGCTCGCCCCACGCAGAACGCTCTCAAACAGGCAGGGATCAAGGTAGTGCAGTCAGTTATTGACTTTGCGCTTTTTTAACCAAGTTAGACTAGCTTTACTTGGTTGAGAAAGTGCGACTTCTTTCTTCTTACAGGGTGAAGAAAAATTAGTGCAAAGCGCTTTGCAGCATACGAAGAGAGTAGTGTAGAGAATTAATTGAAAAATGTAACGATTTTCGGAGCACGGAGCGGATCTCGGAATCGCGATTCGGAGTTCTGCTTCGATGTTTGAATCTCAAATATGAAGAAATGCCTCGATATCGGTGGAAATTACATGAACGTATAGAAATGCCGCCTGTTATATAAACTAAATATATTTTTTATACAATTTATTTATCGGCGTTTTATTCAACCGACAACTATTTCTCGTGTAATTTACGAATCTCTCACGAAATTTACAAACGCCGACCTCTTTGGTGGGAGCGACCGTGGCCTGCTTGTGTTGTCCCGCTGAATCGATCAGGCCCGCGCAGGATCTCCCGTGTCCTGTGCCACGTTTGGTTTTTGCTTGATAATTTTATTCACGCCTCCACTCATTAATTCTTTCGACTGCTCGAGCGAAGGGAAAGATTATGCAATATAGGATAGAATACTGCGGAGGCTACCACCGTCTATCATATTGTTATCAAGAATACGCTTTATTGAAGGAAGTGTTTTGTCGGTTCACACCAGGCCATTCCATGGCGGTGTTGGTAGAACTCTCTATGAAAACATACGGTGTATAATAGTTCGTTTTGTCGCCACATTCTTTGGAAGAATGTTTTTTTTTTCTGCGACGCGATATAGCCATATAGAAAACGTTGAACATCTTCCACATCAGTTCAGTATGACGTTTCTCACTACTAACGAATATCACGATCCATTTCATTCAAACTCTCAAATCAATACTGGGAAGCTGGAGGTCATCACTTGACTATTAGTAGTATTAAATTATATTACCAGTGTTGTTTTAAATTTACAATTTGAGAGGTTCGAACGAATTCTAGCTTAGTTTTAGCAGCAACATACGCTTATTATAAGTAGTATTATTATCTTCAATTTCATCGTCATCGTAGCCATCGGTGTTATCGCGCATCAGTGCAAAGCAACGATTCTAGTGACGACGAGCAGATAATAATAATAATAATAATAATAATAATAACGGATGTTCATTCTGTGCTGCGCGGAAGGAGGGACGAAGCTGAGCTGGCAGCTAGACAATCGATAGGCCCTGGCCCCTGGGAGCAACACCCTACACAGCACATGCTTGACAGCTACAAGTGTCAAACGACCGCTCGCACAATCTTAGATGACATCCAATCCCCGACAGAGAGAGCGGTATTCATAGCTGCCCGTGACACTTTTAGCAGTGGCTTCCTAAGAGCACTTCCTTCACCACAGCGGGGCACCATGCTGGACAGCACCTCCTTCCGCATGGTGGCCGCTCTGAGAATAGGGGCTCCCATATGTGAGCCATACGAGTGTAAGGCGTGTGGAAAAACAGTGGATGAGGACGGACTGCACCCTTTGAGCTGCACTAAAAGCCCTGGTAGGGCTCCCAGGCACGCGGAAATCAACGCGTTCCTAAAGAAGGCTCTTCGTAGAGCCGGCATATCAAGCACCCTGGAGCCCAGGTTGGGCCTCGAAGACGACAAAAGACCAGACGGCGTCACCATCCCGCCATGGTCCAACGGCAAATGCCTGGTATGGGATGCCACGGTATCATGTACAGTGGCTCCGTCATACCTGATGCACAGCGCCATCAGGTCAGGGTGGGTTGCTGAACATGCCGAGATCGCAAAGAAACGCAAATACTCTGATTTGGGGAGGAGATATCACTTCGTACCCGTCGCCATGGAAACGATGGGCCCGATCAGCAAGAGCACAAGTATCCTCCTCAAAGACCTAGGTGTCAAAATTAGTGCTAACACGGGTGACCAGCGCGAGGGCGAGTTTCTGCGTCAGCAACTCTCGCTCGCAGTGTGTAGGGGAAACGCCGCCGCTATCATCGGCTATATGGATTGAGAAGGGGGGGGGGGGGGGGGGTGAGCCTACGCGGGTACACGTTTGGGTCCCACAATTGTAGGGAAATACTGAAAAATTGAATAAATAATAATAATAATATCTTTATGGTCCTTGTTATTTTGTTCACACCTTTCATAGCCAACAGCAACACAGCAACAGCTGTGCAACTTCACGTTCATGATTGCATTATTGACTGTTCTTCTAACTGAATGAATATCGAACTAAACAGAGCAAGACCACCAGCTAGCTATCTGCCAGCAGCAGCAGCACCGCCACCACCACGGACTCCTCTTCTGTTCTGTTGACTCGTTCGTCTACGTGCATGAGACAGCCTCGCATGAAGAGAGCCACAGTCAAGGGTTTGGCCGCGGTGTCCAAGCAAAGGACGTTGTCGTCGTTGTCGTCGTCGTCGTCACCACTCGGCGTCAATCCACTACCCGCATGCGGTACGAAGCCAAGCACACCAAGCTCACATGTACATATACTACTATGCAAACGAATCACAGAAACAACAACAGCTACGAAAACAACAACAACAACAACAACAGCTACAACAACAACAAAAACACTTACGACAACAACAGCAGCTACGACAACAACACAAACACCTACAACAACAACACCTGCAACAACAACAACAACAACAGGTACGACAACAACAGCAGCTACGACAACAACAAAAACACTTACGACAACAACAACAACAACAATAGCTACAGCTACAGCTACGACAACAACAAAACACCTACAACAACAACACCTGCAACAACAACAACACCTATGACAACAACAACAACAAC
>QVRM01005309.1:0-68964 GCA_003439945.1 Dermanyssus gallinae
TATCAATAAACAGACATACAAATAAGCACGCCGATATCGATTACGACGTGCGTGGACACACCATCAAGTCTGATCCCATTTACATACAACACGGCACTTCATCTATGTATATGAACAAATGCTCTCACACACGTACCCGCATACAGCTATATATATATATATATATATATATATATATATATATATATATATATATATATATATATAGCTTTATTATATACGTATATTAGCAAAATCATCATCAACAAAGCCAACAACAAAAAACTGCTACACAATAATAGCAGCAGCAAGAACAACAACAGCAGACGGACAGCGTTCTCCCTCTATGCATCTTGTTTCCAGATTCAAATCAATGACTTACTTGTATCCAGCATAGGCAATGGGGTGACTACACCGTGGGTGCGTGGGTATCGCAAAACCATTGTTTTTTTCAATGCTCGTAATGTTAAACTACGCTTTGCTAATCATTCCTGGTGTTCCATCTCCATATCTCATACGGATTTTGTACACTATAATACAAACAACTGTTTATTTAGTATACTTTATGGAATTGATATAAAGAATATCCAACCACCTATAGCGATCACTCACACTTTGACTGAGTGGTAATACTGAGCAAAGATAATAATTATAGACTATCACACTTGTCACAGATTGGAGGCTGACTGTTGTTGTCGTGTATGCTACATCCGGCTCGGAATTTTACTCGCCGCATGATATGCTGGTCGTTTCCTCCACACAAAACAGCTGTCAAACTACGTGAAAGGAAAATGCAAAACGTGTACTCACTCGCACTTGTAATCTACACTTCGTAGGTCTGGACTACACTGTTAGCTTTGAGCTAAACCAGAAATACACTAATAAATATCTGTCTTGTTTATGCTGTACGCGTCCCTTTTAAGCTAGCCATAGCTAGCTGCGCGCACTAAAGTGATACGCAGAGCATCCTAGTTCGTGTCATTCAACGACTATACTTTTGTTATTTGACTTAAATGTAATAATGTTTCGCTTAAGCATTAAGAATCATTGTCTTAATGCTTTTATTGCGCGGGTCACTGAAACACTCCGCGACTCAGGCTCGCATTCAGAGACAATAGCAGTTTACACGTAGGCTTCTCTAACGCGCAACTCGTTACAAAGTTGTCAACTGCAGCAACTTATCGCTTATGCATGTGTAACGCCAAAAGCTTCTTTAAACAAGCGGCTAAAGCTAGATAGGCAATCTCGGATATGCAACGTCTCCGTAAATAATGAATTTATCTAACTCCCATGGGTTACGTGATCCTATCTTGGCATCAGTTGTAGCCAATTTAAAATTTTCAAGATATTCATATTATTTGCGTCAAAACGAGTCTCCTCTGAGCTGGATCCATTAAGAGCTAAAAAATAGTTCGTGCAGCGTTGCTCGAAATCTGGAATTGTAGAATCTGTTAAAGTAAATATTTTTTAAACATGGTCTGGGAAGTCTTGTTTCGGAGTGAGAATGGTACTAAATCCGTGATAAATGAGCATTTCATGATAATCACCAAATCTATGACAATGACAGTAATTAAGATTTTTCAGAGGGCATGCCGAGATTGAGTGCATGCATAAATAACCAAAGGTGATTTATCTGGCGAAGTAAGTATTTTTTATAATATTTATATTATATAATTTAATTAATTAATAAAAAAAAATAATAAAAAAATATAATATATAAATATATAATATAATATTATAATATAATAAAAATATAAAAAATAACTTACACTCAATCTCAACATGCCCTCCGGAAAATCTTAACTACTTTGTAACTATAGATCGGATCGCCATTTATTTGGTAGCAAATGATCGTTCCGAAATGCGCAATGTACATTTAAGTGCTGTTAATTGTGACGTTACGCAATACATAATTGAGCGTTGGGGTTATGTTTTTGAGGTATTGGGCGTCAAAGCTAGTAAAATAACTTCATTTTTTGTTGCAAACTCTCTTCTAAGCGACCATGTCGCAACTTCTGGCTTGCGTTATATGTTCTTCAGAGGAGGCAGAATTTTCGCGAAAATTGTGCTTCCTCTGAAGAACTCAGCACATGATGACGTGCTGAGTTTCTGTATAGGAGGAGTGGCTATCTTGCAATCGCACATTTTGTGCTTCTATGTCGGCAACCCCTCAACCTAAGAATTAACCAGTGTCATAGAGTTTAGTAACATCACTCTCATTCCGAAACAAGACTTCTCAGAGACCATGTTCTATTGAGAAAAAATATTTGCCCGAAATCTACAATTTTCTATGTCGACTTCAAAATATTTCTGGTAGACCCTATATATATATCAATTCAGACATGGTTTATTCACGGAACTGTACACATTCACATGCTTAAGTTCTCCTTATGAGAAGTGGTACGAGGATTTGGGAATAAAACGAGAAAAAGAAGATAATAAAACAGAAGTCAATACCTATACTATGTTATTGGCGATACTGACACATAAGACAAAGGTGCACACTGAGCTATATTTTTAAAGACAATATAACTCGAAATGACAAGTAAATACTGACAAATTAGACCATCGTTCTTTTTCCCTTTTTTTCAGTCATGTATTCCGGTTTACAAGCCATATTTTGACGTCTCGGGTAAAACAGGTCAGGGACTTCGAGTGGAGGATATTATGCGGGATACTCTCCCACACGACGGGCAGTCTGTGTACAAGAGATTGGATGCTAGACTTTTTCTGCACGCGAGGTATCACAAAAGTGGTGGCCCGTCGCGAGGTTTTCCGCCGCTGAGGGGCTAGAGGGAAGGCAACCACAGCAGGTACTAAACTACGACTGATCTTGAAGCCGAAACTAGCTACTTGAAGACGATACAGCGAATCGATAGATAGGATCTTATAATCACAATATATATCTCTAACAGACTGGCCACGTCTCATTCCAAATATAGCCTTCAGGGCATCGTTTTGCATTACCTGGGCCCGATGCAGAACGTGATCATAAACACCTCTCCACAAGAGAATGCCGTAAGTGAGGACCGGCATAAACAGCGTTTTGTAGATCAATATCAGACCATCCAACGGAAGTCCTACACGACGCAAACGTCGCAAGGCCGATATAACTGCATAGCATTTGGGTGTGGTATGAGCGCATCCAACTTAAATCTTTGTGTAAGGTGAGACCCAAACATTTAGTAGTTGACGAAAACTTTAGACCGACTTCTGAAGAAAGACGATTAAGATCCGCCTGCAACTTTAGTTGAGGAGAACGAACCAGAGTAAGACTAGTTTTGCTAGCATTAACGACGAGGCCGAAATAATTAAACATTTTGATTACCTTTTTCACTTGGGATAGTGAGCGCGTTATATCCAGGGCTGGAGGGTCAACCCTAAATAAAAGTGAAGTGCCATCGGCAAAAGCTATCGGTTTACCAATGTCCTAGCACCAAATCTTGTAGAGTTCCAATATTAACAGATTTCCACGAGGAAACCACTTGTCCTATACGGACAGACTGCAATCTAGAGGATAGAAATTAATTAAACCACTCGACTGTACTTACAGAACACCCAAGGCTCTGCAAGATTTGAAGAATAAAATAATGGCGAACGCAATTGAACGCCGCAGTGACATCGAGGAAGACGCCTAGGCAGGCTTTTGACGATTCAACTGAGTCGGTCACAAACTGCCACAGATGCGCGAGCGCCCGGCACGTGGACCGCCCGTGACGAAATCCAAATTTATTAGGCGAAAGAAAGCTACAGGGTTCGCGGAAGCGTGTCAGCTGCAAGAAAGCGAGCTTCTCGAATAGCTTTAAAATACAGTCAACCAGGCCGATAGGTTGGTAGCTTTTAAGCTCCGTAACGTCGCCTTTCTTTTTGTTTATAGGTGTAACAAAAGAAGCCTTAAGGGCGGTTGGAAACACTCCAGATGTGTGTAAGAGGATCATCAATGTATGGAGTACTAAGTTTTAGAAGTTGAACAGGAAGTCCCGTTGCACTAATGTCGAGGCTACCTTCAACTACCCTTACAGCGCGAAAACCGAAGGAAACGTCATTACAGGGCCAAAGGCTCCTTAATCGCGGTCAAATATCGTCGTCAAAACTTAGTGGAAGAGACCGCCTCCAAACCCACCGACACAAAGTAGCGGTTAAATTCGCCGGCTATTAAAACAGGATCTGTGGAAGTTTCTCCAGAAGAGGTGACGAGAGCAAAAGGCAACTCGGCCGTGCCTTTATGTTTACCACAGGACCTGTTAATGAACTGCTGGAGACGGCGGGTTTCTCCACGTAAATTAGTGAACCTCTCCTTATAGAACGCTGAACGAGCAATATGAACAGCAGTTTTGTATATATATATATATATATATATATATATATATATATATATGCAAATGACAACAACACTGATAATGGCGACAATGATAATGGCAACAGTAACAGAAATAACAAAACCCACAGAAGAAATGGTAGTAATAACTACAACAATAACCTTAAATACAGCAACAGTATCAGACCGTTAGGCACAACACTTAGACCATAGACACACCGATTGAACTAGGCGAAACCTACATAGTGAGGCAAACGTTTGCCTGCCGTAAGCCTACCTGATGATACTTAGCCACCCGCAGCGTCAATATCATCATCATCATCACCATCGTCATCATAGTCATCATCATCACCGTCATTCACATCATTATGCTGACCACAAGTTGACCATCGTTGTTGTTCTCAGGATCGTCTCGTCACACGAGATGTGAGACCCCACGAAGAACGACCACCGAAGGAAAAAGGACCCTCTGCTGCTGGTCGGGTCTCGTGGTCGTTGCAATCTGCGCAACTGCGCGGCTCGAGTCCCACCAGGACCAGCAGGACAAGGAATCTCGTCCACCGCAGCACAACAGACGGTGCGATGAAAACCGTATCGTGACCGGTGCGTTTGTCGCTGTTGCCACCGACTGAATCGAAGAACGCCGATGAAAGAAACACGACCAGAACACACCACACACACACTCACGATTGTGTACGATTCGTCACGCCGGTAGCTGGCGCGAAGCTCGCCACATTGGGGCTTCACGGGCTGACGCCCCGCGGGTCGTGAAGGGGAAGAAGAGCGACTTGGCGACGCACCTTGACGTCAGGGTGGCTCTATGAGCCATCCTGGCGGCTACCGGCTCGGCTATTGTTACTACAACTACTACTGGTATGGTCAGATGTCCTATTATATATATATATATATATATATATATATATATATGTGTGTGTATATTTATTAACATAACAGTAACCACAAGACATTTTTCTACTATCTATTTCTTTTCTCTTTTGCTTTTTTCATCATGTTCGTCTATACACTTCTTTGGCGCGTATCGCTCGTTATCTTACATTGTTACCGACACCAGTTCTATTGCCACCTTTACTATTACTACAATCTGATTTGCTTTTATCTACTCCAGTAATGAGTCTCATATTGCTGTTGTTGTTTGTGTTTTTGTGTTGTTGTAGTTGTTGTTTTTGTTGTTGTTGTTGCTGCTGCTGCTTGTATTATTGTTTTTGCTACTGTCGCTGCTACTGTTGTGATTATTGTTATTTAGTGTAGTAGTTTTTGTCGCTGTGTGCAAGTTGTTGTTGTTTTGCTGCTGTTGCTTTTATAGTTATTATGTTCCTATCGTAGTCACCCACTGACGCCGATCGAAGTATCGAAACTGCACCAGCACTACGTAACAATACCATCTCGTAGGCGGGGCGAGGACTTCCCGCGGTCCATTCTGCATCCTCGGAACGAAATGATGCTCGCTGCCCTCGCTTAGCCCGACCAAAGCCACCGCCGCTACTGCGCTGCATCTTGGTTCGCATAGCAGCTCGATATGACACAACAACGACAACAATAACAAAAACAGCAGAAGCATCATAAATAACAAAGCAAAATAACATGATATCGAAGGTAAAGCAGAACGAATGTCGTCGCTTCTGCCGTTGTCTATATACAAATATTCGATTTATGTACATATATAAAATGTAATGTCAATGTATGCCGATTAAAAAAATATATATATACATTTTTTACCCTCTGACAACCACATTTTAAACGCTCGTAATAGGCTAAGTTGCCTATGGCACGATATCGTCTAAATACATCTACTGTCATCACGTTCTTGTACTGGCTTTACATAGGCTTTCTCTAGCAGAGGTATGTAGCAGCAGGGCAATGACAATAACGTCCAACAAATACAACCAGCAAGACCGGGGCTCGAACTTGCGATTGTTTTGCTAACCATGGTTGCCATGGCAACACCCCGTTTCAAACGGTGCGTAAGCCGCCTAAGCCACCGCCGCTACAAATATATATATACAGGTGTGTACATATGTATATATATATATATATATATATTCCATGGAATACAAGCAGTAGACAGGCAAATACTTTAACGTGTCCTCTATTGTTCAGTATGATCCCTTCGAAGCTGAGAACGGCTAGCCTAACGATCATCAATAATTGAAAGCCCAAAGTGCTAATCTACGGCACATATCACGCAATTGTTGCTTCGATGTCTTTTTCCAAAGAAATACTTCTTGATATTTCCAAACAGATAATAGTTGCACGAGGCCAGGTTAGGAGAACGTATATATATCTCTCAATATATATATATATATATATTAAGAGAGAAAGAGAAGCTGAAAGATACACTCGTATATATATATATATATATATATATATAGATATGTGCCTCTCAGCTTCTGACTTGTGATACTCCCTCAACCCAAATGTGGTCATTTTTTTATGGTTCATCAGGAGAACTGATATGAATTCGAGTACTAATCGAACCTACCCCTAGAATTGACTGGAAGAAAAGTACAATATGGTTTTACTTGGTCTCAATCTATTTTCAGAATACATCGTGCTATACTGAACTTCTCTGAACTAAATTTCGAGAAATAAAATAGCAGCAGGACAATGTGCGGATAATCAAGTGAGAAGAAGAAGAAGGAGAGTTCGATTTAACGTAAAGCAGTGCCGCTCAAGCCACCGCCACTACTTTATATGTGTATATACAAAATATTTTTGTTCATCAAATTTAGTTAGAATAACGAACGGAAATCCGTGTTTTACATTCTTATCATGTCTTACACCTTACAACGTAATTCAATTAACAACGTTGTCAATGCGAACCACGGCGTATCTATTTAAGTTTACGGCACTTTTTTTAAGCAGGTAGTTTTGAGAATGCATAACGGGTTTGCACATGTGTCGCTGGAAGCTATCAGCAACTAGTGTGAGACTCATAAACGGACTACACCCGTATCCCTTTCCACCCACCAGGCTCGAGAATTCTTCAAAAAGTAGACGAAGTACGCGGTACCTGCCAGTCTCACACACACCACAGTTCTTTTTGTTTTTGCAGTAGTGGCTTTTCAGACAAATTAGTGATACTCGGGCCATATTACTCTGCACAGTGGCGTTCTGTTTTGTTGCAGAGGTTTTTCCCATCTATCTTAGTAGCGGGCAGGCCCTGTTGTTTGCTTACGGGCTAAGAAAGTTAGTTTGTCTCGGTATCTTCTGAATACTTTAAAAGTATCTACGTTCTACGTGCTATATTTGATCTTAGAACCATCTTTAGGTGCCAGATTCTACCTAAGTGCTATAAGATTTTGATACTGCCTAAACAACGATTCAGACAGGCAATATGTATCCAATCTCTCCATGTCATAAAAAGATAGGGTCATCACGCTTTCCACCATCCACCATTGTGCGCTGTAGATGCGTTTCATATCCTTGCTGCTAGAGCAGTATACATATTGTTTTCTGGCACGTTTCGGAAATGCGTGGTGAAGATGCGTCACTAGCAGGCTGGCCTGCATGACTAATGTGGGACTCACAAAGCCACAAAATCCGGATTCCTTCCTATCCCCCCCCCCCTCCCCAGGGTCGGTCTTACTTCGGCATTACTTCGACGACGTAGGAATGTATATATATATATATATATATATATATACATTCAACCGCACCGTGACCGTACAGGACGGTTGTTCTACGTGTCAACCTTTCACCCTGACAAAGTAGCAATGTCTATTTGTCGCTGCCTGGTAGAATCAGAAATTGAATCGTCACTGTTGTTTCGTATGCTGTTATCGTCATCACCGTTCGAGAAACGCAAGTTGTTGTTAATTGTGATACCACAACAGGCGTCGTTGTTGAAGGGGCGTTTTGCAATTTCACTTGAAGACATCGCAGGACGACGCCAACAACAGTAACAACAACAAAACAAACAGCTGTTGCATCGTAACAGTGCAGTGTACCACGAACAAGGACAACAAAGATAGTGACAATATAACTATAGTCATGATTACGGAATCATACGAAATACAGATTATCTGGGATTATCGCTCGTCGGCGCAACTCGAAAAACTCGAGCGGATTAAGCCTGCATTCCTGAAGCGAGCTCTAGGTCTGCATCGTACATCGCTGAACAGATACGTTTATCTGCTATGTGACACGCCGTTGCGTATAGAGAGCCTAAAGCGCAGATTTAAACTCCCTTTCACTCCGGCGTACGCGCAATTTATCTGCTCTTGGAAGGGGAAAATGGCGGAGATCGATCCTGATTTCTATAGTACCGACACGTTCTCACGCGCTTTGCTGTCCATGGCTTTCATCACGTTTTATGCGGGACGGAGGGGTTTCATGCACCTGCACGTACATGTATCTGTATAAGATGTGATGAAAGATGCCCCAGGTTCCACGCGGCATCGTGTTCTGCGGTACCGTCGTTGAATAGCCTATCAGATGCGACTCGGCGCAGGCAAGGTGTTGGCTTTAACGACTTTTAATATTTGTATATTTATTTGAAACGTTCATACAATTGTATTTTAAAGACACAAATAAGTAAACTAAGTCATCACTATAATCATGATTGTAAGGATAGCAGCGTGTACATCGAGATACCAGTTACGAAACGCGCTTACCACATCTAGTCGGACTTGAAGCACGATGCTTTTCGCAGCAATACAGACTGTAGCATTTCTTAGATTGGCTCCTGTGTACAGTAATTCAAAACAACGCTTACAGATACATTTCCGTCAGGCCTTGATTACTTATCTATCACTTCATTTTCCACAATACACACATAGGCTTGCAACAATAGCGGAGCACGCGTGACATGGTTCAAACATTCGCGGTCGGATATATATATATATATATATATATATATATATATATATATATATATATATGTATATATGTATTAGACAGCAATATACTAGGTTTGACGTCGATGAAGTGCCAGAAGCCTGGTACTACTGGTATGACTATGGGGATTAGTTTCCATGCTAGCAAGCAGACTATAATGATCATTATAAATTGTTAAAGAATTCCAATATCATGTTCGACAGAGAATTCACTACTATAGTAATTCACTTGGACAAAAAAAACCATACGTTTTCAAAACGTTAGTAAAACGTTTGTACCAGCTCAACACAATTTTGGGATAGCAATGCAAAAAAACTGACATAAAAAGAGACTGACAATTAGGAAAAACAAGCGCAACTATAAAATTATGCGGTAAGCAGAAAGAACTCTTGAGTACAGCACAACGAATATTTTTATAATCATTTTTCATTCATCAATTCATATTTTAATTTACAGCAGAGCGAATGCAATTTTATAGCATAGCGAATATAAACTGTGGCTGCTTAAACCATGGCTAAATTGACACTCAAACTCATTTAGAAACAACGACAAATGGTATCTCTAGGTATCTCTCATTTATACTAAACAATGAGCTTTCTCAGCACCAAACGTATCGATCACGAGACACAGGAAGGACCAGAAAGTGTCCCCCTTTTAGAGAAAGGAAGTGTATGTGCAGCCGTCAAAAAGCAATTCGAACGTCTAGGCCCCGACATAATTGGTAATGATATTTCAAAAGCGCAGTACTTATTTTAGTTCTAGTATAGTAAGTCCGTTAAAACAGACTTAGTTTGAAATCCTTAGTAGCCTTAAAAACTAGAATAAAAACGTAGTACAACCAGTCATAATAAGCAAAGAAAATTCGACAAGTCAACGAAATTGCAAAGGCATAATCCTAGCTCATCAGTTGTCAGGCGATTATATGACAAGTGCGGATATTTTGTACCACTAGAACAGAACAAGTTTCTTCTTGATTATACAACATGTAGAAGAGGATTAAGAGAAAAATAAACGTATCAGTGAGACATATATTCAAGTTACGTTTGGGTGCGTTCCTTGGAATAGCAACACTTTATATGACATATGACGTACGACGGAAAATGTTTAATCCTCTTTGTAGGTTTTTACCAAGCAACCACATATTTATCAAGAAGGGATCACTGCATACAAAATAAATTTAAAAAACGGTTGGCGTAGTCGCATACATAAGAACGGGGATGGTCTTATGATCAGAGGATTACCTTTTTCTCGGAAAGGATTTCACGAGTGCTGTAAGGCAAACAACCCTAACGCAACGACGACAAGAATGCCGGGCTTCAGCCGATGAGGACATTACGCGGCTAGCAACTAACACAGTTCAATTGATAACAAAAACATCTACATCTACTCGATCATTTCGCAGGCTTTGAAGTAATTGCAACACCACTATTAGCGTTCACCCGGCACTCAGAATATGGATCAAGGGAAACAGATACTACGATATCCGCTTTATTGCTCTTTTTAGAATTGAATTGGCACCCACTGTCACACATTACCTCTGCACGCTCGCACCTCATCTGATACTACAGAATCGTAAAGATATTGATCGAGTTAAAGTCGATTTTATAAAACGGATTCTCGGTTTTGCCACAAAGCACCTTAGCAACATTAGCGTTTCATCTCTGCAGAGAAAACACTTCTTCTGGAGATCTTATATGTAATAAATGCTCATTTCTGGACTTGTACATAAAATAGTAGCGCAATTATTGAGAGAAGCGCACTATGCATTTGGTCGTAAAGAGTTTGCTGACAAATGCCCTATACTGTAAGTCTTGCGCGGAGCTAGGTACAAGCGCCGCAAAGCAAACGCAGCCAATAGTGAATAGCTGCAACTTAGTACCGATTATGTGGTAAATGTGTATATTTATGTATATATATATATATATATATATATATGTGTGTGTATATATATATAGAGTGAGAAAGATATAAAATTAAGCCTAGCACGACATAATGTAATGGGAATGCCATCGTACGAATGCCGTACTCTTGTTGGTATCTGCTGTTGTTGTTGTTGCTATGCGTGTCACTCATGCTAATGCTGGCATTTCCGAGGAACCGCATGTTGAAGCTCGAAGACAAGTTCCAGCGTGATTTTGCGACGGCGGCGGCAGCAGCATCTACCATCTGTCCGCTGTGCAACGCGTCATCGTGGCGAGACATATAGATATACGTAGGCAGGCAGAAAGTCGGACAATCCGTCACGAATGCAAGAAATGTTTGTCACAAGGGAAAACGCACCCCCGACAGTCCAAAAGGCCGGAAGGGATCGTTACGATACACACATTTCTCTGACTATCCGTCTGTAACCATACAAGCTTACTACGGCCGCTACTACTGCTACTAGAATTTGCAAACCTGTAGTTCTGTAAAATTAGCAGTGGTCACCGTACTATAAGAAGCAGATGCAAACGAGTACGAGGCAGTCAAGTGGACGATGCGTCTTCCGGTCTTCACTGCGACAAGTGGCAATAGTAAATCGGCGTATAGCGGACTTCTTCGTCACCAGCGCACAGCTCAATCAGCTGGGTGCGTGCCACCTGCGGCGGCTTGGCACAAGTCAGCACAGGTGGCGTCAGTGCAGGCTACCCTACACTGACGTAGAGTGGGGCGCGCTTATCACTGTTGTTGTAGTTGTTGCAATTATTTGTATTTATGCTGTGTGATCATTGTTATTTTTACTGTAATTGTTGTTGTTGCTGTAGCAAACGTAGCTGTGCTCGTTGTTGTTTTGTTGTCGTTGTTGTTGTTGCTGTTGTTTTATTGTTACAAGCAAGCAACATATACCGCGACAGACCCCGGCGAAAATATCTGCGATAGACTAAGCGTTACCATCTGCTGCAGCAGCAGCAGCGTAGGTGTGTCTTCGACTGAGATACGCCTGTCAGCATGGCAGTAACTGTTGTTGGACGCCCGGGCGCGAGTGACATTCGAACCCGCCTTAGGACGCGTCCGAAGGACGCCGTTCGAACCGACCGTGGGTGGTCAACTAGAAAGGAAGAGGAAACCAACCCTCGGTCGGTGAATTTGCTTGTTCCGGTGCCGGCTACAGCTATGGCAGCTGGCGAGTGGTGCTAGCTAACGGTAGTGATCATGTTGATCCTTGCTGTCGTCACTTACTCACTTCTTCTTCTTCTTGACATCTCGGTTGCCGGAAAGACGGTTGTGAAAATTGTGCTGTTCAGTTTCAGTGTCTTGCCGTGCCTAACCCAAAAAGGCTTGACGGAATGCATTGCGGAATCCACAGGATGGTGAGTAGCAGCAGCACCAAGAGCAGCTGTTACGAAGAAATCGAAAATGCGATATAATGCGTATATGTATGTATATAAATATATATATATATATATATATATATATATATATATATATATATATATATATATATATATATATATATATATATACATACATACATACATACACAGAACCCGTTCACCCGCAGCAGTTTGTCGGCACAGTTAACTCGTCAGAGATATTCAGGTACGACGCCTTACTAACAGGACTACAAGTGAAGTCAGTACAGCTCACGATAGTTGAGGAAGCTTCCGGCCCTAAAAATGAGGAAATGCCCTACTTAGCTGGCCCGTACAGCTGGAACTTCAACTAGCCGAAAGCCCTGACCTCCATGTTGAGCAGACGGAATCATCTCTATAGCGATTTGCCGGGAAGAGGAATCCTCTTTCTTTGTCACGTCACCTTCATTCTATCGCAACTTTTAGTTTGAATTCACTGCAAGGTGTTTATTTTCAGCAACGGGGGTGGCAACAGGCCACAATTTCGACGACAATAATCTAAACGATTATCTAGGAGACCTGCCAGAAGCTGCCCGAGACCCGACGCTCAGGAAACTCGCCTGCCCTATCTTCAGATATTTGTGAAATTTGAATGTTTAAACAAGGAAAAAATTGCGTTTTTACGGTCCGGCTTAATGTCGGTCTGAAAAAACACCTTCTTGAATATTCCTACAAATAGTAGCCTTTAATATAAATACTGCGGGTCTGGAAAGTTTCAATCCATTACTCTAGAAAAAAATGATTTATTTATTGTGAAATGAATTAGGGTTAAAAAGTTATGTTTGAGGGCTTCGTCCCAGCGGATTTGAAATGTCCTTAGCTCAGGTCAGGTGTGATGACATTAATCTAAACCAATTATTTGTAATGAGTCTCTTAAAAGCTTTGCTGTGTCTACCTTAATTTTGATAAGTCACATGTAAAGCAGAAGTCAACGGATATTAGAGAGTAGGAGGACTTGAGTATGGAATAAAATAAAATAGTTACGCCCAGTAAGATGTCATAATGCTGTACCACTTAGTGTATGTTAGGCACAGGCAGTCTCTGTAATAGCACGGTCGCTGACTTGCAGCGGTATTGTTTATCGTTTATTCTCATAAGCATTGCTGAAGGAAAATTCGATCAATAGCTGGGATCAAACCGGCTACGCCTCGGCAGATGACAACCATGACTAGCGCACTAGCAACATAGACCACTCCACAACTATAGTATATACTCTTCAGAAAACAATTGTTGCTGAACGAGAGTGTAATCACCGGTCGTTGGTTTCCTTTGTCCAACTTAAAGTTAGTTAAATTCAACGAAGTCCCCCTGACAGAAGCCGTAATTCATTGACGTGTGTCAAGTGACAGTCTCTAATGCGAAAAGTCCAGTAACCTTAAGTTCTCCTTTTCTCGATAAGCTTATACCTGATACGACGAGGAATCAAATGGAAAAACACGCCAACTTAGACTCTTCCGTTCGAAATTGGCGACATTGTTCTTAACTATTTTTGTGAGAGCAATTTCTAGAACCTTATTTTGTGGCAGAGCTAGCGTGAGTGTTGATAGCGCTATGACCCTGTCCTAACCATGATGATCCAGCTTGGAATTGAAATAATCTAACGTCTTAACATCGTTTTTTTGTCGGTTTTTTCTTGCTTCACGAGAAATCGTCTATCCAACTCCGAGATTCTGGTGAACGTGCGATAGGGTCTCAGCAAGTTGCTTCGGATCGGCAGATGAATGGCGTTAGGTGCACTTGAGGCGCTGGGACGATCAGCTAGTGTTGGCCTAATAATTTCTGCTAATTGGTTGCGTACGGACACTGGGGAGTGAAATCGGGTTGTGTAAGCTCACAGGTTCGGCAAGGCTTTTACTGCGCGGCGCAAATTTATGAAATCTGAAACAAGGTAGGAAATGACCTGAACACTTTACTTGAGAGTCTGTTGTTGGTTGGCGGGTATTTAAGCTAACTTAAACTTTAGACTTCTTCAGCGGACATTTTGAAAAATTCTGGGAAGCACTTCATTAAAGCCATCCAACACAGATATCAAAAAAGCTTAACCAGGATCGTACCCTAGGTAAGAGACCACACCTGCAGCAAACCTGTCGGAAGCTGTAGGTCCGCAGAAGGCTTCGCTTGTATCTGCTGACGGAGCTTTGCTTGATCCTAGTTAAAGCTCTGCTTTGCATTATTATAAGGTAGGATCCTTTGCGAGATTTTTCTTAGAGATAATAGACAAAATATTGTCTCACCATATGTGTGCATTACAGGCTTGGAACCTTGTAGCCGGTAGTGCCACATCGACGTAGGATATTTACCTGTTTCGTCTGTGTTTGGGTTAACGTTTGGCCCTGCTTAATTCAATGTCGGGAAGACTTCATTTATCACTGCGTCGAGAAGATACTCTTTCGTATAGCTTCATTGAGCTTCTGCGTAGACTCTTCGTACAGTGCAGTTACCGTCGTTAAAAGCGTGACCACAGCCACATCACATCCCCTGACGGTCGCATTTCCTGCATAATAGGTTCTTCCTCTTCCTCTGACAATCTTCATACTTCTCTCGTTTCACCTAATTAAGGCCTTGCATTTTTAGACAATCAAGTATATCGTCCGCCGCAAGTTTGGATTAAACCAATTAGTTTGTCCCAGAATGCCGATGTGTCTAGACAGACCCTTGTGATTGCCGTCTTGTCGTCTGATAGTCTGCTAGGCCCGTGGCACAACAGCGGCGAAAAGGATTGAGATAATCGCGGGAAGAATTCTGATCTGCCAGGACGGGTCACTGGCATTACTAACCAAGACGAATAAGGTGATTCCGGGTAACAGCCGGTAACCAGGGAGAAGACGACGGGTGTTTCTGCATGCCCAATAGCTCATCAGCAGATCGACTCTGCTATTGAATCATCTCTAACACAAAACACAGGGCCCATTCGTGATGTTTTATATCAAGCTTTGTAGCGGTACTATTAATATTTTTTCAATTTTTAAATGACGAAATGTCATTTATTTATATTATACGCAGTACACTTGTATTACAAAATTATGTCAACCCCAGTAAACCACTGCCTGAGGGCAGCGAGCCTAGCACCGCAGCCGCATTTCCACGTTGCGCTTCAATGGATATTCTCTGCAATTTTCTCCATTGTCACATGCGATTACTAAATCTAGAAGAAAAATGTTGATACTCCGAACCAATCACTCGTACTTTAGAAATAAAAACATTTTAGACAGAATGTTTTAATTCTAGGCTAACCTCCGTCCCCTACGGACTCGGAACTCACCGTAAGACATATTTATAATGCACCGAGAGCCGGACATGTTGAAATATCTAAGGTTCTCCTAACAGTCCTAGTGGCAGCACGGCCGCTGACTCTTAGCGGTATATCATATGTTCCTGATAAGCATCGCTCAAACAAAATTCGATCAACATTAGATATCGAACCTGCGACATCCCGGTAGATGAAAACCATGACTAGCGCACTGATCCCCCCTAGACCACGCCGCTACTCATTTCGTACTGTATTGTGATTAAAAATCACGTAATTTTGACACCTCGATCCGAACGCGACCACTCCGCGGCAACCCTGATGGTAATAATAATAATAATAATAATAATAATAATAATAATAATAATAATAATAATAATAATAATAATAATAATAATAATAATAATTATTATTATTATTATTATTATTAATAGCACCGCTTCAGCTGTAGCTGGCCCCTATTGACAAAGCGGGCGACGCGAGTCTGAACGCAACATGACTCACGACTTTTCCTATTCTTATTATTGCTATTATATAACGATCCGCGTCTCGGTTCTCATCGCCACCAGCATAATTGTCACAAACATTCCCGCGCGCGCGTTACCGCTTCTACTACTACTACTACTACTATTACTGCTACTGCGACGACGACGGGTGCTACTGACACAGTTCTATGAGGAACAACCAAGCGGCGACGACGCAATTAAGGACAAAAGGAAAAGTGAAGAATGGAACAGATGAAAAGGTAGATGATCATGAGGACGAAGACGAAAACGGCAACAGCAACAATTACAATAAGAATTACTACGGTCAAGACGGAGGAAGAAAGGAAGCGGGGGGCACTGCGATTTGCCATTGCTACGATTTCACTATTAGCAGCTGTTAATTCACTCAGTGAAAGCGCACTGAAATTCCCACGCACTGACAATGTAACGGCTCACATAATAGGCTATGACGGCGACACCGTCATAGTGACAACGACAACAACAACAACAACAACAACGACAACAACAAAAACAGCAAACGCGTCTAGCAATAGTGGACTAGCCATAGACGAAGGGCCACTGACCTCACTGAACACATCGGGCCAATTATTACGCAACAGGGAACAACACTGTCGTGTAAATATTGTCATCGTGTGTATTCGACGGCGGAGATGTACGCTCTATGTGTACATAACTTTATCTTCATTTTCACAGTGAAGCTTGTTGTTAGTGGCGGTGGTGGTAGTGTAGTTAGTGCAAGACTAACGATAATATTATATATATATATATATATATATATATATATATATATATATATATATATATATATATATACATATATTATATATATATATATATATATATATATATATATATATATTTTTTTTTTTTTTGTGGTTTATTTACGAAATTGCTTTGTGTTCTATGCTTAAGCTCTCGGTAAGTAAAAATAGTTAAAATAAAATAAATTAACCAAAGGTGCAGAAAATCACACTAGACAAAATCCAAAGAATGCTTTGTATTATAAGCACTTTACACAATAGATAATCACAATGGCTATTATCACAAGGACTTCTAAACAGCGTTCGGTGCGTTTGTTTCAATGCTAAACAATAAATGAGGCAACACTTTCTCACATATAAACGTAAACGTAGTAGTACACTCGTATAGCATCTCCCTAATATACAACAACAGGTAAAAACACAGTGGATAAATATAACTATTCAATCTGAGTGGGTGTTCTCCTATACAAGGCACAACAATCCCTATGTAAGGTATACCCAGATTACAGGCCTGGTTTATACTGTTAAAATAAAAGCGATTTTCTTATTTCGTGCGTCGGTGCTTCGTTGTGAGACGTATCATTTTCTTAGGATTGCAGGTAGGAATTCGTGAAAACGCAATCTCCGTAGATACATTACTTCGCGAAATTTGATATGCTAGGATAAAAACTTTGCAGCGCATATATGTTTTCATCGTGGGTGGGTTAAATCGGCTTAATAAATCACGGTTCGAACCGTTTTGACTACTAGAAAAAATAGCTTTAAGTGCATCATTTTGTATTACTTTGTCTCTCCGGAAAATTCCATTATAGCCACCACACTCAGGAAAGGATACCATCGCATTACACTGGTAGGAACAATTTGTACACCAGAAGTAAGCTCTCTGCGGGACCCCAAATAATTTAATTCTACGCAGCGCTGATACCAAAGCATAGCACTTAGGTGCACTATAATCAAGGTGAGGATGCCACCTCATGTTTACCTGGAGAACGAGCTCCAGACGCCTAGCGGTCTGCTAGAGTTCAATGTTCCTTGTCTTGAGTAGCATGGGTTAGGTTGTCAGATAAGGCCAGTAGCATCGGCGATGAACGCAAAACTACGAAACTGATTTAGTTAGCACTGACAACTAGTCTAAAAGTATTAAACATTTTAATGGAATTGCCAACTTTTAGGAGCGACTGGCGCAAATCCGTATCCAAGTTTCGATGATACGCTCCAAGCAGGAGAGTGTTATCAGCAAAAGCTATAGCAAAACCAAGCTTTAGAGAACCTGGATTCGTAGTGGAATACAATTCAGAAGAATAAGTTAGATAAAGTGTCCGAGAACCGAGCCTTGAAGGATACCGGTAGTCACTAGGACTCCATTCGAACAGCTCGTAACACCTGTCTTTGCCCTGAGAAATAGTACCTAAACCAGGCAACAGCTGACGCAACAGCGGAACACCCCAGCTAAGTAGGCACCTGGACAGGAGGGAGCGGTCGTCAATAAAAATCACAAGGTAACAGTTAAGTACCTCGGCCGAATCAGACATTCGCTGCTATACGTGCGCCAACACGAGGCCAGTCGACCTCCTCCTGCAAAAGCCGAACTGGTTAGGCGAAAATTAATTGATAGACTCTAAATAGTTAGCCTGACCAATGACCTTTAAGCTATAATCAGCGACCGAAATTAACCTATAATTGGCTGTGCGGTTTTGTTATAGAATATACGTTTGCACAGATATAGAACAGAATATACGTTTGCGGTAGAACCAGTAAACCACAAAAAAAAACAATCATACCGGCGTGTTCGGCGGAAAATTCTGCATAATTTGGCTGGCACCAGACGCAAGCTAGCAAAAGGCCAGGTTAAGGAAAGTCGTAAAAAATGGATAGATTATTATGTCTTACGTTACATCTGCCGCTCAAGAGCCTCAGCTTCCGTCAAACGATCTGCTAGATCCGAGACGACGACGACGATGACAACGATGGCTCTATTGGTGAGAAGAAAGCGCATGAGGTACAAGAAGAGAAGGAACATAATAAAAATTAGACACTTACGACAACTACTTGTGTACTATTCAATGCTTTGACGACCATCAATCGTTCGCCCGGAGCAGCGTCCAACCCATGGCTTGATTATCTATCTATCTATACTGCCAACACCCTTGCTGCCTCGGCTGCGCCTGGTGCCACCTTACCTGCTACAAAACTTCAGGTACCACTACATGGTGTGGTCCTTATTACTACAATTACACTTATGTTTTATTTCACTCAAATTGAGTATAATATTGTCCTTATTACTAGTTTTGTCAAGATTTCATCGTGTTTAGCAACGGTATTCAACGACGGTGTATACATATAAATGCATCATGGAATTTGTATCACGGAATACAAGCAGTAGACAGGCAAAGACCTTAACGTACCTTATATTGTTCAGTATGATCCCTCCGAAGCTGAACACGGCTAGTCTAACTAGCATCAATAGTCTTGAGACCTAAAATGCTCGTCTAGGGCGCATATCACGCAATTATTGCTCCGATGTTCTTTCCGGAAAAATACTTTTTGAGGTTTCGAAACAGAAACTAGTCGAACGAGGCCAGGTTAGAAGAACGTGTGAATGATCAACAATATGAAATTTTAGTTCACGTAATTTGGCCATTGTAGGAGGAGACATATGGGCGGACAGTCATCTTCTGCTACGATGCGTTCCTTCTCCTGATCCAAAAGTTCTGCGTAGTACTCCCCAGTTATCGCTCTTTCCGTAGAAAGGTGGTCAATTAATGGTATTCCTTTTTTATCCCGCAAAACGGTCGCCAAAACCTTTTCGGTTGACCTGTGCCTCTTCACCCGGGTGGAAGGCGTTTCACCGCGTGCGGTCTCACTCCCTGGTGCCACCTTCCCGTTCTGCATTGAGAAGGTGGACCCGGGTTTCGTCAGCTGTTACTTAATCAGCTGTGAATTGACCAAAAATCTGAGGACTTTGTTTTAAAAGTTCAAAATTGCTTCGTAAAATACAGACGCGTGTAAGTTTTTGCTCAAGTGTAAGATTGGTGTGCGGTAGCCACTTTGTCTTCATTTTTAAAGCGTAAGTGCTTAAGCAAATTTTGATGTACTGAATCATGGCTAATGCACATCGCATGTGCCATTTCGCGCAGCTTTAATTGACGGTCAACTATCAAGAGTTTGTAGACTTCTAGCCGAGATCTCTCATCCGAAGTTTTCCTTAGCTGTCCAAGACGTGGTGCATCCTCGATGCCCATACTATACTTTTGAAATAAAGCAATTAAATGTTAATGGTATTGTACGTCGGCGCGTTCGTTTCGTAAGCTACAAATAATTTGGCGTTAATTTTCGTTACAGTTCAGCAAGCCTTTATAAGAATGTTTAATCACAGCACGGCACTCGCTCTGCTCCATTGTCAGTGGAGGGTATGACATGCTACAGTTGCGCGGTCTGCTATAACAAAATTCAAAACCAATCCAAATGAAATTTAAGTTCGTTGTCTCCAAAAACGTCTCTGTACGACCCTATAGTCAGAGGGAGCTTTTTGAGATTGTAGACGGGCGATGCTACGAACTTTTAGATCTACTTAATATGTATATAGATATTTTTTATATATATAAACCACGTGTATATGTATTTACACAAACCAGAATAATTGCACAACAATGCGGACAACAGTAACAACTGCCGCAGCAATATGAAGCATTGCAAAGGCTATGATTCGGAGAACCCAGCCAAATTTTCTCACTGAATATCTAGGGATAACTTCTGTTAGAAACTCTGCCCCGGACGTAAATTGCCGGTACCTCAAACTGAGAGCTTTGCATAGTTCAGTAAATTCTTTTCGGTCACAGTTTAATCCCTATCAATTTTCGCAAATGTTCGGCCTCTAATAAAGTCCGCGGCGTGCCGGATGCAATTTTCGTTATCTTACGCGATAAGCAATTAAGCATCAACATGCAACTTAGTAATGTCGGATAGATAAATTGGAAGCCTAATAGAAAAATTATTTCAGCAAGGGCGTCGCCAAACGTAACACTGAGATATATGCTGATAATGGTAATACTATCTGTATTATTACTGATACGTCACTTGTAATAGTTAATACTATAATATTAATATTATATTGAGGATGTGTTAGCCATTTATGCAGCTGTTTTCATTTATGTGAATGTTATTCTGATGTAGACTCTCCGCGTTTCGCGACTCTCGTCCCTGCCGTGACTGTTGTTACCGAGTGAAATTTCTCACAGCGATACCCGCAGTAGCGCACACGCTCAAAGTGCGTATCGTATTATGATTGCAGCACCAGCCGCCGTCGTTGTTGCAATATCAGAGGCAACGGCATTACCATCGAATAGGTCTTAAGCGTTTCAAGAGTTCACTTCCCACGCCTCACTTTCGACATGACAATACGATGCCGACGACGACGGGAAGGTGTCCACTGCTCCCATGACGCGACAAAAGGCACGCTAACAACCATACAATATATATAAATTTATATGGTAAAACATATGTATATATATATCTTTTTTTAAATAAATGTATATATATATATATATATATGTTTTAACATATATATTTATATATAATGTATGGTATATATATACATAAAAACACACACACACACACACATTTATCCATATCGGACCGTTATCCCATAATAGACAACCGCAAAAACAACAAAGAACATTTGTTTAGTTACGTTGCAATTGTAGACACCGTTGTGCGTCAGTCGCCGACCAGAATCAGTCCAGGACTGGTCCATTTTGCCAACAACCCTACTGTTGCTTTAAATTTAGATCTGCTCTCAAAGAAACTTGCTATATATATATATATATATATATATATATATATATATATATATATATATATATATATATATATATAATGTGCGAAATGCTGTTCAGTATGCCAAGAAATGTATTTGCAAATATTCGATATACACATTTGCGATATTGCACCAAAAAAAGTTTTGTTACTTGTATATAACGATATTTATTTTTACACATGAGATATTAGTGCATATGTTAGATATTAGTGCATATGTTACACATGGTCTCTTGCACTCTCTCTTTCTCTCTCTTCTATATATATATTTTTTTGCGGAGGAGGATAAATGCTTTTACGCACGCTGCAAGTACGGGGTACTCCCCCCTCTCGAGCAGTATGGGACTCGACCCTAGCGGTTGGATGTTGGTCCGCCAAGACCCCTACCCACTAAGCACACCTCCCCGCTTAAGCTTCACTCTCTAATGGCACAGAGATCCATAGAACAGTACTATGGGCCAGAAGTGGCGAGCGCCTACCGGATTATTTGGCCGAGGTCACTCACGGGTTCCCCCACCGGTCCGACGTGCTTGTCCCAACATCTGCAAACCCGTCTGATTACAAGCCACGTCATCTGTTGATGTCGTAAGCGCTATCCGTTCTCTTCTGTACCTGCCGAACTCGGTTTTTTTTTCATCACTGCAGTTGCCATTTCCTCGTCCAGCTTCCATGCTGATGCTGTGCTGCATACGTACTCCACAAACATTTTCATGTTACTTCTCGGCAGGTCCGGTGTTCTGGCTCCTCGTTTTTCTTCTTCTCTGGACCATTTCAATCTTAGCAGCGCTATAACAGTTGTCCTTGCCTGCTCTAGTCCATTGCACGTCAGGAGAGTGTGCTCGGGGTAATCGTCGACACCGTCCGCACAGTGCACGCAGGTTACCGAGGGAGCTTTGCATATACGAAAGAGATAGCTTTGAAAGTCACCATATATATATATATATATATATATATATATATATATATATATATATATATATAGAATAAAAATGAGAGAGTACGGAAAGAGTTACTCGAAGATTTAAGATCGACCAAAAAAATAAAGTAAACTAGGTACGGTCATTTGTTTTTTTTGGGACTTTTAAACGTTGTCTATACGAGTTACATTCATCTTTGATGACTCTTTGGTATAACTTAAGCGTTATTCTCGAAATATCTTACATATTTTTCTTCAGCTCATCGATGGTAACGAGATTACTCGCACTTTGCGCTTTAAAAATCTCACAGAAAAGTCCGGTGCCACGAGGTCGAGCGGATGAGGTAGACACGGACGCGTGCTTTCTAAAAGATCACGCGCTCACTTAAATATTCATTTACCAGCCCTTACCAGATCATGCTACGACTTTGATTACCGAATATGTCAAACTTTGCGCTGATGTTAGCTTGCTTGCCGTACGCACTAATAACGGCATCGCTTTCCCGAAGATCTGTGAGATTTCAAAGCTACTCAAACTCCAACGCAAACACTTTACGCACACAGTTAATGCTCGACTGAGTCAGCTATTCGCCTCCAGATAGCCTGTTTACCTAGATAGTTTGTTAGTCTGGCAGTTTGATGTCAAGGTGTTTGTATGTGTTTTTTGTCTGTTCTGGTCTCTGACCTTCTTAAGTCTTTGCTTGAGAATAATCGCTAATAGTTTTCTACATACTCACATAGATGTAGTGGGCTAGAGTTTCAACCTTCAAGCTGGACGTCCCCACACAAAATGCGGGCGCAGTCTTATGGAGTTCCTAAAAAGTACAAATGTTTCCCATTTAGAAACAGTCCTACAACCATTGCGATCGAGCGATATGTGGGTAATATGTGGGAAGTGCTAAAGAAATGATTAAATCATAATTTAGTTACAGCTTTTCTTTAATTGTCAGCGACTGTAGTAGGCGGGATTTTGGACTCTCTAAGCTGTGCGTACCTTTAAATAACATGCCGCATGGCAGGCGTAATTCAAGCATCATTGCTTTACAAATATAATATTTTTGGCGTAAACCAAAGCCACCACGCAAGCTAAAAGCAGCCCAAGTTGACACGTAAAACGCTCAATTGCAATCTGCTGAAATTGTCGTTGTAGAGAAAAGACACAAACAAACTTTGTGTTCTAAAATGTCAAATGTATCCATCAGTGGGTAACTGCCGCTAATATAGACCGCTACTGGTAGGATGTAACGGAATTTAGCTGTTTATCATCTGAACTGTATCATATAAATTCCATTTATTAAAATGACATTTAAGTGTTACAGCGAGATGTAATTAACTATCAACACTAGGGCTTGTGGGGAGCGCTACCAGTCGAGCTTATCCTCGAGGCAGCCCCTCATTGTGCCCATTATTGCTGCCGCATTGCCGCGTTGAACTGCCAGCGATAGTCGCTGAAGTAGAAACTCAAGTGCTCTTTTTTCCCCTGTCGCCAGTTCAATTTGTTTGCCAATCTTCTGTAAAAGCGACCATGCCTCAGGGCCGGGCCCCCCGAGTGTCTCGAATACTAGCGGCACAAAAATGAACTCGTTGGCGAGCTGGGCATATTTGTTGGTCTTTAGACGCTCAGCCTTGCGTGCTGCGGAGCCAGCGGAAGATGCACTGGCCTCCAGGTTCGACGGGGCGAGCGTGTCGGTGATAGTCGCATCCTAAACAAGCGCCTTTCCCTTTTCAAAGGGGATAAGGGTGAAAATCATCTGAACTAGAAACCTCCCGTTTACGGTTTCAAATCGGGACAGTCAGCATCGTTTACCCAGCGCCTGCGCGTTTCGTTGAATATCAATAATTGGCTGGCAACTCCAGATCAATCGCAAATACAACGCCGTCCGGGGACGAGTTTGAATAAGACGATTAAAAAAATGTATCAATTAGCATACCTCAATGCCACAACAAGCAGTCAGTGAAATATTACGATGATATAATTAGAGAATAATTCGAGTTTAGATCGGAGTCTTTTAACAAACGCGCTGTCATAAACCAGTCAATACAAATTGGGATCCTCCACGTTGGTAAATGTACCTCAAAAGTCGCAATCCAAGTTTTTTGTTAAAGCGTTAGCACGCCAGAAACGTATATGGCGATGAGGTAATGTGGACACTGTCATGAGAAATGCCTAAATCGTGAATACAAGTTGCCCCGTCGTGCGTCGGCCCTTACATAGTAACAGAAATATAGTTTCAGTAATGGTGGTAATAGTAACCGTGGTAATAACAGTAATATAGTGGCAACAATGAGAACAGCACCAACCACGAAGAAAAGTGAAAGCATAGATATGGCCATATTCCCATAGGAAGAAGTGGAAGACTAAAGTAGATAACAAGCGGAGGTTAAGAAAGAGAAAGCATTTAGAGACAAAATAAAGACAGGAAAGAAAATTGCAGAAGGTTAACAAACACGACGACGATAACAACAATAACAACAACAAACGCACGACTACAATACCAATAAGCAAGTAACCGCAACAAAACACGACAAAATGAGCTTCGGCCACTACAGCAACATATAGCAACAAAGTCGTTGCTGCGCTGCCGTCATCGTTGTTGTTGTTGCTGTTGCTATTCGTGTTTTTGTCGATGTTCTTGTTTCTCGTTGTTGCTTTCGCTGTTGTCGCCATTGTTGTTGCGATGGCGGGAGCTGTTGCTGCTGTAGTCCCTGTTATTGTTGTTCTTGTTGTTGCTACTGCTGCTGCTACAGCCTTACCTCCGTCAGCTCCCAGCCGACGATTGCAACACATATCAGACCTGCGTTCACAATCGAATGGCCATGCATGCAGAACAAGAGACAGCGAGAAACCAGAGGAAGAGCGAAAAACCAGAGGCATCATAGTGCGAGCCAGTGGGGCCGCGAGAAAGACGTCGCTCATCGACCACAGCCAGTGGCAGTGGCTGACAAGATAGGTGGGATATCGACGCCCCGACGTATCGTTGATGATGTCGTTGCACCATTGGCGTTGCCGATGCGCACGTCAGCGTTGTAACCAGCAAAGTGCTGTAACCCTTGCCCTTACCGTGTTCCTCCACTTTGGTCCTCCACATTGGGCTACTTAGATTTTGCTCGCTTCTTTCGCACCCCGCTCTTAGTTCTGCTCGATGCCGTTTTCTCTCCCTGACCCTTTTGTGTTGGCCTGTTCATGGCACAGCGCTGTATTACGCTGACTGTTCGAGGTTTACGTGCGGAAAGTTGAAAAGTGTGAGCGTGGTCATTTTGTTCGTTGCCCTCACGATTGCAACAACGGCAGCAACAATCACAACAACAACAACAATACTGAAAATATTTATTGCAACAAGAGCTACAATAGCAACAACAAAAGCTACAATACCAACAACAGCTACAATAGCAACAACAGCAACCATAGAAGAACAGCAGCAGCCACACATCCACAATAGCTAGCACAATAAGGACGTACACTGTCTCATTTTTTTCATTTGCTGTTTTTTTCTTGCTTTTCTCAGCTGCTGCTGCTGCTGCAGTTGTTACTGTAATCTTTGCTTCAGCTCCTGGTGGCGTCCTTTTCCTCGTCATGTTGACGCGTCCTTCTACTAGCTTCCGTTGGTCTGTTTGTTTTGTTCTTTTTCTTCGTGGTTTTCCTCTCTTCTCTGACCTCACTCTCTGTCTTGTACCAGCAGCAGCATTAACAGTTCTACTGCTGCTAATGTTCGCTCCCATAATCTTCCATAACGGCCTACGAGCTAACTGCAGCAACAACTACGCTCACAATAACGACAACAACAGTCGCAGTAGAAGCAACAACATCGGAAACAACAACAACGACAACGACTACAAAAACAACAACAACGATTCTGACAATAATGTTGCACATGAAAACTACAACAACAACAACAACGGGAAGGTCTAGGGAATGAAAATCGCACATCGAGCAACAACTACAGCAGCAGCAGCAGCAATGCAAACGACAAAAGCAACTCCGTCAGCAACAATAACAACTACAACATCACCAGCAAAAAACCCATGAGTGCAATTACTGTTGTTGTTACTGTTGTTGTTGGTGTTGCCGCTGCTGCTGCTACCGTCTTGTGACATATAGCAATCCTATGTCGTTACTGTGATTGCCATTTGCACGACTCCTGTTGCGGTGACTTCTGCTTCTATTGCTTTTCCTACCTGCTATTGGATGTCGCTTCTGCTGCTGCTGCTATTTTGTCAATGCATCGCCACTACCACGACCAATAACAGCAACATCTACAACAACAGCATCACCTAGTACAACAGCATCATCTACAACAACAACAACATCATCTACAACAACAACAACAACAACAATTGCTACTATGAACGGTTCCCAATTCCCGCCTCCGCAGCATTGCCGAACACAACGCTGACTGAATGAAGGATGGCGATGACAAGATGGTGTTGGCGCACGCTGTGTGCACGAAGACATGAAGACGATACAAAACGGGGGACGAACGAACCCCAAGACGACCGATCGATAGATTGCTGCTAGCTGACGGCCATGGTGGTAGATAGATAGATATATCGAAAGATAGGTGGGGGGTTCGGTGTCTTTGCCATGCGGAATACAGCGACAACAATACGAGGGTGGGGGGTGAGTGGCGGATTCTCCCGGACACTCCGGATAAACAATGTCAAGGTGTCGAACATCGTGTGGTGGACGGCATCGCCGCCGTGAAAGAAGCGAGTAATTACTGGGCGGGCCCGCGACGGGCCAGACTTGTTAGCGGCGGCGGGGGAGAAAAAAGAGTTGGCGTAAGACGCCTTGACCATGACAACAAGTTGTTACTAGTCGTTCTGTTTGTGTGTGTACCACCGTCATCACCATGGCAGTTTTTGTTGTTGTTGTGTTGTTGTTGCTGTTGTTGTTGTTCTTGTTTTTATTGTTGTTGTTGCTGTTGTTGTTGTCGTCGTCGTCGTTGTTGTTGTTGTTGTTGTTGTTATTGTTGTCGTTGTCGTTATTTTTGTTAGTGATGACGAATGATGATGTAGTAGTATTAATAGTAGTTGTTGTATTCGTTGTTGTTTTTTGTTGTTGTCTTCGTCGTTGTCGTCGAAACCACCAAGCGTTTCAGGTTGTATTTACTTAGAAGCGTCATTCATTAGCTACACACCGGCCAAATTTCGCGCCAATCGGTGGTAGCGTTTATTGTCTGAGTGTCTCGTTTAAAGAAGTGATGAAAACGAGGTTCGGCGATTTTAAGGAGCTGGTATTGGAGGAGCAACGAATCTGCATCAAGCTCTGTGGTAAAACCAAATCTCTAAAGTCATAGAAATGATTTGATAGTGATCAAGAGTGCCCGAACACTGTTTATACGTGGTACCGTCATTTGCACGACGGACGTAAAGAAACCGCGGTTGACCGCTTTTCAGAAAAGCCCTCGACGTCAATAGCAGAAGAAAGGCTAAACAAGTATGTGATATGTTACTCAACGATCGCCAATCTACCAATATTTTATGCGTCAGAATACTAGCAGCAAAGTTCGTTTCAAAAATGTTGAGTTTCCAGCAAATCAACGCCCGTAGGGCAAATGCCCGATTTTAACTTCCAGGCGATAGCAGAAGATCTTGCACTGCCTCAGAGAGTGATTACAGGAGAGTTATGAGTTATGGTAACGACATTAGGACCAAAGCCTAATCCTCCCAAGGGTGCAATGAAAATTTATATTTCTATATTTAGACTATAGAGAATATAAAGAAAAAAAGGAACGATTCAAGACAATCCCGAAAGACGCTTTAGATATATGATTCGAAGGGTGGAAAAGACCCAAGTGCGTTGCAGGGAGCGGAAGCTATTTTAAAGGAAGCAAAAACACCTTGTGAGATTAAATATAAAATATATTTTTTATAAATATGTTTCAGAACTTTTTAATTCGCCCTTGTATATATATATATATATATATATATATATATATATATATATATACGTGAGGAGTTCGGTAAGTAGCAAGTTTTTTTTTATAACTAAGTGATAGAGCTATTCTCGATAATATGTTATTACCTGTAAACATGTGTTTATTATTATTATTACGAACCATTGTGCAATAAATAAATGACAATTGCGAACCATTACTCGAATTGTTCACAAGGACTTTAGATGTCAGTCTTTTTATTTTATAGAGGTAACTGGTAAAATGCATTATGCACACCGGGACAGACAGGGTTTGCAAGACGCCAGTAAGCGTCTTCTTCAACTTGAGGTATCAAGTTGAAGCGACGATTCAAACAAACGGCTCGCTCTTAGGCTGAATAGCCCCATCCCCACGGAAACAAGCGAAAAATGTCATTCAATTATTTGCTTTTATTTGGATACAGCATTTGAACTAAGCGACGTAAGCTGTTGCTGATTTAGCAGCCGCATACTGTACTGTCTGTTTTTTTGTTAATCGCCAACTTAATATATCTATTAAGTTAAAGCAGCAGGCTTTTAACTGCTGCCTACGCTTGGGGTTGTGAGCTGGTATCGTCTGACAATAGGGTGGTTCATAGCAGTACCGCTGCTCAGGCGCATAAATTAAATCTAAATAAACACATTAATGGTAACTAGGGTTTTCGGTGACCCTTCAACTGCACTTAATAGTGATTTCTCCTTCTAGTTTTATTAGGTAAGTCAAAAAGTTCGTCGGCTTTTTACCCGATTTTAAAGAGCCTTATTTATGCAGACAACAGTATTTTTATTCAATGATATATTGACCGTTTTGCTCGATAACCTTCGCCCATCGCCTCGGTAGATCCATGATTCCTTTCTCCCAGAACGTCTTGTCCTTCTCGTCGAAATACTGAGTGAGGTGATTTTTTATAGCCTCCAAAGATTCAAATGTTGTGCCATCAAGGGAGTTCTGGAGAGACCTGAACAAGTGATAATCCGATGGTGCGAGGTCGGGACTATAAGCTGGGTGCGGCAGCACATCCCAGTCAAACTCCGCCAATTTTTGCCGGGTGGCCAAACTTTTGTGTGGTGTCGCCTTATCATGTTAAAAAGTGACGCCCCACCTGTTTGACAATTCCGGGCGCTTCGTTGCTACTGCAGCCTTCAAATCTTCGAGTTGGCTGCAGTAGACGACGGAGTTGATCGTCTGGCCCATTAGAAGCAGCTCAAAACACACGACGCCCTTACAGTCCCACCAGCAGAACAGCATAACCTTCTTCTGATGAATTTCGGGTTTAGGGATAGCTGCGGCCTGAGAACTTCTGGGGACCCAACTTCTTTTCTGTGTTACGTTTCTGTAGAGTATCCATTTTTCATCGCCGGTTATCAATCTCCTCAGAAATGGCTCATTCGAGTTCCGGAGGAGTGCGTGACAGGTATCGACTCGTCCTTCAAGCTGCCTATTGAGGTCGTGTGGTAGCCAGATATTCCGCTTGCACGAGAAACCTGCATCATGGAGGCGATTCCAAACGGTTCCGTAGGAGACTCCCGTTACATCTTCAATTTATTTTATGGTCAAACCTGGGTTCGAAGTAACCAGGCTTATGACTTCGTCGGTCTCCACAACATTGGGTCGTCCTGACCTCTGTTCATCTTCGAGATTGAAGTTTCCAGCTTTGAAACGAGCAAATCGCTTTTCGACTGTGGATTAGTGTACTGCGTTTTCGCCGTAGACTGCTCATATCCTCCGGGTTGTTTGCGCTGCACTTATGCCTTCACGGTAGGAGAACAACATAATGTGTCGAAAATGCGTATTTTTTCCTCCATTGCAAATAGCTGCCAATTCCGCAAACGAAACGGTAAAGTTGGAACCGGTATACCGGTTCCAACTTTACCGTCGCGCCGCCACGGGTCTGCTCCTGAATGTAAACACCCAGCCGCACTGTCAGGCGGCCCTACTGCAGAGCGCGAGAATTTCAAAAATGTGGTCCCAGAAAGCCGACGAACTTTTTGACTTACCTAATAAATTAGATCTTTTACTTAATCAAATACTGCTAAGTATAGAGAGTTTTTTTTCTGTTCACTATCAGCGTGACTGTATGCATCGATAGCCACCGCGACCACTTCTGCAAGACCTCCCAACGATTAATTTGGCCAGTTCGCTCAGCTAAGAGCATGTACGTATGTTATAATGAAGTCTTCCAGTTCCCTGCAGTAAATGTGACCTTGAGTTTAGTATTGGCTGTAGTAGAGCAATGCCTTATCTAAAGAAAGATATCGCTGTTGCTTTTGCTCGTTCTATGCAACCAAATTTACTTGAACATATTTTATTTGGTCATAATACCAAATTATTATAACACAATTGTCTCGCTGAATCTGATACTACAAATGAACGCGACTCACTCAGTGCCGTAATATATATAAATATATCTTTGTATATAGACGCGACAATAAATTATCGAATACAAAATTTTGATACAGTAATTCAAAATAAGCCTTGGTTTAAAGACATTGCTTGTCTTCGCTGTTCGACGCAACAACCCCCGACAAAGGTCGTCACGTCACGTGTCCAATACAGGCAGCTCGTCTTCGGAAGATACTCCGAAACTATATGTACGACGGATATGTTGCACCATCATAGTAGATACGATAGCATGGTAGAGACCTCCTGAGCAACTGGATCCAACTTCCTGAGCACCGGAACCCTAAATTTTTTCGGGCTGACCCTTAGCCAACATTTAACTTAACGTTCATGGAATAGCTTTCGCAGTGCTTCGTAAGACGGACCCCATGAACCCACACGGACCTCTTGTGTGTCCTCCAGTCGCTAGGTGCACGCGAATGAACCACGCCACCATGCTCGACTGGATCCAAACCTGGTATTGACACAGTAAACATTTATAAAGTAGCGTTGTAGCTGAGCCAGGTGGGCGGTGAATTGTTTGATTTCGAGTCGAGACGTGACACAGCTTAAAGTCTACGCTGATTTTAAGTTACACGGTGCCTTCCAATTGTAGCGTTGTCTGCACTAAGCGACTTTATGTATGTATATATATATATATATATATATATATATATATATATACTGTGTATTTTTAATATAATACATTATGTATATGTTACACGTATCACGATGGATTAGCTAAGCCAATATGCCTAGTGGGCGCGTATTGTGACTGTATATATATATATATATATATATATTAGCTAAGTAGATATAGAAACGGCGGTGCCTGCGACATAGTGAGCGGATTGCGGACAGTTGAGTAATAAATGCCATTTTGAAACATCGTGTCGATGCGCATTTGAAATGATGCTTTAAAACGGAATTTTGTTATTCGAAGATACAATGGCCAATCGTGGCCTGACGAGCGTTTCGCGTCAGATCAATTCGCTATGCGTCGTCATGGCAGTCCACGATCATCTATTTGAACAGCGATGATAATATGCTTTTTCGAACCTGCGACGTCGCATAAATCGTGCCTGCACGCGTACTTTGTATTATGCGTCTACTAATCTAGCAACATTTATCGCATGCTTCTGAACGCCCACACACACGCTTTGCAACAAGCGTAGATTGCGGCTTATATATATATATATATATATATATATATATATACAAAAGCGCTCGCGCTCGAACTAGGAGAGAAATCGAACACCTGCAGTCGTCCGAGAAATACAGGTGGCGTGCGTCACCGCAGTGGCGGGGGCACGCACAGCTCGCGCCTGGGTAGTGGAATCCAACTGCACGGCAAAGTAGAATTATGAAGCCTACTTGTTTCGAGCTGATTCCCGGCCAAGATTTAACGTCGACGAGTTTTAAAGCTGACTTAAATGTATTTCGAATGATGTACCCATCTTCCATATGGCGCGACTCTTGGAGATAGAGATGCGACATATATATATATATATATATATATATATATATATCAATGTGAATTTATTTATTAATTGCATCACAGTTTGCAAATAATACAATCATGTGTGGTATATATATATATTTCGTCTGCGATGGTTGTCTTAAACCGAATCTAATAGGTGCGCGAGATTATACACATTCGTTACTGCTTAGCGTCGGAGGCTTTTTGAATTGGCATTGCGGGCCGCAAAACGCGAGCTATACGCTGTATATATATATATATATATATATATATATATATACGACTGCGTTTGATCCGCACGTCAAGGCGCACTTCAAATATAATATCTGGCATTAAAAAAGTGATACAAAGCAAAGGGATGCATTTCAATAATATTTATTTCACTCAAATAGCAAAGGGATGCAGAAAGGTATAAAAAGAGACACGCACATAGACAAACGTGAACATAGGTATAGGCAGAACGCTTGTTAACAGCGATACAGTCTAACGTATTATAGGAGTCCAGAATGTAGAGACAACTCAAACACCCGCGCCATAGTCAAATACTGATCAGTAGCTGTGCTCTGTTTTGCCTCTACCTGATAACGATAACGCCGATAATTTCTTAAATAGATCTTGTTTTCACCTATCCCAGTCTCGCACTCTGCTCCTATTTTGCCTCAGCTCTATTAGTTATGTTTCTTGCATAGTGATCTTTAGCGACCGACTTTTCGACACTAGTAGTGATCTTAGCTGTAAAAGTAGCGGTGGCAGTAATAGAAGAATACAGTAACAGCACTCAACGGCAGGGAAGGAGACCAGAATGCAAAACTGACGAAAACAATAAAGCGGGGTCCGCTCCCTATGCCCGTATCTCATGCTGGTTCTGGGTCGCTTTCTTCTGCACCCTTCTATACGCCATTGATGTTACGCTACTACAAGTCCTGCGCGCTTAATGGCTACATAAACGCGCAAAACATTGTCAACATTTGCTGGGCGACTTCATCGTTAAAACTTGCCGATAAAGGACCTCATATTTGAAACTTAGTTGCCTGATGCCGGGACCTCCGTGACCAAGAAGGCGTAAACCTCGGGAGGAGGCCTTACCATTGCACTTCACCAGAACTGCGATCTGCCACTCTCCCAAACTGGAAAGGTGGGGCATATAATTTTGGGGTAGGCAGTATCACAATCAACAACCCATCAATATATATGATGCTCAAGACGCAAACGCTGAAGTTAGTGATGAAAATGTAACTGAAGAAGAATTGTCTCAGGCAGCCAACAAACGAACACAACGAACTAAACGAAATATTTTTGCCGCACAAATCTCGTAAGGTTACAATGTATTGCTGCAATTTGCAGAAGCAAAATAGCCTGCAAAAATTGCGAAATATGCGGCGAGCCACGAGATGTAGATGCAAAATGCAAGAACTAGCTAAAGACGTCATCGACATTCTGCCCACTTCGTATACTCAAAACTGAGAAGTGAAACCCCTCGATGGAGTGTCGTTTCCTTCAGAGAGTGGGAGTTGAGCGCCCCAACGCGATGAATGGTAAAGTCAGCGAGAGTTCTTGGCCAGGACTGCCAGTGAAACACAGAGGAGAGCATATTAACTCAACTGTTGTTTATAACAAGTGGTAAGCTGCCGCAGGAGAACCATCGTTGTTAACACTGTTGCTGTAAATGAACCATTGTTGTTGTACTGTAAATGATGAATAAATCATCACACTATTTTCTATATATATATATATATATATATATATGCACTGCCGAGTGTGCAAACGTATTGTAAATGATTAATAAATCATCACAATATTTTCTTTATATATATATATATATATATATCTTTCAAAGATTTTTTTATATCAGCTGATCTCAGCGTTTATTTAGGAATTCAATATATACATGTGAATGCTTAAATCCACGGCTCCGATGGTTCACTCCTCATCTATCACTCGTGTCCGAGTGGGAGTCTTGCCCGACCCCTGACGCGAAGACGCGGGTCTATCCAGTCTTTCATAGTTCCGAGCACCGAAATCGCGTTACCTCTCTGAATCTCTAGGGAAAGCCGTTGGCAGAAGAAAGTGCCCGCCCTCTTGTCCATCGTAGCCTGCTGTAAAGCGTCGTCAACCTGGGGAATTAGCCTTGTTGTGAGGGGCCCAGGGCCACCCAGCGTCTCGAATGCAAAGGGTGAAAAGTGGTACGCCCGGCCTAAGTTCGCATACTTTCTTATATTTGATGTCTCGGCGCGGGAAGCGGCAGTTCCTGGGCGAGAAGCGGGACCGACAAGGGAGGGGGTCAGAGAGTCGGTCACCGTCGCATCCCACACCAGGGAACGACCCTTGTAGAAAGGTATCAAAGTCAAGCCGTCGGGCCGCTTGCCATCGTCTCTAGAAAGACTAGGCGGTTCCAGGACGCAAGGGATTCCGGCCTTTCGCAACGACCTTGCAATAATGTCATTCAGAGCGGTGTGACGTGGGCGCCGGCCCTCCGAGTGAGCGCAAGACAGGCCGTGTCTGGCCAGGCGTCCGACAGGCTCGCCACAAGTGCATCTGTGTGGCTCTACCAAATCAGCTCCCAGTCTCAGTCCAACGCAGATCTGGGTGGATTTGTCGTCAAGGCGGGTACCCAATGAGTCAGCGGGGAGTGCGTGTAGCCAGTCGCTCGCTTCTGGGCCAGCGACGGCAAGGAGGCGCGCCCTATCCTGGTCGTCACCGCATTCTTCAAGCAACTCAGTAAGCGAAGATTCGTGTACCTTCTCGGCCCAGGCCCTCTGGCAGGCAAGTCTATTCATATCAGGTGGTGAAGCTTGGAGTCCAGCCGCTATAGCGTCGCGAGTTGCCTCAAACAATGCCCAAGCCCCCGGCGGGAGCAGGCGTTGGACATGACCTGACGTAGCGTGCATCGAAGCGGCCACGGCAGGGCCTGCCAAGGAGCGGGCCGAGGGAAGACCAAGACCGCCCATGAAAGTGGGGAGAGCCGCCTGGCGCACCTCTCGTGGTCGTAAGTTCAGACCCAAAACCGTCTCGAGAGCCTCCACCTGATCGTCGAATGGTTGGAGAAGCTGGTTGAATGTACCCGAACAGTCCATGGATCGTATCATATGTACGATGCGACACGCGGAGAACGACGAGCGGAGTAGGTAAAGACCTTGGTGGGCTCCGACCAGAGGCAGACGTTCTTGCATCGCCCACAATCTGTCCATCATGGGGTCGAGTAGACTCGACAGTGCAGATGGTAGGAAGCGGTGCGCCAAGAAGCGTAACTTCGTGTTCAGACACGACTCTACATCCCGGTAGTAACGCAAGTAAGGCACTCAATGTGGGGTCGTCCGGGTCTGTCCCCGGCGCGAACACCTTCGCATTTGGCCGTGTTTAACACCAGGCCACTGACTGCCTTAAAGGCAAGATTTCTGCGCACTTCCTTGAGTAAGCCCTACATCGGTCCACCGAGTGTGCCATCGTCGAGGTACCAGGCGTTGAAAGGCACTTGTATTGAGTTGACCAGCTCACGTATACCCAGGCTGAATAGAGCCGGCCCCAAGGGTCTCCCTGCTGTATACCTGATGCCGAGGACAACGTGTGGGCCCCAAACAACAGGACGGATGGCTCTCTGTATGCGCAATTCACTAAGTTGAAGATTTCCGGTACTGCATCACGAACTGCACGAAGTATATGATCCCTTCGAATAGTATTGAATGCTTTCCGAAAATCCAACTTCAAGAGTGCCGTTCGGGGCGGGCTTGATTGGACGAAGGCTCTTGCTGCATGTACAGCTGCCTCTGCCCCCCCTGCTAAGCCAAAACCCAACTGGTGCGGGCCAAGGTGCTCAATGATAAGATCTTTGGCTTCACAACAGGCTATTTTTGCAGCTAACCCTCCGTATCGTGAGAGAACAGGCGATCGGGCGAATCGATGAGTCTTTTTGCGGAGTGCGAATAGCTTGGCGCCGAATATAATCTCCCGTACCTCAGTCGGCAGTGTACCCCATCTTAAGACGTCCACCACTCTGGCAAGTGCTGCGGCCAGTCTCCTTTCCACCGGTCCAAGCACGGGTGCAAGAAGGTCCTTCAGATGACGCGGACGCAAAGCGTCAGGACCGGCGGACGAACTGGCCGGAAAGCTGGCAACAGCTACCAAGACATCATCGACTGAAGAGTGACGCTGCGTCATAGAGTCAGGAGGGTCCGGAAAAAACCGAGTCCGATGGAGCAGGTGGGTGCTTGGCGGCAAGCGAGGCCAGGACTTCGTCTCCCGAAACAAACGAGTCCGTAGAGCATAGTAAGCGGACCGCCCCGGAAACGTCTCCCTCGGACAGTTTAGACGAAACGCGGCGTGCCGAGTCCTCAGGGGAGTCGCACGCATTTGATTTGAGTCTTTTAACACCACCTACGCGAAATTCGAACCGCCGGCCGTCGCGGAACGCACGGAGGTTCGACCAAACAGTTGCTGCCAAAGAGGTGGACGACGAGGTGCGAGGTGGCAGTTGAAGGACCACGCAAGCGAATGACAAGAGCGACTCCCACGAGGGGACGTCGTTGTTGGCCGCCACAAGGTCGAGGACGTCGCATAGGGACTCGGCAACCAAAGGCCTCACAGCCCGGGGACTACACGCATTCTCCTAGATGGTTGCGACGCAAGTATGAGCCTGTCGACCAGCGACTGCCTAGGCTGTGACCGGAGTGCTGGCGTGGAGGAAGCAGTCGAAGACGAATCGGGAGTTGTAGACGTGGGACGACATCTCGCCAGCCGCGGTCTCCCCATTCACCAAGAGACCGCGGCAAGTAAAGTCCCGGCCGCATCTGGGGCAAGTGACCCTTACGGGAGGGTTACCTGCTACTGAAACGGACAGACGAGGGGAATGGGAGGCTGCGCCGAGGGACTGAGTGGACTCAGGGTTCATCATTTGAGAGCCGGAAGGGGAGCCTTTGATCTTTCAAAGATTGAATATCTAGAACTGAGGGATTTAGTGAAGGGTTCTAGAGCAGCATGGTTTTAGAGACGTTGAAGATATACTTCAGCATAAAGGGTCTCAACCCATAGTGGTGGAGAGACCCGGTTGAAGGGTGCTGATAACGCTAACCATGGTGTTTCTGGTTTCAGCTTGTTCACATGAGGTCGCGAGTCGAACAAACGCGGCGGCAGAGTACAGATTTACGTGCGGTCAAATCGTACATAACTCTTGACGTTGTTTTAATCGTAGCGACCGTACAGTCCAGGTAGTTCGTCTTCAAGCAAAAGATAATTCGGATTCAAATAGCTATATTGTTGGCTTCTACTTCAGTTATTTCACTTACAGAAGCGCTCTGCTCGGCAATCTGAAGCATGTTGTTCCTGCAACATTTGTCCGTTCTTATTTGCTGATGGAAGACTTAAACATCAATCTCCTTAGCAAACCCCTCTATTAGGCATTTTCAGCGTGCCTTTGGTCTAAAGATGATCGCCATGTCAAAACCGAAATTACTTGTCGAAGTGACATCGCTGTGACAAATTGTAATAATTGTTTCCATATGTGCTTCCTGTGTTCTGGTTACTAGTCGTATAAATGGTTACAAATGTACAATACAGGTAACGCTGCAGCTACCTTTGATGCACGATCTGTAACCAGAGCTACTACGAACGCCATTCAGGTTTCGCCTTTCTGTCGTTAGTTCGAATTCAGTTAGGAGCATACATACATTTTTGTATTTTACTCTGGTTTTAAGCGTTTTGGGCACAACGCCATCAAACGTTATACGTGACAGCACTAGGTAGGCCCACACGAATGAAACGGAAGGCTGCCTGCTGCAGTGCTCTCCGGAGATACAGGCAGTTGTCCTTATTTTGTTGTTGTTGTTGCTGTTGCTGTTGTTGTTATTGATGATGTCGGTAGTATGACTATGTTCGATGCAACTCTGCTGCTGCTATTCATGTTTTTCATGTAAAATCATATTGTCATAAACACGGATATTTCACTTTATTGTCGACACATCGATGTTAACAAGATGAATTGGCAATCTATCGTATGGTGGTCATCCTTTGCGGTTTTTGGTGGTCGTTAGTCGAACAGCTTACTCTTTTTCACTTCCTCACTCTGTTAGGCTTTCTTCGAGTGACTTCAAGTTCAGCTTTCAACTAGCGCTTTAGCATTTAATCGTCTCTCTTGCTCTCTCAGCAGGTCGACTGAACCGGCTTTGCTTTAGTTTGAACGTTTACTTACTTCCATTATACGTTAAATGGGCTCTGCAGCCGGTGTCCCGTTTTCTGACAAACGTGAGCATGTTGATGACTAGCTTTCCTAGCATGTCCTTTCTGGGCATGCCTCGTCTTCTGGTTTCGCCCAGGCGGCGCGTCGCAGGGCCGTATGTTTCCGGAGAGACCACCTCGTCACAGTAACAAGCACTGAGACCTGCTCGCATCCAAAATGCCGTACGTTTCAACCATGGCTGAGATGCGTCACTCTATGCGTCTCATGCGACCCCAATTGATCTGCCTTTGCGGCACAGGAATTGCCAGAACACCCATGCCCCCGCCGAGGAGCAGCAGAACGAGGTCGTATCGCAGGTGCTTTAAGCCCAGCGCAAGTAACCCGTCGGCCAGCCTAACGTGCCCTAATTTATTGAGCGTAATCGTGCATCATCATCATTATCATCACCATCGTTACACACTGTCATTACGACTGCTATTGCTAGAACTTGTCCTACCACTACTAGTACTAGTAAAGTTTTCGGGCTGACACTCAGCCAAGATTTAACGTCCACGGAACTGTTTTGCACATTGCTTCATAGACGGACATGCCCCATAAATACAAATGTGCAGCGGTGGGGTTCGAACCCGCGCACCTATGTGTCTCCTCCGGTTGCGAGGCGGAGACTTATCCACTACGCCACCGGGCTCGACACCACTACTAGTACTACTACTACTGCTACTACTACTACTACCTTCACGGCGGCATTACTGCAGTTCGTACGCCATCATTCAAATCAACCATTAGTTCATTCAGTTGGCGTCTTTCCTTGTTGCTTGTCTGATCGATTGGTTGTACAGTACTACCGACGACCAGTACTAACAACCAAGAGAAACAGCAACAACAGCAGCAGCAGGGCAGCAACAACAACAATAGACAACAACAAGAACAACGCATCGCAACAACAATAACAACAACAACAACTATAGTAACATTGATAATAACAACGCACTGCAACAACAACAACCTGTAATACCAACACCAGGCGCAACAACAAACACAGCAGCAACAACTTAGCTTCAGTAACTCGTCAGGCCAGCTGACGGCCCGTTTGCTGGCTTGCCCGCATGATGTCTACAGTCAATTTTCACCGCGCGACGAGGCATTCATACGACGACGATGACGACGACGCGTAAACTTGTGAGAAAAACAAAGAGCCGTCGTGTAATAATACTAATAAACAATCATAGCGATGATTATAAATAGTAGTGCGCTTAGTGGTGGTAGTGGTAGTGGTAGTAGTAATAATATTATCAAATTATAATCATCAATTCTAAGAAAATAGACAAGCGACAGAGAGCGAGAGAGAAAAAGCGCGCCTGAAGAAAAAGACACATGGGGTGCCCCATCAAATAAGACGTCGGCAGGGCACCGTCACAGCATCACCTCTTCTGCCGCCAGTACGTTAGGCTACGTCTCTCCTTCTTCGTCATCTTCTTCTTCTGCAACAGCAGCAACAACAGTAGCAGAAGTGATGTCTGTTGCTGTTGCTGCTACGGCTACTTTAAAATCGCAACACTTTTGCTCGATTGGCTACCGGTTGTTTCGTGTTCGAACCGGGATTAACGACATGGACGTTAACGACGCCCGTCGCCGGCAAGATCGACTAGGGCTGTTTGGTTGTTGTTGTTGTTTTGGTTGTTGTTGTTTTGGTTGTTGTTGTTGCTGTTGTTATTACTGTCGTTAGCTGTTCAAAATGACCACAACACGTGGCCTACAGACTGGCCTACAGACCAAAACAAAAAAGTGAGAGATTTGGGGGTAACGAGAGAAAAAGGGGGTAATGAGAAAGAGAGGGGGGTAACGAGAGAGAGAGAGAGTTACTGTGGCGAGCTTGTGCGCATACAAATGAACGCTGCCTGTTTATTATGCCTATCGCCATCGTAAGTGCAACAACTGAGCGTCGTGCGCCCCCCCCCCCCCCCCCGCGTCCATCTATTGAAGCGGGGCCCAACGACCTTCGGCCGCTGATCAAATCGAGCGCGGCTACGAGACCAATGCGTCCAACTGCCCGCGTCACCCCCCACCCCCGCACACCAAGCGGGTTATAGTCGGTGGGTGTTGTGGTTGCTGTTGTTGTAGTTGTTGTTGCTGTTGTAGTGGTTGTTGTTGTGGTTGTTGTTGTTGTTGCTGTTGTTGCAGCAGCGGCGACGACGACTGTTAGTGTTTGTAGGTAGTTAGTTCAGTTGGTTGGCGGCCATCGGCGGTCGCCTGATGGTTGATGATGGCAATGTCGACGATCGTAAGCGAGCGGCTATGTTGCCATAACGGCTGATCAAGGAACGCAGTCATAGTGGTCGCATGTAACGCATTCACAGCAGAAATAACAACAGTTCCACCAACAACAACAGCCACAACAACAACAACCACAACAACAACAACAACATCAGGAACATAAACGACAGGAGCAGCAAAAACAATAAACGTATGCATCATTTGACAAGTGAAAGCAGGTAAATTCGGCAAATAACTGCCGCGGCGGCGAAGTTCATTCGCATACATCATTGTTATCGTCATGATTATTCCGTTCGCTGTCGTGTCAGCAGGACCGAGCTAGCCAGTAGTGATGGCGCCGCCAACGACTTCGCGGCGGCTTTACCGCCAACACGGTAGCGATCCGTAGCCACAGTGTGTGACAGGTGAAGGTGAAGATTCACCCACGACTGCTAACGTTATACGGTGCATTGACCAGCATTGCGCACGACGAACACAGGGCATTCGGCAACACGGCACCGGCGACCATAGCAACAACACGACGCTAACTAGCGGTAGCAGAACCAGCAGCACCAGCAGCGGTTCAAGTAGCCGTAATAGTAATAATAATAATAATTATTATGATCAACACAACAAAAACAATCTATTATATCATCGGGGACGGCGGCGGCGGCGGGAGTAGAAACAACGTGAAAACATGCGTAATAGCAATGGGGACCGAAAAATGCCGTGTACAACCGTGTACGCAAATAAAACGTGAGTAACTATGACAAATAGTATGCACGGGTACCAATACTACTACTTCTTCTAACTACTACTACTACTACTGCTAGTAATTATTACATCACATGAATTCGCCGTGACTAACCCATGATGGCTGCCGGTTTTGACAAATAAATCATTGACCCGTACGCCAGTGCGAAGTCATCGAAGGCTTGTTAAAAAAAAAGACCGCCGAAAATCAGTTCGCCGGCTTGCCCCGCGGCAAGGCTCGTTGCACCTAGGGTATTATGCATAGTCCGATCGTGAAGCACGATTTCTTGTCAAAAATTCAAGCTCACCCACCCACGTCTGATCATCGTGTTGCATCCAGATCCATCCTCGTCTGCCCTTCCTACAAACAGGGTTGATTGATTTAGCCCCCGGCCACGAACAGGTTCGTGAGCCACTGGTGTGCATTGCTCCACTAAACGCTTCACGCCCGCAACGAAGAACCATACACAACGCACAAAGGACAGTCCAAAAATAGGCTCTTTGCAAGGCATACGTATGGCGGGTGACCCCTAGGATCTTTAAGATTACCAGATATATTCAACATTCACTGTTGCCGTTAGAAATGGCACTGATGTGCCGCAACTTGGAATTCTAAAACATTACAGTGGCTGGGAACGAAGTTTACGTTACAGCCCCTTCACTATACTCTTTATGCCTGCATTTTAAAAAATATACATCATGCTTCACAGAGTTTGCCTAAAAATGCTGGACACTGTGGGACTCTTGACGTTGGACTGTTAACCTGAAACCACATGTACAATTCAGCCTAGAACTTGCTGAGCTCATTACGTTGGAGTCACAAGAGAACTTACGTTCTGTACACGTTTTTATCGCTCCTTATGGCTGCTCAATTGTACAAAGCAAATGTCATCCATCTTTTTTTTTGCCTCTTACCTTCGAGCATTTTCCATGAAATACAAATTTGCAGGTATCACATAATGTCTGCGAAGCGGGGTGGTTACTACTACAACACAAAACAGCAAGAGCGTAGTAGGTCAGATAGCGGTGCTATGCAAGCTGATGGAAACTTTTATAACTACTGTATCGTTAGATGATTACGCCTACTGAGAAGGAAGTATGTACGTACGTACGTCATCTCGAAAAAACGTTTGAGTATGTTGTTGTGCCATAGGAAGCCGAAAGGCCAGAACAAATGGAAGAGACCTCCCGCACCAACCCAGAGTAAAACAACTCGTCAACTAGCTAGAGAGAGGGAGTATACACAGCATGAGAATGCCATATACGGTACCGTTGCACGATGTGTAGTGTAATATGCAAACAGATAGCACAGTGTCACATTTTAGAGTGTATAATGTATATAATAGTATTCCAGGCTAAACAGTTTAAATTGCACAGTGTGATAAGAGTCATTAACTTCGATGTAAATACAAGATATGGCTAACGCAGAAGCGAACAGCGAGGAGGTTAAAAGGAGAAGAGGACAGAACAATGACTGAAAGCAGAGACATTTCTTACACGATGACTGACAAGCAACCGGAAGAAAGCAAGGACCTATAGTTTTCCAGTAAGCAGCATGGTTAGAGTATAATAGCGTCATGGAGGGTCTTAAAGACATAAGACGTCTGCGAATAAAGAGGGCAGAGCTACAGGAAGAGAACAAAACAACTTAAAGAGAAATTGGAAAAGGGATAGGGGCGAAGGTGGAAAAAATCGGTAGGAAGGCACAGAAACATTTAGGCGCGAAGATAGGAGAAAACAAGAGAAGCGGACAACGCGATAAAAAGCAAAATAGGGCCCTTGTGGAGAGAAGGCAAGGCAAAGGGTACAATGTTAGATAATGGTCCCGAGGGTAATTAGACAGTCATAGAGAGAGGCTGCCTCCTATATTAAAGATTCTCCAGAAATCCTAAATCGCTATAAAACTTCTCTCGACACGCCGGAGTAACAGCACGCCGCTGCCCGAACCCACTGTAGCAATCACCAAGTAAAAGGGACTGAATGTTCCACGCAGAGGCAGACACCGAGCAGAGTCTGAGGAGCTGGGCTCAGGTTAGGAATTCATCTGGGTCAAACTAAATGGAGTGGCAGTCAAATATTTCTCTGAAAGGTTTTTTTCTGAATGGAGAAACTTGCCGAAAGCAAGCCTTTAACTTTTCCGTGTTGATTCTACGCACTCGCCAGAACTTACAGTCCAATGCTGTGGGATCTGCTTCTCAAAAATCAAAGTAGATAGATCTGTGCTCACTCACGGCCTTCGTTCCCTTCACAAGACGACATTCTCCAGCATTGTAAACACCAATTCGTTGGCCAGAATAATGTATACAAATGCTGCCTGGTTTTCTTTGGATAAAGTAGCGATCTCTCCGTCAATTAGTGCAATTAGGCTTATCTTAGCCATTCTGTTGAATATGTGCTCTTTTAGATATGTACAGGTCCCTATTAGCCGTGCTAACAAGCCAAAAATTTACTTAAAAAATACCACTTTGAGCTTTCAGATCAGGCACACAACCCGAAAGTAACATATTTATAACAAAACATGAATTTTCGTTTCATAATAACAATTGAAGGTATCAGCATTTCACATCAATAGCGATTCAAATCAAAAGCCGACAAGGCGCGGTGTTTAGATCAACAATATCTTATAAGTCTTTGTTTTAACGTACGGCGAGTGGAGAAATGCTCAATCCTATGTCACGGGATTCTGAATACTAGCTACCTCCTCGCTATGGTCTTCGGTCGTTTTATCGTACTGTTTGTTTTTGAAAAACAACGCGCTTATTGTTAGTTAGGCGCATTTCGTAGTTGTCGTTACCCCCGCGTGCTGGTGCGATGCAGCCCAGAGTGTCCGACCGGGCCAGCGGCCGCGCGCTTACTGTGCACGTATTTCTAAACGATTATCTAGTATCTCTCTTATTCCATCTCCCTTCTGTTACTCCCTACGTCTCTACATTTCTATCTCTCTTACACATACAGATACACGGATCCCCTTTCAGTCTGCCGTTCTCTTGCCGCCCCTCCGACCGCCCACGGAGGTCATCAGAGAGCCGGCGAGTTCCACGAGACGTCATCCGCCCGCGGGGTGGCACGGCTCGGTGAGTCTGGCTAGCCGCGAGATTGATGAACGACGCACGTCGGCGTCTTTCGCCCCATTGGACGGGATGCGGCTAGGGCAGCACGCAGCGTCTCCACGACACGGGTTTTCCCGTTTCCTCGCTCAACTCCTTCTCTTTTGCTTCGTCCTCATTGTCTCGTCCTCGTCGTCGTCGTCGTCGCCGTCACCCAAATGGACCCCATCTGCTCCTTCCTTTCCCAATTCCCCCGCCGATGGTTCAGGGTTGGGTTGTGTGTAATGTGTGTGTTATGCTATCTGCCCTGCCGTTTCTGGGCAGCGTCAAGAGTGCTAGCGGTCGACTTGCCCCGCGATTCTTTCGGTTCAGCTCGGACTCGGGACGCCTCCCTTTTCCCACCCAAGTGCATCCGGCGGTGGCAACAGTGGTGATGGTGGTGGTGGTAACTCCAACTCTTCTGTAGACGAGGCGCCGTCGGAAGACCACGGTGGCGACAGCGACTTGCTAATCATGATGGCGGCCGCGTCACCGCGATCGGCGTTGTCGTTGGTGGCCTCCCGTCCGCTATCTACTAACGCGGCGGCCACCCAGCCCGCCAGCCCGCGGGTCCGTCCCAAATTGCATTTGTGTTGTCCACAAAGTGACCGTCGTCGTCACTTTGAACTTTGCATACCATGATAGAATGTTTGCTCGCTCCGTTTGTATGTACGTATATAGGTGTCTGCAAATGTCTTACTGTGTCCAGCGCACAGGGTTTTATATATTTATTTATATATACTTTTATATATAATAATTTACATTTATCATACTCTATAAATCATATATATATATATATATATATATATATATATATATATATATATATATATTGTATATACATAATAATAAAAATAAGATTTATATATATATATATATATAGGATGTGTGTAAATGAATGATACACACTTGAGAGGGTCGTCTTACTCATTAAAAATATATTTTTGAATTAATTTAATATAGGGGGCAGAAATGTTTTGCCTTAAAGCCTTAAGTCAATAAATTTGCCTAATTTATTATATTTGTGTGGCTCACCGGACATAGGTTTGTGAAATATGCGACTGCGAGAGATCTAGTAGTTCATCATAAAAACATACTGTTCAACACTGGCTAGCAGAAGCGAATGGTCGCATTAAGGAGAGCTCGCAGCGATCGAGAGAGAGGCTCCATTTATAATCACTTACGTTTGATACTTTATGTTTGATACCAAATTGTTGGTGGTTCGATTCGTGATATGATGCTTTTAAGATATTTCTCCTACTTGATACGCCGATGTTGGCTTTCCATGTTAACAGAGGGAGGCGACTGTTTATTTAGCTTCTTTGCTGAAAAACTAGATCTCTTGCAATCGCATATTTTGCAAATGTATGTCTTTTTATTTCTTGAATATACTACACATTATTAAAACAATTAAATTATATCAAAAAAACATTATATATAATCCAATACAGTAATACAAAGTCTCCTCTATTGAAAAAGGGGTGTTGAACTCACATTGTAGCCTTTACACTCATGGGCACGTCGCGAAACTCTCCATGCGAACGCGTTATTCACCACTTCGACATTCGCAACTTTCGGTGGAGTAATTAACACATCACCACGAACAATATTTGGACGTACGGTAAAAAGGGTACTAAAATTATTACTCCGGATTAGTTGTTTAAACAATTTATCTACGCAGTCCTTGTGGGTTTCAAAGCTGCGTTCGACTCAGGTTCAAGATCCTTAGTGTTAGAGAAGCTCGCCTTACTGGAAGTGCCCTGCAAGATACTTGGAGTTATGATGGACATCCTACAGAAAAACTCGATAACGATAGACGACGGAGTAGCAGAACATCCAGGACTTAAGCAAACTACCGGTTTTGCCCTGGGAGATAACTTAAGGCCCCTCCTGTTCTCAACTCTGATCAGCGACCTTCTAGCTCACATAAAGAATCGTTATCGGAGCGTCAACCTACTTCTATACGCCAACGATCTTGTTTTATACAGTACCAGCCGATTCCACCTACAACAAGCGCTTGCATCACTGACACAGTATGTCAGTACTGTGGGACTCCAGATCAAGACCTGCAAAACGCACGCCATAAAGGTTTGTCACGGGGGACGTCGTGCGGCGACCGACGAACTTCGTCTAGGTAAGAAGATCCTCACGTATGTTAATAACTTTACGTACCTCGGGCTGACAATCTCCTCTACAGGCAGGTCACATGCCAGACATATCTCCGAACGAGTTAGGAAGGCTTTGATTGCCTTTTCCATGATCAAAAGACTATAAGTGATGTCCGTGCGCATCGCTATTGCGCTCTTCGACATGAAGATCGCACCTATTGCTTCGTACGGCATTTAAGTCATTTGGACGAAGCTAACGCCGGCTAACCTGTCTACCCTTTATGGAGTTAAATCTGCGTTTCTGAAGCGAGTGCTTGGGGTGCACAGCTCAGCTCGGAATAGACTCGTGTACTTGCTGGCGGATACACCGCTGTTCGTGGAGGACCTAAGGAGGCGACTGAATCGCCCTGCGACACCAGGATACGATCGTTTCATCAGTGAATACGAAGTTTAAATGGCAGAAATTGATCCAGAATTTTACACAGTTGGGGCAATGATATCAGATTCGTAGAAAGATGTAGAAAGGACTAACCGCTATATTGTTACGCGACTCGCAAGGCACGGGTATCATCACGTCGTGTGTCGCACAGTGGGACTCCATGAGCCAAATGAATCTTGTGTTTATAAAATTTGTAACAATCCTTGTTCAAAGTATCACGTCAGTCACTGTATATATTTCGTGTCGTTATCACGATTGGCGAATGCTTCTGTTGAGGCTTATTTGTCGCCAACGTGTTTGTTTATATGTAGGCATATATTAGGTATTGTTTTTACCCAACGTGGTGTGCAAATGAATTAATGAATGAATGAATAAGTTGTTTAAAAAGTCCCACGTCAACTCGCATTTAGTACTCGCTCTCGTTTGGAAGTACGAGGGTCTCGCCTCTTACATTGCAACGCCATGCGACTTGTTTAACAATTTTTTCCTGCACTCGCTGGAGCAGTTCTACATTCTATAAAAAGGTGCCCGCACGTGTGAGCAGTATGTCCACTTTGGTACAATAAGCGTATTATACAGGTTTATGCACATTGCTGGGTCATGCCCGATAAACGATCTAAGAATGAATGCATAGGCGAGACGCAGATTTTACAGCTTCGGCGATATTAAATGTATAACTTTTCTGACAATCAAATGTAACACCTGGGTCTTTGTATGTTGACACTTCAGGTAGGGCCGTTCATAAAATATGCAGTGTCGTCCTTGATTATTTTCACGGCATCAATTGCCATCTGTAACTCAGCCTTGTTTTTGTCGTCTGTGACTTTAACGCATATCTTTAGGTCGTCGGCATAGAACTTGTTAATCACATCGAGCTTGCCAAAAACGAGGATAATGTCTTGAGCAAAAATTTCATACAAGAGCAGCCCTAGGCAGAAACTTTGCGGGACTCCAGAGGGACATGGAGCAGTACCAGACATAGCATATAAATATATGATTAAATTATTAAAAATATAATCACGTGTGATGTAGCACGGAGGAACTTCACGATCCGCAGGAGTGTTCTAGGCGGTGCTTAGACCAGTGCAACTAATACAGCGCTGCAGCATGTATAGCAGTTCAGTTAAGAGCAAGACGACAGAAAATCCAGTGATCCAGTCCAAAAATACACTAGTTGTGTCATCTAACAAGGCCGGGACCCTGTCAGATGACGAGTCAATGAGGATTGCCGTCAGACTTCGTTTGGGAACAGACCTTGTATACACTCATACCTGCGTCTGCGGAGACGTCGTCCGGCCAGACGGACGCCACGGGCTATCCTGTACCGTCAGCGCAGGTAGGCGAGCAAGACACCAAGCCTTGAATGAAACCTTCAGCCGAGCTTTACGATCCAGTGGTCTGCCGTGCGTCCTTGAACCCGTCGGACTAGACAGGGAGGGCGGCAAGAGACCTGACGGGCTGACCTTAACTCCGTTCGAGAGCGGATGCATGCTGGTTTGGGACGCGACAGTTACTGACTCATTAGCCCCAATGGTCAGTGGCGGCGCGGACCGGGCTAGTCATGCTTCGGCTCTCACCGAGGCAGGCAAGGTTAGAAGGTACCAGAACATCAAGTACCCGTACAGGTTTTACCCCCTTGCCTTCGAGATCCTTGGCGGGCCCGGTCCGTTCACTTGCAGTTTGCTACAAAAGGTCGGGAAACGGCTGATTCTAGCCAGCGGAGACAAACGAGCGAGTGATCTCCTCAGACAGCGCCTGTCGCTGGATGTGCAATGGGGCAATGCGGCCTCAGTTCGGGGCACTCTCCAGAAATGGCTGGTCCCTACACTGGACCCCATAACGGTGCACACGTTCGCAGGAACCCAAATGCCATGTTCCGACCACGAATGATTGATTACATTGAATAAATGATTTGTGTGCGCTCTAAAAAGACTTGTGTCTAATGGATATATATGTATAATTTACTGGACAATACGTTAATTAAGAATACAAATATTGTAACGGTGCTGCGCAGCGTGTTAAGTCTGTATTAAACATATATATATAATTGAAAGCTCTAGACGGAAGCCATACAAAATTTAAATCACTTGCCGGCCTTTGACCAAACTAAATACTTGTATTTTAAGCAACGCGGTCAAATTTACCAAACCAGGAAAACCCACGTTACTACCGTGCTATATACTTGAGGGCAGATCGAAACTTCTGGTACATATTTACAAAAAAATATTATATTATATTTATCGTCCAAACTGTGTCTAACATATTTACAATAAGGGTCGTACAAAAACATGAATCATAACCGGGCAGGGCACGACATTCTGAAAAAGCTAGTCGGGCTTCAACGAATCGGCTTATGCTTGCTTTCATAGTAGAGCGTAACCCTCACCAGATAACCAATGCGGAGCGAGATAGAGCTAGTCGAGAGATAGAGACCATCGGAGGACGGAGATCCTCCTGGCGATGTACAAGTCCGCTCGGGCCTGACTGAAGACTCTTATCATCAAAAGTAAAGGGAAAGCCTGGAGGGAGTTCATGGAGTCTTCTTTACCGAATGGTTATGAGAAAGCTACAAAAAGCCTTTCCCGTTCACTGTGTCCAGAGATACTCCAGGCGGTTGCGGAATAGGCGGATAGAGACATTCCTGGAGTCACAGGGGAAAAGCGAAACAAACCCATGAACGACTTGCCAGGTCCAGACGGGATTCCTTCATATGTGGTGAGGCTCCTTGCTAGCCGATGGCAGGTAAAAATGCTCAGAAATATGACAAGAACAATAATAAGTTATGGAAGAAGGCCGATCCCGTGCTTATTTCAAAACCCGGGGTAAGATGGGGCACTCGGCGTATGGACTTTATTTGCCTTTTGAATACGACAGGAAAGTTGGTTGAGAACACATTAGTCCATCTTGTTAACGATGAAGTAGAAGACAAAAACGGACTGCCGGAATTGCAGTTCAGTTTTCGGCAAGGGCGATCCACTGCTGGCCCTCTTCGGCGGGTGCTACAACGCGCGGGTGAAAAGACAATCACTCGTTAAGAACAAGGTGTTGTATTCGACGTAATCTACATAACGTTAGGAACGCTTTTGATACCGCCACCTGAAAAGCTATAATAGATGTCCTGGAGATAAAACGCAGATCCCGTCTCGAACCTATGACGGAGTATTACATCGTAAACAGTAGAAATCGGGAGGCAGGGAGGCGGGCGAACCACTGGGTTCGGCCCTGGGCCCGGTTCTATGGAAGATGACTTATGACGGAACCTGTACGGAGTCGACGCTAGAAGGAAAGACCAACAAGAGACAAGGCGAGTTTCCTTGACGTTATGAAGGGACCATCTTAGTCTAACAAGTTATTTAAGATTACGTGGAAGCCGCATGAAGCAGTCTTCTTGTATCAGACGGGAACTTAATGCACCCTATGCAAATCTTACAATACTAAATTTGCTGACGGTGCCAACATTTCGATGCAGGTTGCTGTTTTACGTGCAACAATTGGGCAGAGTCTCGCTGTGATTACTCGGGAGCTTAACAATAACTTCGAATAAACAAAGCAGATCAACCACTTAAAGCACATGTCAAAAACAAGATATCACTTCATTGTTCAAGTGCGCGGGGACGTGCACTGCTTCTTGCCAGCTTTGACAAGAACTGTTTTGCGGTCTGCAATAGAGCACTTGTCTTTTTTATTAGTTGTTGTACAAAAAAATACATTCATTTTGCAGACCTCAAGCAGATAATTGCTTAATAAATTACCCCCCCCCCCCGGGAAGTGCCTGTATTATGTATCATCGCATTGTATAAGTCTCACTTGTATTCGTCTGTGTTAATCTATATTATAATAGAAAAAGCCCTTTTCAACCAACAAAACGAGCAACCCCAGCCGATGTAACTGACTCCACAACAAATTCTGAAACTGGGTTAGGAGCACACTAGATGTTCACTGTATTGTCCGATGACTATTAGATAATTAAGCTTTTACTAAAATCAATGCAAAACTATTTTAGAGAAACAATACAGGGTGTTGCAGGAATATTTGAAGAGCGATATACAGAATTGTAGAGCTCGTTAAAGCAAATGTTTTTTCTAATGGAACATGGGTTCTGAGAAGTCTTGTTTCGGAGTGAGAGTGAAATTACTACAATTTGTGACACTGGTGTTTTTGCCCGACATAGGAGCACAAAATGTGCTGTTGCGAGACAACCTCCTCCTTTTCTTCTATACAAGTCTTCCTATACAGAAACTCAGCACACCTTCGTGTTCGTGATAAAATTCTGCTCCATCTGAAGAATATGCATGGCCGGTCAGAAGACGCGACATGGTCGCTTAGAAGACAATTCGCCAAAAATGAAGTTCTTTATTAGCGTTCACGCCAAATACTTCAGAATCATAACCCTACAACCACTCACAGCGCTCTAAACTAACATATTCAGGTAAATGCGCATTTCATGACGATCATTTTGGTACCAAACATATGTCAAGGCGAGCTGTGGTTGCGGAGTAATTACGATTTTTCGGAGGGCATGTCCAGATTAAGTGCATGTAAAATGACTGTGTGGCAACGTTCACACCGCCGACGTGTCGCGCGACAGCCGCAGCGCGTCATTTTTCATGCACTTAATCTGGACATGCCCTCCGAAAAATCGTAATTACTCCGCAACCACAGCATTGCCATATGTTTGGTACAAAAATGATCGCCATGAATTGCGCATTGGCTGAATATGTCCGTTTTGAGCGCTGTGAGTGGTTGTAGGGTTATGATTCTAAAGTATTTGGCGTGAACGCTAATAAAAACCTTCATTTTTGGCGAAATAGGAAGACTGGTTGTCTCGCAACAGCACATTTTGTGCTCCTATGTCGGGCAAAAACAACAGTGTTAAAAATTGTAGTAATTTCACTCTCACTCCGAAACAAGACTTCTCAGAGACCATGTTCCATTGGAAAAAACATTTGCTTTAACGAGCTCTACAATTCTGTATATCGCTCTTCAAATATTCCTGCAACACCCTGTACTTCTCTATCAATGCAAACTATTTTAGAGAAACAATACTTATAAGATTGATTAAGACGGATTAAGTTACCTATAACGTATATTTCTTAAAACCTATAATGATAATGTGTTAGAGAGAAAAGCTGCAAGAAGGGACAAAAAAGCAGAATTTATGGGTTAGCCAGCTCAAGTCAATGCTTGCCGTGCTGAGTATATATATATATATATATATATATATATATATATATATAAATATATATACTGTGGGCGTTTGTTTGAGTGAGCGGGCCGACCTGCGTCGATCCTCAGCCATTCTCTGGTAATTACGATTACCAGGTCTCGGAATCATTATCTAACTGACTGACATACGAGATTGTCACATCGTTTGGGCTCACTTGCTTGCAAACGATCAAGGTCGTTCATTGTCTCTTTCGCCCCGTGGCCGCTAAGACGCTGCGACTCGGTCAATGGTTAGCTTTAAGGAAACCAACCCATTGATTCCCTCTGGGCCCTCCTGTGTGTGTGTTCTCTTTCCTAGCGCTGCCTTTATTGGCCGTTATTTCCAGCAATGCTTGCGTTTGTGTGTGTACGGAGCAACCAATGGGCTAGATCAGTGGCGGGCAGATCCGGCCTTGTCGAGGACGACACACCGCCGCCGCCGCCGAGGTTCCTGACGACGACGGCGGGGAAGGAAGCAGGCTAATCTTGTTACGGGGATTAAGATGTTTTCCTTCTAATTATCGACGATGAGGGTCGTCGCCCACCTACGACGTTGGCATTAGCGGCCACGGAAGCGGTAGGCAGAGGTGGAGGACAAGTGGGAGCGAGGTAGAAAGTCAGGTTTGCACGGAGACGGATTCTCTCCAGCGGAATTCCCTGTCTTCTCTGTTCCTGCCTTTCGGTCCTTTGCTTGTTGTTTCTGCTGCGCGACCTGATGATGATGATGATGAGAGGAATCGCCATTAGGCGGCCCGGCTCAAAGAAAAGCTATCATGTCGTCATCGGCCTTATGGTACGCGTTTCGCTTTGGTTCCGTTTTGTAAGCCGACGACCTGCAAGACCAAGTTTTTTCTCGCTACTGTTGTCCGGACTACCTCATCTCCAGTCCAAAGCACGTCCAGGGCGCAGACGGCAATCCAAACAGAAGTTAATCATCAGCAAAAAATTGACACACGTTCATTACAAAGTAACCACACACGCAGACACATTTGTACGATGTGTACATGAATGTGCACGTAGATATGTGCAGGTATATATATATATATATATGTGTGTCTGTACACATGCAAATCACATGCGCATGCGTTAGATGAACCACACATGTGTTGCACCATAATACCTCTAGTACAAAAAAAAAATATATATATATATGTATATACATACATAAATGTATGCGTTGAGACTCACGGTTAAAATTATCATATGTAGTTCATTTATATCGAGTATGCATATGAGATTTATATATGCATATTCAATATGAATGATTGTCAGCTGCTCTTGGCATGTCATTCGAGAAAGCGATCTTTTCAGAAGGGCGCCTAATAATTCGTACACGCTTGAGAGCTCAGTCGAGATATACACTCTGTGTACTCCTTGCGGAAATACATGTTTGAACAGATTACGTGAGGATAGCCAAAAACTATGTATCTGATATAGACGTGGCAATTATCACAGGCAAAACCTGATAAGAGGTAAGAGGCGACAATAAAAATATCCAGGCACCCAACCTGTCGTCGGACTTGATAAACTTTATTGTCCGATTCGGAAACAGCGTTCGAATGGTACTGTACGCGGGGTCGTCAATCTAAATCGAAATATTTCAACAAGCGGTGCACTGCCTAACATTTAGTATACAAAACGGCTCCTTACCTGAACAAACAAAGTTGTTACTTTATGTAAATTGTGAAACATATTTCAATCAATCAATCAAGCTTTTGTTTCACCATGCATTGGTAGATTAGGTGTTGTACAACATCCTTTAAGAAAACCAAAGTTTGTCCGAGTGAGGTTCTCCATACCTCCTCGAAACAATCTTGAGGAGAAAGAGTGCTAAGGCCGTTATGGCGAACAGTCGCCTACAAACTCTAAAGATTGGCCGCCGAAGCATAAAACGTATTTTGCTAATCAACTCTCTCTTCTGGTTTTTATAGACTTGGTCTTAATGGCGTTTAGTTTCAGTTTTTCTAAGACACCTCTTCCAGAGAAGTGATCCGTTTGATGACACCCGGGTCGTACTAGCGACCACATTGTCATCTGCACACATCACATTTATGTAGGTATGGACTTTTCGTACTTTTATCGTACGTCAAAATAGCCGGCAAAATTGACAAGCAGAAGACCGAAGGAGACGCAGCTCTGCGGGTCTTCTTGCGAGGTTTCTACAATTTTCCTTGCCCGCAACACCGCAACAATGCTCACCCTGCACCGGTAAAATTCCCTCATTAAAGAAGCTCGAAATTACGGTCAGAATAGAGCTACTAACCCCAGTGCATGTCGGAATGACTTCACGAAACGATCCCGATGTGCTTGGCCGAAGGCCTTGACGCAGTTTATAGAGATTGTGTATAAATAGCCTCCGGATTTTGCCACAGTTTGTTCTATATCTGATTGAAGCACATGGATTGCATTCGAAAGGGTCTGGTCGGCCACGCACTCGATCTGGTTTCTAACTAATTTGGAGAAAATCTTTCAGCTAATCTTCGCAGAAGACGCTATACCGCGGTATACGTTTGGGTCACGGTTGTTGTCGCCGTGCTTGTCTTTAAATAGCAGATAAAAATCCTGGTGATATGCCAGGCTCCTGGCATTTGTTCCCTCTTTATGACCTCGTTGAAGAAATCATAAAGATAATTTGCCAAGAGCGTTTCTGACTGCACCAATGCTCGTAGTACACTGGGTCTCTTTCCTCTCGGAATAGAGTGCAGGACATAAATTACTCCTTTTGCCTCAAAGTGCAGATACATAGTGTCATGTTTGAATGTGAGCATTTATTTAGAAAAGTAGCCAGTCACCTGTTTATCGCTAAGCAGGTGGTTCGTCCCCCTACAATGTTGCACAACGTAGACTGAGAGCCTCCGTTCTGCTCTTCCGGGCAGTCGGATTTTCTCCCGCCTAGCTTTATGTAAGCTCCTTCTACTAATGAACTAGTCAAGCATGCGTCTGGCCAGCAGCTGCGGTGTTATCTTTTCATAAGTATCTTTGTGAGACTTACAATTCTGAACATCCAATGAGTGTTCTATTGGTGTTAAAGGTGCGCATCAGTGTCTCACGATCAGAAGCCTACGGAGCTTTTCTTCATCCAGTGTTGGGTCTGGCCACTCTCGGGCTTGTTCTTCTCGTTTGACTGACACTGACCTCTGATGCGGTTGTCGGCGTTTCGGGGTACATAATATTCTGTGCTATTTTGTTCTTTTTGTTAGATACTGTCGACATGAGGTGGCCCGTCATCTGGCTCTGATAGGAAACTCTAACAGGAAAATTACAAACTAAGCAGTAGTGAGCAGCGTAAATACACGGCGCGTTCAAATAAAAAGGAACGAAACATCGTAACAACTAAACCGATTATAATTTGAATATGCCACTTAAGGTAACGTAGTAACGAGACGCATTTAGGGACGCAAATGGAGTGTCCGGCGTGGCTGTGCGCGGTTGCTGGCGAATGACGGAGAAGAAAACCACGCAGTTGTGTGTACCGTCCAATTGACGCAGCATGTGAGGACATCATGGCGTTGTCAATGCAGAATTCGACGACAAAAAAGCAGCAAAGTGTTATCAGATTTCTGACTGCTGAACGTGTTCAACCGGCCAATATTAATTGCTGGCTGGTGGCCGTATACGGGGGAGGCGTGCAATGCATATGTGGCATAATGGCACAATGCGTATAAGGCTAGCGCTGCAACACCTGTTCCGATATCATGCAGATCCCGGTTCTTGAATTCGGTTCGAATTTTAACTCGTAATGAGAATTGGTGCCATCACGTCGAGTCAGATAGAAAGCGGGATACCATGCAGTAGAAACATGTATCGCCAGCTCTCTATAAAAAAATTATAGACGCTTGTGAACTGAAGTTCACAGTGGAATACTGACTTCTGTAACAACTGCAGGAATTCTGGGAACAGGGAATTAGTATTTATTTTGCAATAGGTATGTATTTCAAGATTCCACATAATATTGTCATTAGAACATTTCATTCATCAATTTGAAAATTTCAGCAACTGTCCCAACGGGCAAAAATACCGGGACTGCCGTTGCGTCTAGCAGCTCGCCGCGTGAGATTTAGCACACGCCTGCGAGCAGACGCGACAGCGGCATTGATCGCCAACTTAGTGAAATCCATAGCTCGCACGAAGAACGCACCAAGTGATGGTAGCCATGCACAACGTACCTTCTGTACACGTGCCGACTACTGCATGCCATTTATCCTAAAACTTCCTGGCGAGATTCACATCTAGCTGCGCTATATCAGCCGAGGCCCTGGTTACCATTACCTGCCACTTCAACAAAAACTTGCCGAAACGGTCCTGTAATAAACATGCTTTACATATGTTGTGAAGCACTTTCCTGGTTGCGCACAAATTTGCCGCTCAAAGATGGCCCCACACCCTGCCAACGTTGTAGCTCAACATAAGTTGAATATTAAGCTCTATAAGGACATCGCCGTCGCGACCGGTGGCGTGGTGACTTAAGTCTGCGCCTCGCAACCGGAGGAGACACATAGGTAGGTGCGCGGGTTCGAGACCCCACCGTCGCACATTTCTATTTATGGGGGTCCGTCTATAAAGCGATGTGAAAAACAGTTCCGTGAACGTTAAATCTAGGCTGAGGGTCAGCCCGAAAAGTTTTTAGAAGGAATATTGCCGCAGGTCCTTTCCTTTCCGAAGATCCCTCGCCTCTGTTTGGATCAAGGCAATAGACGTCGACACCTGTCTGCGATGTGCTGAGCAAAAGCTGAGTCGTTTCTATATAGTCTAGTCTCAAACCCGAATACGGAAAGCAGTTGACAAATTCTAGCGGTTGGCCACAACAGGGTACTACGTTTGCCGAAGCGCCTTTCCTCTATTGCTGACGCTGTTGATCGAGGCATCGGCAATATTCCTGGCAACGTTTGTAAGAGGCGTCTGTCTGGACCGTTGCTGTGGTGTTTGTGCGTGAGGTTTCTGTTCCTTCTGGCGTTGTTGTTGCTGTTGGTTTTGTTTGTACCAACAGTAGAAATGACGGTGGAAGATTTGAACTGCCGCCGGCGACCTGTGCTACCTGCTTCTTCGTCCCGTTGCCAACTCCCGATGTGCTTGCGTTGTTCCCGGTACTGGACGGGAACGAAAATGGAGCAGGAAGATACAACTTGCTCAAGCTCCGACACTTGGATTGTGTTTGCCGTCGCGAGCCGACTAATCCGCTACAGGACTCCAAGCAGGGCGTCGTATAGACGGGAGCTTTAAAGTTCAGTATACATATACAAACACATCGAGCGGTCTGGTTCGGTTCTACATGCGGCGCACGATGCTGTGCACGTTACATGGGCTACACTCACCAAATAAGTACGGTAACACTGGGTCTATTCGCACGAGCGATTTTTATCACCGAGTTAACACCGAGTTAACACCGCACAAAACACAGCGCGCTGCCGGGCGCCGCCATCTTGCATTGAAGACGTCCTACGATGCAGAGCAGCAGTGCAATTAGGTTGGCTGTCTAAATACGGTATTTTAGTTCCTAGATTGTATAGATCTATTTCTCTTGATTTTGCAGTGAGTCAGGTTAACAAAGCATAAACGGAAGAAGAAATTCAAGGAAATAAGGATATGAGGGATAACCATGAGAAGGGACATGAGGACTTGTATGTGATCATAGTATAATCTATGCAAATGTGATACATTGTTATGTTACTCTATTTAAACCATAATTCAATTCAATTCAATTCAATTCAATTCAAATGCTCCTTTATTATATTCAAAGGGTTGACAATTATGTACATAGTTATTCACAAAAGTCTTGTATTCAATATATACATTGTGCAATAATGGAAGTATAGAGAACAATTTACTAGATAATAGAATGAAATAGTACCATTGCGTAACATATGCGGTAGTACAGAATAAGAATATATGACTAGTTCATGGTTCTCAACATTCTCGCCAAACGCCACGAAAACATATTATTAATTCGGTCAGAACGTGCAACTCCTTTCGACGATATGGTTTGGGTGCTGCGCAGATTGTTTTTGCGAATATTAAAAAAGATGGAAAGCCTATTCGACTGAGAAATTCGTTCGTACATTTTAAAATCTGCTCTCGAGTGTCGTTCCGATATAGGTGGTAAGTAGAGACTGCTACGCTCAACCTTACATCTCATTGCAACACGTCGAAGGAATTTGGACTGCATTTTTTCAATTGCATCAATATGTTTTTTTAAATACGGGCGCCAGACTTCACAGCTGTAGATGAATTTAGGAACTACAAGGTTATTATAAAGGCGGATATAAAACATTGGGCATTTAATAATAAAACAACGAAAGATCGTATTGCATATAAGACTAGCAGATTGAATAGTCTGCGTGATGTGAATGTTAAAATCAAGTTCCGGTGTAACCGTTACCCCAAGATCACGAATGCTGTTTACCCTGGGTATCTCTTGCCCATCAAGTGTGTAAGCGTGGTCTTCCTTCAGACACACAACGGCGCATTTAGGTACCGAAATTATCATATCATTTTTGGCACACCAATCGGAGATGGAGTTAATTGTTTTCTGTAATATTCCCCTCTCGGCTTCTGTGCCAGAAAGCCCATAAAGTTTAAGATCGTCTGCGTAGAGTTTATACTTAAGTGTTGCGGGTATAACGTTTTTAAGATCTAAGATAAATATACAAAATAATAATGGGCCTAGACATGACCCCTGAGGCACGCCGGAGGGACACACCCCATACCGACTAAAGCTGTTATTTACCCGCACACAAAACTTCCGATTCGTAAGATAACTTGATACCCATAAAACAGTGTGCTTGTCTATATTTAAGTCAATTAGTTTATGTACGAGTTTAAAATGATTTACTCTGTCAAATGCTTTAGAAAAATCAAAGTAAATACAATCAAATGTTTTCTTGTTGTTAATATAAGTGGCCCAATCTTGGACCATTTCAACTAGTTGGGTTGCTGTAGATTTCCCCTTAGTAAAACCATGTTGCTGTTCATCAAGCACTCCCTCAGACTGCATGAAGTGAAATATATGATCCACAATTAATTTTTCAAATATTATACACGCTATTGATAATTGTGCCACAGGTCTATAGTTATCAATATTTGACTTGGATCCTTTTTTATGAACAGGCGTTATTACAGATTGCCGGAAAACGTCAGGCACAACACCTTCTTCATAGGACCTAGCATAAATTAATGAGAGTGGCTCCGTTATAACCTGGGCCACTTTTTTATAAAATATTGGGGGGATACAATCTGGGGTAAGGCTACATTTAGATGGAAGTTTATTTATTTTCTTTAGGATATTATGTTCCGACACAAATAAATACCGACACTTTGATGACGATTGCGGGGGGAACGTAAGCGCTGGACTCGTCGGACCTGCTTCGGCCACGTAGACAGAGGAAAAGAAATCTTTGAAGGCATCGGCTTTGGAGATATCATCTGTGATAACCACATCACCTGTTTTTAGAGCCGTTATATCCTCTTTTCCCTTTAAGCGCTTATTGGCATACCTAAAAAACGACTTTGAATCTTTAAAATCGAGATTGGATTCTTCTAATACCCGAAGTCTTTTGCTTGCCTTACTCAGTTTGATCTCATACCGCGGATTCGCGTCTTTTTCAATGAGTGATTCGAGACTAGAGATATACTCACGAAGCTTAGTGTTATTTTTAGACCTGCCAGTGCGCTTAGGAATATGTTCCTCAATCACAGCGTGCATCTGATCAACAAAACGATTATACATATCATCTACGGTATCACAGTTTAGAAAGACATATCTCCATGGCACAAATGTTAGTTTTTTTTATAATTTGGTCGTAATCACCCTTAAAAAAATTATATCCTCCCTCCTCAATAGGAGGGTATTCGGAATCAAATAAGAGGTTAAAAGAAATAGCGTTATGGTCTGAGGGTATTGGGGATTTAAAAACAGATAAGTCTTCTATTATAGCTGGATCGGTAGTAAGAACTAAATCAATCAATGTTCCCCTGGGGTCTTCGTTTGGTGTAAAAGTTGAAATTGTTTCATTCGACAGAAGACTGTTTGTATGACTAGATAAATCACTTGAGTTTATACTACAATCTGGCCATTCCTTGTCAATTGAGACTCTTGCACCCATTAGTGGACGCGTAATTTCAGTCACTTGCTGATATAAACCATTTGTTAAACAAGCATTTGTAAAAGTAGCCTCCATGGTTTGAGAATCTAAAAGGGACACATTTTGCCAGTCAATTCTTGGAAGGTTAAAATCCCCAACAATTAAAATTGGTTTAGTAATATCACATATATTTTCAAAAGAGTCGCATATCCTTTTTATGCGACTCTTGCGCTCCACCAGCGATCCAGCATTCGTAGCATAAAAACATGCCATCCTGACTGAACATGATTTTGAAAACACATCCAGCGCTAATGCTTCAATATCGTCATCCATCTTGACCTCACAAAATTTTAGCGTTTTCCTAATTAAAATACAAACACCACCTCCTCGGGAGCCCCGATCACACCGGAGTACTGAATACCTATTATCACAGCTTAATTCACTATTCGTAACATGTCTTCCGCCTACACCTAACCATGTTTCAGTTATAAAAATTATATCAGTATTATATAAGGCGGTATATGAATTGAGCAACTGAACACGATCATCCTTTCCAATCGAGCGTGCATTGAAATATAAACATTTTAGAGCGCAGGCAGCCAGGGGGGGAGTGGGGGAGGCGGAATTGCTGGATTGAATGGGGCGATTAGTTGTGGTGGTAGAGGGGGAAAGTGGTGCCAATTGTAGACCAGAGGTTCCGGGGCAGGGGACTGGATGGTTTTTAATGGATGATTGGAAAATGACTTTATTTTCGTATTTTGTGGAGCCATTGAATTGCCCCGAAAATAAGAACTTTGTTCAGATATTCTACGACCGTCTTTATATGATGGATGTACAGGATCCAATTGGACGGCTATGTTCAAGTGATTGGCTATTTCACGAGAAATATGTTGAGCGACCAAACGAGCGCCATGCATTCCAAAATGCACTCCATCAATATGCATATTATTGGCTGTTTTCTGAATGTAACTAAGATCTTTAAAAACAATGGCACTCATATTAAATTTACATCTTAATTGTTGGTTAATATACCTACACTCTTCTTCGTATCCCACTGCAATGGGAATCGAACACACAATTAATCGAATATTATTTTTGTAGACATAACTGACAAGATCGTTTAGCGCACATTCAATTTCCAACCATACTTCCGAAATTGAGCAATCTTTTCGTGCAGCACAATTTATCACATGATTCAATCCTGAATGAAGAATGACTAGACTAAAACGGCGAGTATTTCGGCGCAATTTACCTAGAGTATGTTCAATTGTAGTGCGCATAGTGGCGCCACCAAGACTATTAATATCGCAGCGTTCGTCATTTCCGATAGCATTTAATACAAATGACTTAACGCGCTTCACGTTTGAACTGCCAACAACTAAAACGCCTTTGGACAGTTCCACTCTCTTTGGCTGCTGCAAGCCGTTTGAATAAGATATTGCTTCTTCATTTAACTCCTTCCTATTCGATTTTGTCTCGTCCTCAATTGTTATTGTTTTGATGCATTGTTGACGCTTGTATTTTTGCTGCTCTTCGCGCCTCCGCTGCCTCTTCTGCGCCGCACGTTGATTTTTTGTTGTAACTAACTTCCAATCTTCCGTTATCGTCTGCTCTCTATATTTCTCCTTGCTTTCCCCTTCCACAATCTCTCCACCCCCACCGCTTCCCTCGGTCGTCGGCAGCTGAGGCTGGCTTGTTACGGCATCCACTTGCAATGCCACTTGTGCCGAGGAGAGGGAGGAGGGAAAAGAGCTGCTTGCTGGCAGTATTGCTGCAGTTCCGTGACCGACTGTGACAGGACACTTTACAATAGCCGATGCTACGCTGGCCACGGTGGGTGGCATCTCAGCTGCGGGGGAGGAGAGAAGACCAGCTGTGTGCGCATTACACCGTACAGCTGTAAGGCTGTCCAATTTAATAAATATGGTCCTGAATTTTTCGGTATAAGTTTCGTCGGTAGTTAAAATCGCATTCTTTAAATCGTCGAGCGCAGTTTTAAAAGCACACAAAGTTTTTCCAACATTTTCGCAATTGTTCTTGTCACAGCTGTTCTGATTTTTCTGGTCACCCATAATATTTGAAAGATTTGTTTCCAACACTTCCTTATCGATTCTTGTCTCACAATGAATACATACAAATCTCTCGCAATTGGGTTCTTCCAGACTAAACAATCCACCGCAGTAGACACATACGATGGCTGGTGCAATACGCTGTGTTGATGGCGTTGAGATCTGTTGCCGCCGTCGTGTGGAACGATGCACAGCTGGCGTCTCAAAGTTAAAACTCATCTCCAAGGGGAGACGGGGTGTTTCTGGCAGTACACCCAACCTCGGTTGATGCGACATTTCACAGAGATATGTTAAAAACACAATGTCTCACAAAACACAATATGTCACAGGAAAACACAAATTTAAATAATAACTGACTAAAATTTGAAAACAAATGAGATATTTGACTAGCACAAAATTTAAGATACAACTCTTGAGCTAGCACCTGCAGATATCCACACAACTGCAGCAACACAACATACAGGCTCTCACTCAAAACTTCTTGAACACTAAATACTATTATAAAAAGCATTAAAACTGATAAAATCGGTTAAAATCGACGAGAGCAGTTTGCGGCGATGCACACCGGTCGAAACCGAAACCGGATCTAAAAACGCCATCCATAAAACGCACGCTGGTAGCTGGGGTTGAATATTTCTGTAGACCGTCCATGTTTGCAGTCATTAATTTCATTTTGAATACATGACAACTTTTGATATATTAATTGCGTGTTCCTAAAGGAAATATTTCTAGTGTTTGCCACGCTATCATCTGCAATGATGCAGATACTAGTTACTGCGAAGGTCTTCATTGTTACGGCTTCTGCTATTGTTTGCATTCTTGTCGTTTTCATTACCAGCTATCTAACACATAAAGCAACTGATTGCACTGTTTGTGCATGTATTTGTGAATTTGAATGTATGAAGTATATGTGCAAAATGTGCGTTATACTCCGAGTGACCGTTCTAAATTAAAGGTAATCTTTGTCTTTCTATGAAGTGTATATACCATGGCTAATTAGGCGCAATTTAACTGAATTGTGCGATGCACACCTCAACTGCCGTCTGTCAAATGCTAATTATAATCTAGAAGAATAGTTTTATTTGTTTAGATTTACCAGGGAAATGCATGCTAAAGTCCTAATCAATGTTTTACAGAAAATCTTCCACCCCGAGAACCTCGGAGTAGAGGAATTAATTCGCTATATATATATATATATATATATATATATATATATATATATATATATATATATATACATACATACATACATATAACTGTCTGCAAATATACACATCTGATATTACTCCACACCGTCGAGAAACTCATATATACACACATAGGTGCATTCATATGCATCCGTACCGGTGTGTCGTTCGACGACAAAACGAAGTGGTGGATTGGCATGAAGAGTAGGTTCGAATTAGCATGACTCTCTTTTGTAATTTATAGAGGTATACGGGGGCTCACAATCAGATGAGAAAGTAACGCGTAGAGTCCAAGGACCTGTCGGTTTATGAAATTTGTAGTGCCTTGAGGAGGTACAGAGATACAGGAAACGGTTCATCTTCATCACGCGCTCAAGCTAGGCTGATGTGAAGAAGTCGCCACATGCCCCGATAACTCGATCGACTTTTGGCAATATCCCTTCATTGACCCGCGTCGAAGCGTCGTCAGTTTAACGTTAGTCAACTCTTGTGTCTCCCGTAGCGCAGCATGGCGTGATCAACACATCTTCGCCCCCGGGGGCGCAGGACAGACGTGCGCTCGTCTGCAACTTGCTAATTTTACCCAAAATCTTGAACGTCTAGCGTCCTCATTGCCCTCATTTAAGTGTGTCGTGGGCTTTGTTCTGCATCCCTTACCGTGTTTATTGTTTTTACAAACTCCAACCGATCGTCAGCATGTGCGATCAGCTCTACCGTTTGAGGTATGCGGTTTCTTTTCAAGACCTCGTCGAAGGTCGATTGCTTTAGGATCGACCCCTGCGGTGCCGATCCGCTGCGGGTCAAATGTTCTAGTTGTGAATGCGAGTGAATAGCAACGAACGCGATGAAGATTTAATCTTGTTTTAAATGGATCTGTGACTGCCGTGGGCCACTCATCTTATTTGCCCAACCATGTTCGTGTTTTGATTCTCTTCCAAAGATTTATCGTGTGACAGGTCGAGTTGGCACGACAGTCGCCGTAAGTAATTGAACGCTACCCCTAGTAGACTGAGTTGCGGGAGTCCATAGTGTTTCTAACTCTCTCTTAAGTTAGAGACAGTAAGATCGCGGATTAGAAATAATAGGTGTAGGCCTCGGATTGCAATCTCCGGCGCGGTCGTTATCTAATGGTACCAGAGCTCTTTGAGAATAAAAACTTGTAAGATGACTTTCACTGTATTTTTAAAAAGTGAGGGAAGTGTATTTTCAACTGTTATATACAAGGTCTAACTAGGTATGCAGACGCATTTTGGCATATATCAGATATGCACTGCACCCTTAATTAAAGGTTTTATAGAAGTTCTGCCTCTTTTTCAGTAGGATAATATGTGTCTGATATACTGAAACGCGTTAGTGTAGCAGGGAATTAATTTTTGCCAATAGGGGTGTATTTGCGTGTTCACTCGAAGTTGCATCGTTATTATCATCAATAACTTTATTAAATAACGGCATTTTAGGCACTCTTTCATATGTATACGCAGAAAGCTATCTCTTAAAAACTTTTGACCGAATAACGGTACACTCCGTTTGTACTAGGGTAGGAGTATTTTACTGGTCTCAATGCCTTGTAAATTCGAATTTTTATGTCAAGTTACAATGCTTGACAATAACTATACAGTTTACTTTGTGGTATCTTTGGTAGTCTGCTTTTCATGCATATTGTACACATAGTTTACAATATTCATATTTAGGTTAATAAGGTTTTCCAAGTTGGAGATCGATGTCGTTGCCGTTTCTGCTTGCGGAAATGCGCTAAATACCACGCAGCGATCTGTCAGACGCAGGCGGATCCTGCACTTTCTCGCCCGGTGGGGCAATCACTGAAGTGTTCAGATTAGATATATTGACGAGTATATTTATACTTATGTGTCATCTTAAAATGCAACTCCCTTGCGAATAAACAATAAGTAAGTTATTAGGGTTCATGTTACGACGTCACAAGCGCCCTGTAAATGTCTCAGCCAAAATGGGTTTACGAAAATTACACGATAACCGACTTGCCAAGATCTTCATTTTTTTAACGCTCTGACAACCACATTTTAGACGCTCGTAAATAAGCTAAGTTGCTTGTGGCACGATATCGTCTAAATGCATCTATCGTCATTGCGTTCTCGTACTGGAATTATATAGGCTTTCTCCAGCAGAGGTATGTAGCAGCATAGCAATGACAATCACGTCCAACAAATTCAACTAGCACGGCCAGGGCTCGAACTAGCGATGTTTTGCTAACCGTGGTTGCCATGGCAACGCCCCGTTTCGAACGGTGCGTTAGCCGCCTAAGCCACCGCCAATTAAAGCACTCTTAGCTCAAATAAGTTTGGTGTTGTAGCAGCAGTCACTCGGACGGAAGTTTCTGGTGACTTTCAGAGACATGGCACTACCTACGGCGGTTTAGGGTAGAAGGGACATATGGCTCTTTCTGGTTTATTTAGATGCCCTAGATGATATTGGAGGTGACGTTTTGTGGCCATTTAAGTTATTCATCCTCCAAAAAATCCCTATTTAAAAAAATGTTTAGTTGGACGGCACCACCTTGAACTGCACAAGATGTGTGTTGACGTAAATCAACAAAACTTTGTAGTGTTCTTGAGACAGTCGGCAGCCTGACGAGACGTCAATGAGTTCCTACATATTTTGACACACCTTCAAGCTAATATGCTGTAGAATTTGTGTCAGTCAAACAAGCTATATGGCAAACAGTTGCTCGTACTAATCGACTTTGAAACACGCTAGTTAAGTCAATTGTGTCCCACGTAGGATGGTGTGACACAAAATATCCTGGGCCTACTGAAAGATATCCTACAGAAGATGTACGCAGACGACCTCGTTATGTACATCGCACCGACAGCAACCTATGGAATCCAGATCGTCTGGGAGAAACTAACCGTGCGTGACTTGACAATCTTGGATAGAGCGAAACCTGCATTTCTGAAAATGGTGCTCGGGCTGCACACGACATCGAGAAACAGATTGGTCTACTTGTTGACCGATACGCCATCGTTTGTAGAAGACATACGCGAAAAATTTAATCTCCCAGTAACCCCAGCCTACTGTACCTTCGTCGAAAAACAGAGATCGAAGCGACTGGAGATCGGCCCACAGTTCATCACAACACCAGCAATGACTGACTCGAGCTGGAAGAGGACAAACAGAACGAATCGTCATTTGGTCACCAGGTTTGCCGTGCACGGCTTCCATAATTTGACGTGCATGACACAAGATTATCACGAACCTAAACAAACCTGTGTCTGCAAATACTGTCGAAACGTGTGTGATAGATATCATGTGGGAAATTGTAATCAAATTAGGTCATTGACCCAACTTACAGAATTGAACGTTTTATCTTCCTGACGATGTTGGTATACGAGTATGAACAGATGTATTTTATAAGTAGAAACCTAAATGTACGTATGTGTATACTCACCAAATGTCAGCTTATAGGACATAACTAGGTATAATGACACGATAAAGTGTGAATAAATTGAAATTGAAAAAAAAACATTGTGTCCCACGTAATTCATGTATTGGCGTACAGTTTGGAGCTAGTAAAACCTTTGCTAAGGGTTCTTCAACAGTCCGCGTTTATAGACGTCAAAAGTCAAGCGTAGCGGTCCCATACTAATGGTCTCGTAAAGCAGCGATTCCATACTAATGGGACTTTACATGGTCTCGTAAAGCAGCGCCCGGCAGCGTGCACTAGGCAGTCCCATTTCTGACGTTGTAAGCCACTATGTACAAAAAGGTCTCCATGGTTAAACATCATTTTCAATACGTTGGAATCTGGCCAAAACCAATTTAGTATAGGCTGGATTGCCACGTCTCGTCATGCCTATCTGATGAGGCCAATCAATGCGTGGCCCCTCTATTGGGTCGCTCCAACACACGCGTGTATATGCGTTACGTTTAACTTGCGTCAAGGAGGAATTTAGTAGATAGGTTAAAGTAGCAGTACAGCAGCACTATTAAATCAGCACAGAATAATTTACAGAAGCCATAGCGATGTGGCAATAGCACAATTAGTAAAATATGGCGCTATCAATATTGCTCTTTTGCGTATTCTTAATGGTATTTATATTATTTATTTTTTCTTGCGTTCTATTTACAACTCCATAAGTCGTATGTAGTTAAGAGTCCGTTGTGCACAGCACCGGAAACTCTACTACATATTTTATTATAAACTTTACACCTCGTTACCTTAATCGTATGCCTATTTTTTAAATAATATCTTAGTAAAACACAATAATGAACCAGTAGATATAATTTGAGCCGGAGTTTATGAATCTGGTCAGGGATATATATATATTATTCGCGTCGTCTGATAAAGCTGTCGCTATAGTTGTATTCCATTGTCTAAGTGGATAACCAGATCTATCTTTCTAGGCAATAGACGCCCGCTAAAAGAGCATCAAGTGACGTAATGCGTAAATTTGCCTTTTTTACCTGTCATGTCTCTCTCTCTCTCTATATATATATATATATTGAATGCGGTCACATGGCTGTTGCAGTATGTAAATGAGTATCTACATATGTTTCCGAATACCATATAATCAATACAAATTAAGTCGAACCAAACGTTGTAGTCGATCGAAAAAAAATGCTTTATGCTATGTTATAATAACCGTAGTCATGCTGGTAGTATGACCGTCCTTCGTGTGCGGGATTAATATTTTAATTTCACTGGTTATTTTATACTCGTTGAGTATAGTTCACTTCATGTATAAGATTGTCCTCAATACGTCAACCTTGGAACATGTTTGGGCTTGCAGCGGTTCTAGAGTCTTGGAGAGAATCTGAGCCACCCACAAGAACAGCTCCAGAAATAAACACGAGCACGCTTAATTAACCCAGTTTCTTCCGGCGGCTAGATTTGCGATTTTATTCTCTAGCAATTTCTGTTGAAACATAAGCTACAGGTCGGCCGTATTGCACTCAATGTTAGAAACCCTAGTACGTGAGAATAATCGTCGAGTAAGAACCTGCTTCGAACACTCTCACAAAACTCGTACGCTCTAAGCGAGCGTCTACTAGCCACTGGCTCGCTAGCCCCCTTTTCCGCTCCACGCCCACCAATTGCTTCGCCTGCTAAATAAATAGCCTGTTGCCAAACTCGCA
>QVRM01005310.1:0-29190 GCA_003439945.1 Dermanyssus gallinae
GAATGAGCTTTTTAGAATTCAAATTTTGGCGAGCCTCCCACCGCTATTAGGAACTGCAACGTTTCGACTGCTAGCACTCAAATATTATGGTGATTGGCCGTTGCGATTTCGTTTGATAGCTTTTTTCCCGTGCACGTATCGGGCGTGATTTTGAAAATGAAGAAAAAAGAGTTTCGTCGACTGGTTATCAAGCATTTTTATTTCAAAGGTTGGAATGCTACCCAAGTAAAATTGGGTTGGACGAGACGTACGGTGACCTCTGCGCCATGTTTTGCCACTGTTTCCAACGGATTAATGTGTGAAAAAGAGGTCGCAGGAGCACCGAGAATGAACTACGTCCAGGAGGCCCAAACGACGGCAACTGATGAGGAAAACATAGAGAAAGTGCGAAACATCGTTGGCACAGATAAGCGAATGAACATTAAGGAGAGATAGCGGAGGCATTAGGAATTAGTTTAGGTAGTGTGGCATTTTATCCTATACGAAACTTGAAGATGAAAGAGCTCAGAGAAAAAATGGCTGCCGCCATTTGCTCAACCAAGGCCAAAAAAACGCGCCTGTTTTCGCTTCACCAGCAAAATTTGGCCAAGATGTCGAACAATCCGTCGGATTTTTGGCGCAGGATTCATGACCGTCGATAAAAGCTGGGTCCATCACTACACTCCCGAGACCCAAGAAGCATCTTGCCAATGGGTGTGCACCTGATGAAGGACCTCCGAAGAGGGTGCGGACAACGGCATTGTCCGGAAAGGTGATGGCTACGGTTTTTTGGGACCAACGTGGAATAATTCTGGTCGACTACCTTGAGAGCGGTAAAAACGATCCCGGGAGAATATCATGCAAGGCTGTGGACTGCCTGAAGCAAGAATCATCGTGAAACGGCCCGCTTTGCAGAAGAAGGTTGTCCTGTTTCACCAGGACAATGCTCCTGCACACAAGTCCCGGCAAGCATCGCCAAAACTGGCCCAACTGAGGTTCGAACTTATTGAACAACCTTCCTATTCTCCAGACCTGGCCCCCTCTGATTATTTCCTCTTCGAACATTTGAAGAATAGTCTCGGTGGAAAGCGTTTTTTTCAGCAATGAAGAGGTTAAGGCTGCTGTCCAATGCCTATTTTCAGTCTAAAGACGCGGAATTCTACTTAAGAGGTATAAAAGCTCTGAAATCTTGGCGGGAAAAGTGTATTGAGCATCTCGGGGAGTATATCGAATAAGATAAATTTAAAAACATGATTTGGAAAATTCTTGGTTTTCATTCTAAGAACTTATGGAACTACCTGTATAATGAGCATCGCTCAAAGAAATTTTGACTAACGGTCACATCTACCGTTCGACGGTACCGATTGCCTTCTACCGGGTTTACACGTTGGTACGAACATAAATATGGATATAAATATACGTGATAATTGCCGTAGAGCCCGTTAAGTAGGTTTCACCCCAACTTAAACATAGGCACAATCAGTCGAGACCCACTCCCAGAGCTCCCTAGGCTCCCACCACCGAGCATTCACAACTGGAGATACAAGGCCTCCTCTGTACAGGGACGCCAATAACAAAGCACTTTGTCAATAACAGCCGAGATCCTCAATTGGACCCACAGCTCATGGATTTCAAGAAAATCTCGTTTGCCATGAAAAATGAGAGTGATGGAAACGGTTGGTTATAAATAGATAGTTTAAGACTTTCTTTTTCCCTCTCCTTAAACAGCATTCTTTAACAGGTGCTCTGAAGCAGGTGAAACTCTAACAACCTAGTCGGAATGCTTGCTTAAGGTTATCCCGAAAAACAATGGAAACCCGCCCTGTCCATCCTCTTGGTGGGGTATTGGAAAAAAAAAGCTGCGTCTACAATGCATTATTAGGTATCCTGGCGTGCCGACGTGCTTATATTTCAAAGCACGAGCAATCATCCTTTGGGAACGGCATGGAGTTCATACGGAACGTTCAACGATGACTAAATTTCAGGAGCTTTTAGACGAAGTGAGGTATTCGGTCACTGTTAAGTAGATTTTTTGTACACAGCCCCCCAGGACGGTCGTCATCAAGAAGCTACCCGTTGCGAGCTTGCGCTTTGCGAATACTAGTAACAATTCGGAAAGTAAATGTTGTTCTTTTAGATGACTGTTTTCAGGGATGCCTGTCCTATAAGCACATATTTCTATGTGCCTATAAGCTCGTTATATATATATATATATATATATATATATATATATATATATACTTTTTTTTATTACTGAGCAAGATTGCTTAGTGGCAAAGCCTTTACCCTCCATTCGGGAGGCCTGGGTTCGAGACCCAGACCGGCTACTCTTAAATTGGCTTTCATGGTTTCCAAAATAGGCAAGGTGGAAAAAAATCAGCCATGACATAAAAAAGCCGCACACGGGTTACATCCTTTATCCGGCATATCGTTCTTCGCTCACATATATCAGCGAGCTAATAGCAACATTATTGCACTGCAGGAAGAGCTTATCGCATTCGACACGGTGAAGGCAACGCTTTTTAAGAGGGTTTGCGACTTCCTGCGGCGATGTTAAACAATGCATGGATGAAACCGCTCTCAAGAAGCACTACGTTTTCAACCCGCTTCTCGTCCACGGTTCTACCACAAACTGTGCTACCTGACTAGTTTCACTAACCATTGCGATGAGTGTCGTTGTACCATTTGGGCTAGGTGTTAGATATTTTCTCGACATATATATATATACGTTTAAAAATATTCAGTACAAACGCCGTTTTCGAGTCTAGTGAGCACGTATAATAACTAATTATGATAAATGTTTATTTTTGCAATAAGCCATTTTAAGATGACATACAATTATGAACGTAATATTGCCATTATACATAATCTGAACACTTAAGGAACCGTCCCACCGAGCAAAAAGTGCAGCAGGCCGAGCACGCTAGGTAATAGTAGCCATGCACAATGTAACTTATGTACACGCGCTGACTAATGCATGCTATTCCATCTCAAAGCTGCCTGCCGAGTACATAAGTGTGGCCACCGCCTTCCGAGGCCTTGGTCGATATTTCTTGTCACGCCGACAAAAAAAATCCGAAATAGTCCTGTAATGGGTGACCTAAACTTTGAGATAGAAGGACGTAGCTTAAGACTCTGGTTGTTACCTCTGCCTAACCTACTTGCAGGTACAAAAAGCATTTTATTTCCATTCGCGGAAACACTGCTTTATATATGTTGGGAAGCATATATCTAAGCTGCGCAAAATTTGCCGCTGAAAGATGGCCCACACACTGCCAGGGCTGTAGCTCAATGATGGTACATTCTAACGCTCAAAAGATGCCCTGCGACACTCAGAGACGGTCTTCGAGAGCCTTACAGCTCTGTGTGAATAAAGGCAATAGCGTCCGACACCTGTCGCCAATGTGCTGGGTAACTGCCGTTCCCATATAGTGTAGTCTCAGATCCAAATACAAGAATTAATTGCAGCGGTTTGGCCACAATAAGGCATTACGTCTGTTGCAACCAATCGAGCCTCACGGCGAAATAAAATGGCTTGCGTCTTTCACTAATGTATTTACAGGCCCTTACGGTAAAGGTTAGTTCCTACCCGCCGACAGTGCGGCGTTTTCTAAACCTCCTCCCGCATATAGCCGGCTAAGTCTGTAATGAGTAAGGACAAAACAGGCAACTGAAAGAGTTCCATTGAGGGGTCTCCACGTTTGACTCAGCTCAAGATGCCCTCACTTTTTATTTTCAATAAAGAAGCTGAAAAGCACTTGTAGAAAAAAAACCACAGTCCACCGTGTCGCAGTGAATCGACTAGCAAGTGACAGAGACTTAATCGGAGACCCTGACAAAATCAATAGTCACGGCGTACAAATCATCCCCGGAAAAGCCAAAACCCGCTCAACTTCCGACTAAAGTACATGGATCGCGTCCTATGTACCGCGACCCTATCTGAACCCGAATCGCTTCTGAGGTAGGACCTTTTCCACATTTAGAAACACCCTAGATATTATGGTTTTAGTCGCTTGCGGCAGTTGTATCGTGGCCCGTTGTCCTGAGGTGATCTTCCGTTCATCATTAATGCCGCGAACCTGAAAGTGATTCGGGCAGTTTATCTGAACTCTTTGCTGGATCAGTTCCTCTGGCGAGATTGCGAGCAAAAGCCAACGCCGACCTGGCGTAATGAAACTATAATTGTGTGTCATTAGGGCTGAAACGCTTATAAATAAATAAATATATATATATATATATATATATATATATATATATATATATATATATATATATATATATATATATATATATATACGTTTCTTAACACTTGATGAGAAGCCCGGGATCGGGTTAGATAATGAATTGTTGATAGGCAATGAGTAATTTGGCCTCTATTGGGAACCTGCCGTTAAGCAATACGCAACTATGGTAAAGGTTGGGGACAAGAAGGGGCGCATACCCAGGAAACGTCCTCTCGATTGTGTCTACGCACTAGCTATCGGCTTTCGCTATAAGGGAAGACAATTGAATTCAGCGGATTAACTTAGCAAAAATCTTCTCACAAGTATGCTCCGACGTTAGGCCCCGATAGAGGAATTGGATCCCATCAGATTCCTAGTGGCGGCTCCACTATCACTACGGCACGTGAAATCGCCGCCCACCTGAATGGGTCGCTGGAGGTTTCTTTTGTAAAACATGTTTTCAGGAGGTTGTTTTTAATTATAGACCATCATCCGTCCCCTACCGGCTTGGAATCGTCTATCAGCTATATATTCAATGCACCCTAGTTGCCCACATCGTCAATGCACCGGGCGGGACACGTTGAGAAATCTAGGAAGTTTCCTGAATAGTTTTTGTGGCAGCATGACCTAGGATGAATTCTCAGCGAACCGGCGACACTCCAGTAGATTACAACCATGACTAGCGCATAAGTCCCCTAGACCACGCGGCCGCAGCTGGAGGCTTCGCCTTGTTCTGAAATGGCGCCACAAGTATACTGTTGATGTTGCCACTTATGTGGCAACATAAGGTGATGCGTTTGTTCAATATTTCGCGATCAGCATTGTCTCCGAGGAGTGTGATCTACTGGTGCCGTAATACACACACACAATAAAAACAAGAGTAAGTTATTCCGCTGAATTCAATTGTCTTCCCTTCTACCTAAAGCCGATAGCTAGTGCGCGGACACGATTGAGAGAACGTTTGCTGGGTAAGCGCCGCTTCTTGTCCCCAACCTATACTATAGTTGCGTATTGCTTAACGGCGGGTTTCCAATGGAGGTAATATTACTCATTGCATATCAACAATTCATGCTCTAAACCGATCCCGGGCTTCTCATCAGGTGTTAAGAACCGTATATATATATATATATATATATATATATATATATATATATATATATATATATATATATATATACATATAGGTGTTTCAGCCTTAATCACACACAATTATAGTTCCATTACGCCAGGTCGGCGTTTGCTGTTGCTCGCAATCTCGCCAGAGGAACTGACCCAGCAAAGAGTTCAGATAAACTGCCCGAATCACTTTTAGGTTCGCGGCATTAATGATGAACGGAAGATCACCTCAGGACAACGGGCCACGATACAACTGCCGCAAGCGACTAATGACATTCCTGCTCAGCGTCAAACACGCTACTCGACTGTCTTTTGGATAAAGATTCTGATCTTGTCTGTCTGCTTCCATCGAGTATTTCAGCACAACGCCAGAACGTTAGGCCGCGACCTCTCTTAAAGGCCAGAGGTGAAGAAAGTGATTCCGGGGCCGACAAGGGAGGAACTGTCTGAATATTGAACAAGAGCCGGTAGTATAGGGCTGCGATTAGAGAGCTTCTACATATACGCATAGACATAAAGATTAAAAGGCACCGGGAAAGGTAAAGGCGCGACTGGAATTCTAGAGGAAAACGCTTGTCGGAATAAATGAACCATATATGCAAGAAGAGCATGAAAATGTTGCAGAAAAGCAAAGTGATGGCGGCAGTCGCAGCAGCAGATGAAAAGAAATCAAAGGAACAGAAAGAATAAAACGAAGAAGAAAAGAAGACTAGCGTAGCATAGAGCGGATGCGTCTGAATTCGAGAACAAGGCAGCTTTGGGGCAGAAACAGAACGGAGATGGCGAATGGCACGCTGTATAGACACCGACCTACCTCGGCGGCTGTTCGGGGCTGACTGAGTCGTCATAATGGTTGCGGTGGGTGTGATTGCGGAATGGTGGCAACGTATGTCGTAGTGGCGCCGTTTGAGTAGGCCGTTTTAGCATTTCTTTGTTGTTACTGCTGCTGATGGTGACACTTGGCCGCGGTAAAGCGACGTGGCGAAGATCCGAGAAGATCAAATGGTCGAAGAGCGTGAACAAGATTGTGTGACTTGTTCGACTCGGTTGTTGTTGTTGCTGCTGCTGCTGCTGTTGTTGTTGTTGTTGTGTTGTTGTTGTTGTTGTTGTTGTTGCTGTTGCTGTTGTTGTTGTAGTGGTGGTGGTGGTGGTCGTGCGTGACACTATAGCGGCCGGCCACCCAGAAGTCAATGAATGTGTGCCACCACCGATACCCACCTCCAACGGCATCCATACCAATCAAGACGATCATGACTACGACCATCCTTTTGTGCGTTACCACCGTTACTACTACTACTACTACCATTACCACCACCAGCAGAAGCAGCAGCAGCAGCTTCCAGAAGCAGGCGACGAGCCCGCGGTCGAGAGAAGAAAGCGAGCAATTTGTCTATGTTGTCGCTGTTGCCCCGACGACGACGGCGACGACGAGAAAGACTTATCCGAGGACGAAAGTGGTGCATGAAGCGACACCACCACCGGGACTTACTCGGTCACATCGTCGTCGGCGTCGTCGTCGGCAACGTCAAACAACATGCTCAACCCGCACACACAAGGCACATAGATGTAGTATTATATAGCTACTCATAGACTCAGGCACGCGTCGGCACGCATTCCTTGCCCTGCTTGCCCTTGAACGGGAATCAATGAGCGGGCGGGCGGGCGGGCGGAATTTCGCACCACGAACCTGTCTCATTCTGTCTGCCTGCATGCTTGCCTATCAGCCTATCTGTCTTAGCCGGTGAACGACCACCTTAGAGATTCGAGAGACGGATGACACCGTAGCCACCGGCTGGCTACAGTAGTGTTGGACTACGCGCTATCATCTTCAGTGCCACCATCGTCGATATCTGCAATTTTTCATCGTCGTTGATACCTTCCGTCTATACCGACGCTGTCATCGCCTCACGTATCGTGCTCTCCCGCAAACCGCGCTAGTGGACCGGCCTGCGAGACGGCTTTGGCATCCGCTCACACTGTGTGCTCAGCGTGAACGGATGCCACCGCCGGTATCAAGCAACAAATGCTATGATCAACGCCCAAGACCTGTGATTTTTTATAGTTTCTATGTCGTTTCGTGCGTAGGTACGAGTACGATGTCAGCTGTACGGAATAAACATTGTATGTCTATAATAGGCGCAGTTCTTAATGGTCATGTGTTTATTCGTCGAGCCCGGTGGCGTGGTGGGTGCATTCCGCCTGCGCCTCGCGACCAGAGAAGACACATAGGTGCGCGGGTTCGAACCCCATCATTGCACATTTGTATTTATGAGCATTGCGTCTATGAAGCATTGCGAAAAGCAGTCCCGTGGACGTTAAATCTTGGCTGAGGTTCAGCCTAAAGGTATATATGTTTTCATGCAGAGCTCTCTACTTCACACTCTATACATAAATCGTAGGTTCGGAAGGAATATGCGTAAATGTAACTAGAGAGTCTAAAAAACTAACCAAAATGTTTCCAAACACACAGTCGTTCATAACGACAACACGGTCGCTATTTTCAGTAAGATCGCTAGGATGCTATGAGCTTAGCTTTATCAACGTACAAGCAAAAGGCGCCAGGCTAGGCTTATTAACACAAAAAGCGACAAAAACCACGGATTGAGTGCAGCCGCGGTCGCTTGGTAGGTATCCAGTGGTATTTGGGGTAAGATCACTCGCTACAAGTAATCTCACTAAATGTTTACTGATAAGTATTTGCACCGTCTGTCGCTGGCGTCTTACCATATGACGTTGAAACGTTGTTCTAATATAAGTTCAGTACTCACTAAAAATTATAAATTTTCTAGCATAGTGCAAGCGATGTGATTTCTTTCATTCTCCTAATGAAAAACTCAAGCAATCGAAATCATATCATCATAAAGGGCAAGAGGGACAGCTTATCATTACAAAAGCTTACAGAACCCTGCCTTTCCCTTTTCAAGGGAAAAACGTGGTGGATAAATGAAAAAGTCTCATACTTTTAACTCAATTTGTTAGTCCCAGTTTTAGATAGAACACTGACTGTTATACATTACATTCTTTAAATGGTACACATCTGTTTGCTAGATATGAAGAGATATTACGCATGTGGCGTTTAGAAAATCTGACCGTCAGGCCCTTTAAAATACTTCGCTAATTAACTAGGCAATTATTATATTTTTAACTAGGCGTTTATTATATTTTTTCGGTAATTACTTTTCTGCTGCATTTACAAGCCCACTCTAGTTCCTTCTGACCTTCGTCTATCAGTTGTACCATATTTTGTCATTATTTTAAGTTTTACATAAAGGTGCACTATATAGCCAATATCGCTTTTTGAGTTTTTTGTCGATGTGAACGGCCAACCTTTGACTAGTAAGCATACCTATGCAAAAGCAATTTATGTTTCTATAGACCGGCTCCTCTCATGAAATAGGAATATGAAAAAAACCGTATCTTTAAATAAAAGTTTGGCTAACGAAGCAAGCTTTGGCCTGGATACGGCGTACACATGAAGTTCAACGGGTTCCGAGACAATATCAAGAGATGGTCTCGAAGATCTCTCTTTCCTAAAGGCAAACAAGGTGAATTTTGAAAGTAACCAGTTCTACTGAAATCCCGCACTGCCTTGCGCACAAAACAAGTGAAATCACACAAGAATGTTTCAATATATATCCCTATTCTTCTATGTACATTTATCCGATCGTTTATGATGATCTAATGAAACGATTAACATACCAACAAAATTATCCTTTTTTAAGACCTGAGCTCTTAAAGACAAAGGCTAAAGTAGATTCGACATTTAGTAATCTTAGAGCACGCCACCACCATTAAGGCAGGACTGATATGTTTATCAGCGCCAAGTGTGCTGATTTTTTTGTTAAGTAGAAATCTTCAATATCAAGATACCATTAGCCATACAGAGAAATTGCGTATCACATTCGTTTTTATGTTATTGATCGAGAGTTCATTTTAGGTATTTTATTTGCATTACAACCGTATGTTTTTCTGGAATGCTTACTAGTCTTTTAGCATATTGACCTTATTTAACACAAACGCTTTGCGTCGTATGAGATACAGTGCGTCTTTATAGTTAATTTCTAATAATATCTTAACCGGCAAGGTGGTGCGATACGCGCAATTAGGGCAAAATTCCATAAAATCACCGGTTTGACAGCAACGTGGTAGCGAAACAAACTAAACAAAAATTAAACAAATTGTTCCATAAGTAGGCTAGTATTGCCAACATACATTGTAGGAAGCTGTTCGTCTGCGTCTGACCTAAGCTGGGTCATAAGCTGCAGTCTGACGGGGACGCATCCTGCGATCTGCATCGGATGATAATATGTGGTCTTAGTTACTCGAATGATATAGTTCCCAGAACATACAAACTTTACTTCAACGAGGTTAACGGTTGAATCGGCACCAGTACTGCATCGGCACGTGGCGAGATAAAAGCACGACGGGCGGCGCACATATATGCACATTGGGGAAGACGAATCTAACACAAATAACGTGAGTAGGCCTACAAAGTTGACAATTTTGGTTATGGCACGCAATATATAGCAACTTTAGAGCGATAAATCGTTCGGCAAGTTAGCCCCGATGATACAAAATATTTCAGAGGCAAGCCAACAGGATGCGTACTCAAACCGACTAGCCTGGAGTTTCCAGTGGCAGATACACTACGGTAAAGTTCAAGTTGGGTCTGAATGCAGTCCTATGTTGTGCAGAAAATGGCGTCTAATTCTCACTGTATTGAGCAATAGTACATAATGCGTTTGTTTAGTTGCTTGTTGAGCTTCAGTGGCGTGGAGTACTTTTTACTCCACTTACATTACTTTTATACTGGCAGTTACTTTATGCGCGTCATGATCTCCATGCACTGGGCCGAAACTATAACCTCGGAAGACGTACCAGTGGTGGCTTAAAAGCGTAACGCTCAGTTCAAAATACAGAGACGTGTTCGTGCGTAGGATCTCACCCAGTTCAAATTATTTGATTGTTAAAACTGGATTGGGTATTGTCTTGCTGTTGCAATCCAGCACTAGAAGAATCCCAAATAAGTCCTGTATGAGCCACGCTAAAGGTGCCTAAAAAGGTAACACAAAATGATGGTATATAGTTTTCTTCTAACAACCAACACGTCGAATAAGTGTAGTTGATTATGCCTAGAAGCCTCCCGTCCCGAGACAATCAGTGAATAAGTGACCTATACGGTTACACCGAGGAGAGTCACCTATAGAGGATTCGCGCTGAGACATTTTATCCGGTGTAAAAATTTACAAGGTCGAGCTTGAAGAATAAATTCGCCTTTTGGCGAATAGTAGCAAGTTTAGATTATATTGCTAATATATATATATATATATATATACAGGGTGTTCCTATTTGTGTGTCCAAAACGCTAGGTATGGTCAAACTCGGTGAGAAAATCATTTTTGCCAATGGGTGGAAGCCGGGAAAACGTTTTGTTTAGGAGTGAGGATGAAATTTATAAAAGCAGTTATTCTGTCTTTTTCTCCTACATAGTTGTGCAAAATCTACGTTTGCGGGAGAAGGAACCGATCATACCGGCGTGTTTGGCGGAAAATTCTGCACAATAAAGTATACATTACTAGCTTGCGTAGCAAAAAGCGAATAGCCAGATTAAAGAAAGACATAAAAAGTCAAAATGTTACGTTAACGCTTTTTTGTGCAACATCGTAATTTTTTCCATTACGACCAAAAATGCACGTCCAAAAGACTACTCTCAGGCAATAGCAGATTTAATGCCCACTACATTCGTACCAAAGTGATGGTGCTGCGTTACGTAGTTGCCAAGTGACTAAGCTTTTTCGACAGTCATAGTTGTTATGTTTTACGTTGAAGTTTTCACGTCCAGAACCGTAGCATTTTACCAAGACGTTTCCGCCCCCTCTTTCCATTAGAAAAAAATATTTTCTTGCTGAGTTCTACCAAACCTCAAAATATGTACCTAACTTTCTCATACACCCTATGCAAGTATGCATGCCTTCGCTTTCGATATGACTGTCAAAAAAGCTTAGTTACTTGGCAACTACGTAACGCAGCACCATCACTTTGGTACGAATGTAGTGGGCATTAAATCTGCTATTGCCTGAGAGTAGTCTTTTGGCCGTGCATTTTTGGTCGTAATGGAAAAAATTACGATGTTGCACAAAAAAGCGTTAACGTAACATTTTGACTTTTTATGACTTTCCTTAATCTGGCTATTCGCTTTTTGCTACGCAAGCTAGTAATGTATACTTTATTGTGCAGAATTCTGTTCAATTGTTCCGCCAAACACGTCGTTATGATCGGTTCCTTTGTGCGCTGACTGGTTCTCCCGCAAACGTAGATTTTGCACAACTATGTAGGAGAAAAAAGACAGAATAACTGCTTTTATAAATTTCATCCTCACTCCTAAACAAAACGTTTTCCCGGCTTCCACCCATTAACAAAAATGATTTTCTCACCGAGTTTGACCATACCCTAGCGTTTTGGACACACAAATAGGAACACCCTGTATATAATTTGTAATTGTAGATATAATTCAACCGAGCAAGATGGTTTACTGGCAAAAGTATTTGCCTTGCATTCGGGAGGTCTGGGTTCGAGACCCAGACCGACCACTCTTAAACTGGATTTCATGGTTCCCAATTTAGACAAGGTGAATGCCGGAGTGGATTAAAAATCAGCCATGACATAAAAAAAACCGTGCATAACAATTAACCTTACGAAACAACTTTAAAAAAAAAAAAATATATATATATATATATATATATATATAAATGCACAAACATATATGTGTATGTTTTTATCTCTACGCCTATCTATTTCCGCGACAGTGCGTGTGTACGAGCGGAGGCCGAGCGGAACTAGTACGATAGAAACACCGGAACATAATGGTGGAGAAGGAAGGGTGCGCGAACAGCGTCCGCGTTCCGGAAGAGTTGTGTAAAGGGTTCGGTTCGGCAGCAGAAACACCTGAAAACGGAACCCAAAAAAGCCGACTGTTCTAACCGCCGCCCTCGAAGAGCAGCTAGATACCTAGTCCGTGCACCAGCCGATCAGCCGGAACCACAAATTGTGGCTCCAAGTCGGATATCATTAACATCCTGAGCAATCTGATCGCGGCCGGATCTGCCGAGTTTGTATCTTGTCTTCTCGTCGGTGCCTATTTTCCATTGTTTTGTTTTGTTCGCCACGTCCTGTTCTCTGTGTTTTTTGGTTAGCTTGTTATTTCTCTCTTTGTTTTCCGGTTTCGTCTATTAGTCAAATGGATTCTGATAGGTGGGGGTTATGTCGCTTACAGCTTGTACGCCACCAGCTAATTGTTCTACGCGCACGAGCGTGTAGGGCCATGCAAGAGAACTAGGAATATGCATCGCAAATGGGCTAGTCTCTTTAGCATTTTGCTAGGTTTCCCATTTTGTTGCGCTCGCTCGTATGACGGGGATTGGCTTAACTTTGACGTGAAGTTAAAGCCGAGTGATGCTGGATGTAAGACACACCCGAAGTCCATAGTTAATTCACACGTATTCACTCGGGGATTTTTGTGTGGTTCATTCAGAAGGCTTAAGTTGACGGAACGAAACTTGGCGACCCAATTGTAGCAAAAAGTTTCTGAAATGCTGTTCTCCGAATACACTCCAAATATTTTGGACATTTACTACTGCATAAACATGCAGTAGTAAAGACGTTTCGAAGCGCAATCAACATTGCTATTTTAACTGGAATCCCTAACTGTCCATCTCGACAGAATTCATATAGCAAAAAGAACGAATGACATCACTTTACAAAGCTCTTAAAGATTGTATAGTATTCTGCGCTCACATAGTTAAATGAGCGTGCCAGACTTTCCAAAGGCATGGCGGGCATTTTAAAAACACATCTATTTTTATAAATTCCAGTTACTTCTGTGTAATGAGAGTGAGAGAGTGAGAGAGAGAGAGATTAATGCTAGTAGAGTACTAGTAGTATTAATGTAATCCGACATTTCCATATACTGGATGGACTGCAGCGCGTCAATCGAATGTGTCGCAGCAGCAGCAGCAACAGCATTTCTTTTCGCTAGACCCGCTAGTGCCCACAGCGAGCCACCGGCGATGAGATGATTTTTTGTGTAGAGCGAGCGGACGGCTGACGACGGTAGTCGACCACAATGGCCACCGTGTCGCCGCCTCTCTCGTTCGCCTCGGTGGTTGCCGAGGTCTCTGCCGGCCGGAAGAACAGGCCAACTGCGAGCACAATAGCAGTAGTAGATGTCAAAGTCACTCTAGTCGTAGTATAGTCTAGTCCTGGAAGAAGTACAAGCCGTAGTACAGGCGGTATTGGTACTGACTGACAGACGGTTGTACTTGTAGTGGTAGTGTTTTCAATCAATGCGTCTTTTCTAGGCAGGAGTTGAAAGTGAGAGCAACGCCGAGGCAAGCCTTCCTCTACTCGCCCCGCCTCCTTGAGGTGAACAGCGAGCAGCCGCATGAATGACCGGGGAAACGATGATGATGACGATGACGACGACGACGACGACGACGACAACACAACAATAGTAGAAGCAACAGCGACACCAACAACAACAACAACAACAGCAACAACAGTAGTAGCAACAACAACAACCCCAGCAATAATAGTAGCAGCAGCAGCAACAACAATAGTAGGAATAACAGCGACACTAACAACAATAGTAGCAACAACAACGATACCAACAACAATAGTCGCAACAACAACAGCAACGACACCAACAACAATAGTCGCAACAACAACGACACCAACACAATAGTCGCAACAACAACGACACCAACAACAACAGCAACAACAACAATAGTTGCACCAGCAACGACACTAACAACAACAAGAGTTGCAACAACAACGACACCAACAACAACAATAACAATAGTTGCAACAACAACAACGACACCAACAACAATAGTGGCAACAACGACAGCATTGCCGATGACGCGTCTGAAATCAAGTTCCATCAGTAGAACGGGAAGGAGGGACACAACCCGTTGAGTCGGCGCCCTACGCTGCCCATCCCAGCGCGTTGATATCCAGGATGCACCTGTTGCTGTTGCTGCTGCTGCTGCTACTACAGCTTGTCAGCTAGAGTCTCTAGCATCGCTTTATTGTCGCTTATTGGATCGGGCGTATACATAGATTGACACACGCATACATAGACACCCATAGGGGCACAAAAACACGCACGTCGACGAGCACTCATCTTCACCTATTGGATATGTAGATATGACCAGCAAGGTATACGCTGTTTTCGAGTGCTTTTGTTGTGCCAGCCAATCCGTCGTCGTCATCATTATCATCATCGTCATCGCCGCTATCATTGTCGGTGCAGCGTTCAGCCCAACGGAGATCTCTGGTTGTTCCCGTCCAAACTTTTCACTTTTCAATGTCTCTGTTCGATCTTTCCTGTTACCTCTCCTAACAACTCGTTTATTATAAATCTCCTTGTTTCATCCTAAACCAATCTCTCTCTCTCTTCTCGCATCTTATTCTATTCTTCCCCGTATCTCTCTCTCTCTTCTTTTCCCTGCATCTTCGTCTCCCAGTGTCTCTCTATCATTGTTGAATCTTGTCGAGTTCTTGTTCTTAACTTGTCCAGCATTCACGTTGCCGCACCCCGTCGTGTCCCGTTGTTTTCTCCTCCACTTCACTCGAGAGAAAGAAACCCGGAACGGCTGGGCCCTGTCTGGCCCATCTCAGCGCAGCCCAGCCCGGCCTGGTCCGCCTCGGCCACAATGACAGGAAACAAACAAGGGCCGGCTTACGCCGCCGCAACGTCAGCGGCAAAAATATTGGTGGTGGCCCTGTTGCTGTTGTTGCTGTTGCCGACGACGAGATGCTAGTGATGGTCCGTGGTCGTCGTCGTTGAGTTGAATTGATGCACACACGCAAACATCACCAGCATGATCAGTGTCATCACACAAGCCCTACGAGCGCTGCTACTGCAAATACTGGCTATGGCCACTGCGATAGGTGGTGGGTGCGCAATAGTACTCACTCGCTTAGAAAGCCTGGCTGGCTGGCTGAAGAACAACGAGGGCGGACAAGAACAACGACGCTACGACGACAAACTGGCCACCGGTGAGTCCGCTCAGCACGGCCGGCATCAACTAGTGATCGCCTACAGTTTGTAGAGTGTGATACGGGGCCAGAAGGGGATGCGAGGCAGAGAGCCAGATAGAGAGAGAACGTGCATCTGGGTGAGCTAACTAGAAAGACATAGATTGACCGAAAGCAAGAGAGAGAGGAGGGAGAAGGAGAGAGGGAGAGAGAGCGTGCGATAGTGTGAGATGAGTTTATACGCTGATGACACGTTGCTCTGGCTCCTCATGTCAATAGCCCCGAGCAGCAGCGGCAGCAGCAGCAGCAGCTAATGATAAAACAAAGCAAGGGTGATGACGATGCGCTCTCTTGCCGTCTCACTGCCTCTGCTGCTCAACCAGGGCGCTTCGATGACGAGACGACCGCCAACTGGATAAAGGGCGTCGTTCGTTGCTTGCCTTGTTCGCGACCGTTGTCGGAAAGGCTCGGAAGGGGATGTGGAGGGATGGAATCAAGATTACCACAAACAACACGAATAACTACGACAACAACGCCAGGTAGATGATGTCGACAGAAGACAACAAGGCAAATAATGGAGAGTTGGTGCCGCTGCGGTGGTTACTACTATTTCTACGAGAGCACCATCTGGATGACGGACGCACAATTACACACTCACCCAGACACATCGCCAAGCGAACATCGAACCATCCACCCATTGTGGTACCTGTGGTTCAACCTGTTGTGCTCACACGGAGTCTCACTCGATGTGTTTTTCATCATCTTCGTAGACCTCTTCCTCTTCTTCTTCTCTATGCTTCTCTTGCTTTTAGGGACACTAATTTGATTCCAGACCTCTACGGCACTACCACCGTAGTCATGTTTTGTCAACATGCACTGTTTTGTCAGTTTCGTCTTGACAGGAAGGTCAAAGAAAAGCATATCCGGATTAAGAAAACATATATAAAAAGGTATTATTGTATTAATATAGTTAATCACCAACCGCTGACTGGCATCATGAAAATGGCTCTCACGTCATGATCAGTATTGTTATGAGGAGACCGGAAGTGGTTTTGTCTGGCATTTGTGCTTGTCGAAGTCGCCTTTGCTTAAACTTCGTTCCATACATTAGCCTTGTTTTCCGAATGGCGCGTTTAAGATGTGTTTAAAGTTTATCGATGTGCTCCAATAACATCTTAGTCTGCATTCTCACCCTTATGTAAGCTTCTTGGGAAGGTGCAATCGTTTCTTAGCAGTGCGCAGATAACCAAATCAGTACAATAACGACATTTGGTTTAAACGGAAATGCCACCAGTTGCCTCACCTGTGCTAATACATATGTTTCATCAGGGAGGTTGAGTGATCACACCATGATTCTTTTTCGCACTATTCTATCACTTCACTAAAGAGAGTTGCATAATGTTTATAATTACCTCATGGCAAGGTTTTCCTGGATCCGCAAACTACTTAGTCCCAACCGCAATGCGACTTCATTTCGCAACGTTCGTCAGAGGAGAGTTCTAGGCATAACTATTTACTTTTCATTAGTATTGGCTTGTCAAGGTATTCCAAGATGGTATTTTAGAGTCGGATAAATATCTCGCAGAGCTTAAGGGCATCCTATTTGGGACCAGGTTGTATGCCCTTGGGAAGAGATATAACTCTAGCAGCCTCATCGCGTGATCAACTACGCTATAACGGATTGCTCCTAAGGTAATCTGCCAAAAACTTGAGATCTGAACTTGGAAACTCTCGGACCCCACGAGCCAGATTATTCACGACTAAGACGCACGGATGTGGAACAAAATGCGTTTAACACCCTACCAAGAAACCACACGTTGAAAAGCAACCTCAAATCCACTCAAGAGTTGTTTGGCCATGGTAAATTGGCGTATCAGAGCCATTCCACATCCTCTTCGAGGGCAAAAGCATCTCGCCGACCACTGGTGTACAACAAGAAGTCCCGCTGAATCTGCTCTGTTTTGCCGTTACAAAATTGAGTTCAGCTGCGCACTCAGAGGGTCCGCTTCTATGCAAAGAATTCAGAAATGGCGGTGGAAACCACGACTGGCGTTCACTCCTGGGCCAACTACCGCTCACCGTGGTAAGCAAGCTTGTGTCGCCCGCAGGCTCCATCTCAAGTACGAAGTCGCTACAGCTGTGGAAGTGGAACCGCCCGTCTTTATCGATATATCCTTCGTCTTACGGGAGGGCAACTTTTCCGACACGCAAATTATATCACGCCGGCCCAACAACGCTGTCATAATAACTTGTTGAGCATTCTCTCGTATGCATTTTGTTGTAAATCGAATGACGCAAAAGGACGCGATAAGGAACGTTGTTGTTGTTCTTGCTTAGGTTAGCGGTACAGTCCGTCGGATATTGCCTGATTGGGCTTATTTTGTAGAAAGCTAGAGGTCCCTTTTGATGAAGCTAGTTGTCGTTTTGAGGCAACCGCCTAAAAAATCAAATCGTCAAAACCTGTGAGCAACTGATGGCGAGAAGGGCAGAACGAGGTCGGGCGTCAGCCGCATTCAGATAGAAAACGATATGCAGCTAAAACGCACATTGGCATTTTTCGCAATCGTAATCGGTAGATAAACGCACGACATAATTCGGTGGATAAACGCACGACATAATTAGGTGGATAAACGCACGACATAATTAGGTGGAATAAACGCACGACATATCTCTGCCTCCGTACCAAGGGTAGTTAGTATTAGAAGTCTACTTTGTCTCAAACGTGTGCACCCTTTTATACACTTGTATTAGCCAACTTAAACTCTACACGATAATCAATGCTATACATCTAAGTGCAAGTTTTTAACAATACTAACGAAATAACTTCAATTTGCTTTGTGGATACGCGAGTCGTTGCACATTGACGTTCACTGAAACAGAAATTTCTAGCGCTACGTGTTTAACCATACATTGAACACATCGACGTCGTAGTTGGTAATAAAGGGTCATGCAATAAACTGAAACTGAATAAGCTCCAACAATCTGAATTTTTACATTGAATAACTATTTGCGGTAGTAGACAAGAGAAGACGATTCGGTGCCATACCTTTGAATGGTGTCGTTCGCCAGCGGCTGCCTGGGCAAAGTGTTCGCTCCCGGACGTGCCATGGTGTCGTTCCTGCAGCTGTTGTTGTTGTCGCTGCTGCTGCATTTTCTGAGCTTGTAATTCGCGGAAACGTTGCATTGCACTAAGGGAGGCTGTGGCACTGCTGGCCGCTAGCAATGGGCTGCCATGCTGCGTGTTGTTCTGCTGCAGTAAATCTTCGAGGTTTTCGATGTACTCTGAAGGACGACAGTTCGAATTAATATACGCTCCGTTTGCGCTTACAATATTTTACACATATGCAACGCTTATATATATATATATATATATATATATATATATATATATATAATTGTGCCTATCGACTTTGTCATAGTGCATGTTTTTTGCGCTGCCTTCTACCTAAAATGGTATTTGAAGTGTTGTACTAGGAGTGATTTTAGCTACCCAGCCGGAATAAAGGTTGCTTCAAGCAGGCGTAGGAGCAAGCGACGTGTTTACCAAGGTTTTAAGTCACAATCAAATATTGGCGCATATATATATATATATATGAAAATCTTAAGATACCCTTGTATAAGGTGAAAAATACACTGGCCAGTTAATTAGTTTCCGCACAGTCTGCAAAGGTAGCAAGTACCGAGTGATGATTCCACCTCAACTGCACTCCCCGAAGGCGCGCATACCTAAGGGACCGAGTGCAAACGAAGCCGAGTGAAATGCAGCGCCTACGTCTACAGCAGCAGCAAATCTAGTCAAGCCTATCCTAACTAACTAACTAACAACTAACTAGCCAAAGGTTCTCCGGTGGCGAACTTACCGATTGCATTGCGGAGAATCTCGACCTTCGGCAGGCGCTGGCTGGGATTCGACGAAGTTCGCCGTTTGAGCAGTTCAAACGCCTCGTTGACCTTGCGTAGGCGACGCCTCTCTCGTAGCGTGGCCGCCTTGCGCCGGTCGACGCTCACCGAACGCCGCTTGCACGTTTTGCAGGCCCACACAAGACAGGCGCCGCCACCTCGGCTTGACGAGCACTGGTGATGGCCGACTCCGTTGCTGCTGCTGCTGCTGCTGCCGCCGCTGCTGATGCCACTGCTACTGCTGTTGCTGCTGCTGCTGATATTTCCGGCGCTGTCCTGACTGCCGCCCGTCTCGTGACCCAGCGACGGCGAAGAATGAGGCGACAACGCACAGGACGACAACGACGATGATGACGACGATTCTGCGGGACAGAAATCAGACGCAAAACAACATTTGATTCCTTTGTTTCTGATGTCCATTGTCCCCCAGATATCAATTGTACTTTATAAAGGATCTAAGTAGCAATTGTACTTTAAGAGAGTGAAACGGAGCTCTTTTCCAGAATGTTATAAGAGACTATAAGTAGCAGCGCGGGGCCAAAATTCGCAATGGTTGTTGTTTGGCATTTTTTTTGGGAACGTTGCAACAACTTGCTACTCAAAGTTACTACACAAAAATAAATTAAATTCGTCTACGTTTTTGCTGCCACCAAATTACAATTTGCGGCTCTATGAAGTTGCGAACTTCGTCAAATTATCAAGGGAGTCCTACCGATAGTGCGGTTGTATCATCAAGTATCAAAGAAGATGCAACTTGTAAATAGAAGTTTTCAGAAAAGTGTGTAGAATTTCGGACTGATTGAGGTGAAAACAACCGTCGTAATTTCTAGAATCATGTTCCCAAGCATTATGATAGAAATAGTTAAGTGTTTTTTACACTAATAGAGGCCGGCGCGCAGACCTCTCACCACTTGTGAGGCGGTCATTGTCACAGTAGCGTAGTTCACAGCCAAGTTTGGAGATATATATTTCCTATAATTACAGCTCTTAGTTAGTGTACACTGTCATACTAAATGTAGATCCCAATTGCAATGCTCAAATAGTTTAGTTTAAACATATAATATCAGATAATGAATATTATTTTAGAAGCATGATAGAGCGCGAGGCGAGAAAAGCCCCGAACGGTCCAAATGTTACAGCATTTTTTAATGATGATCGTTGTCTTATATTGTATATAAGTTATTGTAGTTTCTCCTACAAGTTTAGTGTACGAATAATGATTCGATAAGTTGGCTTTTTTAATAGACTAAAAAAATCCTTGCTCCAAAAATTACGAATCAATGCTGTAAAACCGATGCTCACTGTATCCGCGGCCTGTCATTTTTAAAATACATTACGACCGAAGGCAAAGAACATGTACAGCCCAATTACATGGCTGAGCTTCTCAGATTATCCCCATAGTCCGGGATAGGATTTCCACAGAACGTGTTACGTGCAATGGATGTGTGTGTTAGGCTTGCGGGAGCATGTGTAAGCTGCTCTTAGAGAACTTCGCTATGTTAGCACTTTGGAGTAACTAATGTTTTAAACTGTTATTATACATTTATTATATACAGAATATACATTATATACCGAAACCAAAGTATACACAGTTTAGCTGAATTAAATATCAGAAATTAGTGCATGCGTTTTATCTATATAGCTACAAATAAAAAAGGTTGGCTGTTTCTGCTTTGGAACTAAATAGACAATTCCGATACGTTAAGCATATAAAACAGAACAAAAAGATGATGAGTTACGCATTAGGTTGTATTTAGTGAACAAAACATTTGGAAATATGCCAAAGACCAAGCAAATCATTTGTGTTTTCTCTCAAGTGTGCTCGTTTAATCTAGCCATTTGTTACGTCCTGATAAACCTTTGCACAAATGTATTTTCGTTTCTTATAACCACTACAAACATGTGCCTAGCCATAATCTTATTGCAGTTAAGACTCCCTAGGAAACAAACAACACGCATAACTATCGAGTTATAAGCTGCTATGAGTACCATCGTGATAAAAATAATACTTGGCTTCAGCAGCATATTACCAACCATGAGATATGCTTATTCTCACGTCCTTCCTCGCTTCAGAGAAGCCAAACAATTTTAAGAGCTATTGGGGAGTGAATCTTCATTGATTTGCTCCATCTCAAGTGATGTAAAATAATCATTAAGAGACATTCCAGACCCTACTAAATCTAAGTTAACATTGGTACAATTTAAAGCACTGCAAAATCCAGGTCTGCTTTCGAGCTTCTCTCATCTCAATGTACATCGATGCAGTTTTCTACCCGGCATTTTTCCGCGATGTGCTCTGGAAAGGTCGTTCCCATATAGTAACCCTGAAAGTAAGTTCAGACACTCCAGTGGTTAACCACTACAGATTATTTTACTGCTGCAGCTGATCGATCTTCTCGGCCAAACTTGATTGCTTTCATCTTCCGTGAATTTACCTGACATCCCTCACAAACTAGGCTTTAGAGTGGCCGAAAATACGTAGAGTGAGCGCGAGGCAGCTAAGCGGGTTTTCCTGCGGAGACCCATTTTGCCTCAGTTAGAATCTCACAAAAATACATGTCTGCATCGAGGTAATCCTTAGCAAAAAAGCTGGTGAGCACTCTGGCAAGAGGCTATCACTCCAGCTTGTCCAAATGTATCACCGTACGTGGCCGGGGGCTTCACCGCAGGTCTTTACACAGTTGATGAAAACCGCACATAACTGAGCTCCGGGTTCTAACAACACCCGTACAACCTCAGACTGGAGTACGCGAATCGCGTTCGATGTACCTAGGCCTTAACCTGAATTGCTCCGGTGGAACGGCCTTCTCTACTGTTGGACTACTCTCTATGACAAATCTTGGCAAAGACGACAAATCTTGGCATTAATGATAAAATTTTGGCAAGAATGATAAGTCAAGACAAATATAATTTTCTAACTCAGTTCCGGCGCAATACCCCGATATAGATTTTGGACCGTCCACATCATCACCGTTTTCTCGCATTGCGCCAGGCTTAGAGGCTTATGCAATCTTGAGTATCTGCGTAAAGAGACAACAGACCTGTTAGCGTACGTACCGAGTTATCCAAATGCTCGTAGTATATCCTATCTGGACCACTACTCTTTGTTCCGAAAGGGAACTTTTATGAGGTAAGCGGTTGCTCGGTCAGGAGTCAGGAATGCTCATTCGACACATGATGGGTTTTGTGGCGGAAACCTTTAAAGAGAGTGCTTGTGGAAATGTGCACCTCACCAGAAGCTGATGGAACGGAATCAATCATAATTAATTTACTCAAAAAGATACGAGGTGATGGAACCCCCTGTACGATATACCTGATATAGACATGCCTGTCATCGAAGGCCACCCCGGCTCACAACCAAGGAGACTTAGAAACGTCAAGCGTTCTTACCTCCGTCGCTGCCCTCAGTGACTTTGCGTCGCCACTCTTCCAAGAACTGCTGAAGTGGCTCCGTAACCGACATACGCAGCCGAAGCATCTCCACACCGACACAGTCCGACAATACTTACACGAAGCGGATTCTAGCCTTGATTGGTAGAGTACTCGCTTCATGTATAGTATGAAGCAAATTAAAGTTAGCTTGAGATGGTGTTGCCACACTCTGTCTAAACTATAAGCCAACTTTGGCAGACTCTTAGGATAACAAGCGCACTGCCGTACCGACAGACAGTCGCCGCACATCTCTGACCCCTCCGTAGAGAGCTGCCAGTGCCTAGTGAACACTCTCCTCGATGTGTGCAGTAAACGATGTTCAACCTATAGTGAATCTGGAGATTCAAATATGGGAATAAGTTAACAAACTCAATTAACCTCCCGCTGCAACGAATAACGTCGTTTACAGCTAAACGGCCTCCGCGACGCAACTTAATCGCCTTGGTTTTACGTGAGTTTATTTCTAGTTCTTTTTTTTTTATGAGATATACGTCTACTATGGCGGTAATGCGCGAGATGGCATCAATGTTACGGTGAGCAACAACGATGTCGTCAGCATACACCACCACCACGGCATGTTGAACTTTTGACGCACGATTGAACAAGATCGGCCAGAAACAACGTGAACGAAATACAGCTTAGTGGTTCTCCTGGAGACTACCAACATTCTGCGTTAGGTTTAAGCACGCCGCTCCTTCCCTCCGCCAACGGCGTGTCATCGTTGAAAAAACTAGAAACTACTCGCAGAAGAGCTCACCCTATGCCGATCTGAAACAGTCGATCATAAGATCGCGCGGAGCCTTGTTAAAAAAAAAAAAGCCTCGACGCAGTCAATAAAGACTGCACACAGGCGTCCTCCTGGACGAGACACTGCCCGCTCTACTTCAGATTGTAGAACGTGGATGGCGTCGCGGGTTCCCATGCCCTTTCTGAATCCGAACCGCTCGGGAGACAAGGCCTGATTTGTTACATTTTTCAATAATTAGATTACAAAATTGTTTCTTGCGCGTTCGCTCCGACGCCACCCTCGGTACAGATTTGGGGTCAGTTCAATTGTCGCCGGATGAATTATGGAACGAAATGGCATACACTAGCCGTCATCTGTACACCACTTACATTATACGCGGCTACTTTTATCTAGTATGTTCCACTCGTGGATTTGGTCAGATGGAGAGGAATGTCGCTGCCGGCTTTGCTCGCAGAAATGCGCTAAGTGCTACGCAACGAGCTGTCAGCCGCCATCGGCAGCCTTTGCACTTTCTCGTCGAGTGGAATAATAGCTCGTCCGCAGCTAAATGTATACAAAAGATCAACTTGCACTTCACCTTCAACATTCCGCATAAGAAAGTGTTGGCCAGGACTCTAGTTTCTATTTCTAAGGTGGCATCCGTGTAAAAAAATAGTTGGACTCAGCAAATTACGGTATGTATTTATAAAAAGGCTCAGAAACTTTCTCCAAAAGGGTGCTTTGCGCGATTCAACGCTCGCCTACAGAGCAGATTATTAACATATCCTATGCTACACTTAAGCTGCGTATTCGTCAGATCTTAATGATGTAGAGTGCACTCATGCTAAATAAAGGTGGATGTGGTTTCTTAAAATATCAGCAGTGCAACCCTATTGACCACGAATACCATCCTGCGTGGTTTTTTTGAAAAAGAAAGAGATAGTAACAATTAGACTCCCCTAAAACTAGATAGATAGATTGGACTCCCCTAAAACATTTAACATTATATGAAAGAGCTTGAACAATAGATAAATTAGGATTTTTTTTCTTTTTAGCGTGTTGATCACTTAAGTATACGTAAGGTAATCACTTAAGAACCAAGGCTCTTCGGCCTTGGTTCATTTCAGGTTGTTGTCAAACTTATGAACAGGCCTGCCAGAGTTGCAGCTCACCTAAGGGTCACTTGTACAAATTACAGAATTTGCTATCTCATTGCCCAAGGTTACCAAATGTGAGGGCACTTCTACCGGTGGTGGTAAGCTTTGAGATAGAGAGAAAAACGATCTACGCAATTAGGAGGGCCTCTTCTGTAGCAATACAGACCAGCTCTAATCCCATCTAGCTAAATGATGCTTCTGCTTTGGTTCTGTATGTAATAACAAAGCCGTCGTCCAGCAGCTCATGTCCTTAAAATATCAGAATACTTTAAATCATGTAGACCGATATATACTACTCGAGCAGGTCTTGAGCGTAAGCCTTAACATTAGCTTCTGACAAATGGCAACCCTCGAGCACTTGCAGATTTTTCTGCATCACAAGTACACGGGATCACAAGTCGTTTTATCTGATACCGAACAGGTGTCACTTAACCCCTTAGCACCTTTAAGTCCGACCTACCTGACCAATCCGGACAGCACATGCTAACAGCACACAGGTATTTGGAAGCCGACTAGCGCTAAATAAACTTACATCTGTAACAACATTGTTATGTACATAGCCGTGCAAGATTATTGGATGATGGTTGGTTGGAGTTTACCTTGTTTTGGCTAAGCACCACACTAAGACCACAAAGTCCTGCGATGGTATAGGGACTTTCAATATCTTTTCTGCAACATGCCAAGCCGAACTGTCAAACTTGGAAATATGAAAGCAAAAGTGCCATAGCTAGAACACCAAAATTTTAATCTGGGGAATGGCGGGACACAAAGTATGAAGTACCTGTTGTCGCAAAATATGGCATCAAATCATTGTGTGAATGTTGTTAAAACTTGTTAAAACACCACGTGTACCGGAAATTTTCATATTACTTGATAGTCCTGTCACTCTAGGGTCACATCAGTGCGAGCGAAATTGAAGAAGAAATGCAAATCCATAGAATCTGTATCCCTGTACCGCTAGCAGACAGAACAATGGAATCTAACAGATGTCACATCAATTAACTCTAGTGCGGAGCCAGAAACAGTAACTTGTTAAACAGTATCTCGATTGCAAATCCATATACTTTTTGTAAAACGTGGATAGCACGCTACTTACATAGTATATCAGTGAAGTAGAAAAATACGCCCATAGTGTACGCTGCTATAGATGTGTGCACTGACAGAAACAAATACGACTTCGTTGTCAAAAGAGAGTGTTTTCTCCGCGGCTCTTCTGTGGCGTTCTGCGCTCAAATGTCAACTGCAAACACGCCAACGTTTTTTGTTGACGTGTAATTAACGTTACTACAAATAGCTAAGTTGTTAAAACGATATTCAGAAAGTCGGTACGATTTTCTGCGCAGATATATGTAGATCCCGAACTCTAATGTCACTAGTTCCTGCCGCTTGCGTCTCATTGCGCTCTGGTAGATAATAATCTGGCAGATAGATAATAAAATAATATGTTCAAACTAACCATGACGACGTTGCATTAGGTCAGCTGTGCCCTGCCAAAGAGGTCAGCTTAGCGTGACAAAAAAGGGTTGACATACTGTATAGCCTCCGACGCACTATCTTTAGGCACAAGTAGACTATTTTACTGCACACTAACCGAACTCACAAGAACAGTGCATGTGCGGACATTATTACTGCGCTGCGCATTTCTATTGGTCGAACGCAGCAGATTGGGTTGAAGCGTGGGCCTTTTTCCAAGACACCTATTTTGCTGGTGCATAATGTCAGTAATAATCGTTCCCTTGCATTGCGATCGATGCGTGAGGCTACCGCCGTAAATGCCTATTCTTTTGTACCCCTAAATGGTACTTATTATTTACGAAGAGCTAAAACGCGTTGTGTGCGTAATACAGTTCCATCCATAGGCCATGTTTTAAACTTGAAATATGAATTAAAAAATCGTAATAATAGTAATCATAGTAACAATATTAGCTGCCAGATATATAGTTGTTCTTACCTTCCTGGTCTGTGAGCTCGTCCTCATCGTAGTCGTCCTGACTGGCTGTCGATTCAGGACTGTTCTGAGGCATTTCGTGGTACTGCATCGCGTAGCCGCCTCCATTGGCCGCCGCCTCTCCGGTACTCTACGGTATGCCTTGCGATTGGCCACGACCAATGTCGGGTCCAGCAGTCCCGTTCGCAGCCGGGTAGCCTCCAGCACAGTGATAGTAGTATTCGTAGGGATCCATTCCGTTTGCTAGCATTATAACAATATATTCTAATATTATATTATTCTTAGTGTGGGGATAGTCACCACTAGACTACTATGCGATCCACAACCACCACTACACGCAGAACAAACGCTTGCGTCACCGAATTTAAACAAATCGCACAATCACAACGCCACTTGATGAGCACTAGTGAGCGGGGAGTTGCGGTGTAGCTGGGTGCGTATCACAACAAACTGGCATACAACACGGGGCGTCCACAACGTTCGAGGTGAAGATTCTCACACAATTGGATCACTAAGCTAAGCTTTACTGCTGGTGCGTACGACTGCTCTATTACTAGTAGCTCTACCACTACTCTCACTGTGCCAAGAACACCGCTAGCAAGGAACTAGTACCAGCATACCGCGAATACCGACATATCGACACATCGGCCGCGACAATTCCAAAGATAAATAATTCCAAAGATGCTAACTCTAACAATGTGATGTAACTGTTCTAAGCGGCGATCAACTTCATCATTCGGCGACTGGTCCATTTCGACAGCGGCTCCGTTACGAAGTCGGGTGGCCGAGCCAGGCCCTTGACTCGTCTCGTTCTGCAGGGGCAAGAAGGAGGGAACGCTTGGGGTGGCACCAGCTTTTGCCTATACGGAATCCTTCATGCCCATGACGGCAGGTGCGTGCAAATTGATGATCATATGCCTTCCGTAACCTGTTCGCTGTTTTGCCACACGCGTGCGATGTTAACGAGTTCATCGGTAGCGCACAACAACAGTGCCGCTTGCAACGGGGCCGCAATCCTTGAGCTACGTCGTCTATGATGACAGACGCTTATGGTGTGCTGTTACAGTTGCCGCTACTACTGTTTCCACTGCACAACAATAATAGCAGCAACAACAACGACAACAACAACAACCACAACAACGACAACAACAACAACGACAACAACAACAAACGCCAGCAACAACAACAGCTACTGCTGCAATTATTGCTACTCAAACAGTTGCGCATCATCTGCTGTGCTTGGGTTTATGTGTGACCAAGCTAGACACGAATGACACGCATTGTATCGTCATGATGATGCCGCCAAGATGCGCCAAGATGCCGAGACACACACACGTGCCGCCCAGAGAGGAAGACCGTGCCGAAAGAGGAAGACCGTGCCCACGTCGTGTTGCTGCCTGCGTGTGTCGACGACGTTGGCAAGCGGTAACGCCGGCCCTGACGACCACAAGCCAATAAAGATAACCATGAGGATGGCAAGAACCAAAGAGGAGGAAGAAGAAGAAGAAAAACACAACGACGACGACGACGACAACGACAAAGAAGAAGACAGAGATACTGGTTGGCTGAACACGCCACGGGGAGGGTCTTAAGGAGGAGCCACAAAAACCTTCTGGAAGGGGTGTCTCCACCTTCCGGCCAGGCGCAGCTCGGGTAGTCGCCTGGTCGGACCACGGCTTCTTACGCACGAGAGCAGCCCGCGCTGTTCTCGTCCGAAAGGAAAACTACGATACGCTGTTGCTGCTGCTGCCGCCGTCGCAGGCCACGTTCAGGTCCGGCCTGAGAGCGCTGCCCTCTGCGATGCGGCAGCAGCGGTATCTTATTGTAGCATTCATTGGGCGGTAGGAATATCTATATATATATACAATACAGGTATATGTAAGCATGTCAGGCTAATTGTGACAATATGGATAGGTCCGTACACTGACACCTTTCGTCTGCTGCGTGATTGAACACCACAGTGCTACCGAGACCGGATAGTAGTTCTAATAAGTCTCTGTTTACGTTGGTGTTCTTGTTGTTTTGTTTCTGCTTTTTGATGTTCGCCGCCGCCCCACAAGGTCAGCGCATTTAGGAACGTTCGCCTGAACAACCATTACTGAAATTCGCTGGAGAAGCGCTTAGTAGTAGAAAACAGCGAAGCAATATGTTAGTCTATGACGAGACAGCCTTACCATGGGGGCCGTATGGGACCACAACGGGCAAACCAGTTTTTTTTTTGTAGTCGTCAATATACAACGCGTGGGCTAATGTATTAATAATGAACACTTTTACGTCTACTGCGGGTCTTCTTCCCGAGAGTTTCACTACTAGCTCTGTCTATCATCAATCTTATACCTTCGTTCTTGTTGCCATCGGTGGCAGCCACGAGTAATTAAACTATCGTTGATCTTCTTAATTCCGCCAGTATTATACCAGCTTTATAGTTCGCTTCCCCTAGTCAACGCAGTTAAGATGGCAGCGGTGGTAATACCAGGAACGTCCGAAAACCCTACTCGACGATGCTGTTTGATTGACACTGTGCTGCGCATAACGGCATCTTCAGCAGAAACCGATAAATGCTACATCGTTGACGATGAAGTATGTTCGCGACGCAAACCGTCATCAAACCGGCACCTTGAGCCAACGCACGGTACATTACAGTGTACATTAACCAATAATACACTACTA
>QVRM01005311.1:0-40759 GCA_003439945.1 Dermanyssus gallinae
ATAGGTGGTAAGCGAGGCGACCCCCGGGACGACTTATCCCACTCTTCTGCCACCGATCGAGTGTTACCCCCGCGTTCTTATTCAAATTCCTTGGCTGGGTCATACCACAGGCGCCGACGTTCGGCTGCCTTTAGGTCCAAGGGCACTGTTTCTGCCAGCACGAGCGAGACCGCCGTACCGATGATGCAATACCCCCGAATGATACGCTTCGCCGTAGCGTCCGTGTCCATTGTAGGCGGCATCCAAACTGGCGAGTCAAAGATGATGATCGACTCGGACACGAACATCAGTCGGCTCCGTTGGCTCTCTCGAGGGTTGCAGTGCGTATTGGGCAACAGACGGGCAATGTCATTAGCGCCTTTTGCGTCTTCGCGGCCGCTGTCCTGACATGTGGGGTTCCCGCAGTCCCCGGTCCAGATATGTACCCATGTATCTTGTCGTATCCTTTAGCTCAATGTTTTCGCCGGAGTGCCTTTACAGCGTAAGCTAAAAAGGCCGCGTTTCCTTTTCTCAATGAGTAGGATCGCCTTACTCTTCTGAAGTGCAAGTGTTAGGCTGGCAGCTCTCATCCATCTATCGATATCCGCCAGCGCAATATTGGCGCATGTCTCCAGCTCCATTTTGGTCCTGGCTTGGACGATCACAGCAAGATCATCCGTGTAGGCAAGTAATTCTATTTCTGGTGATGGATGCTGGATGTTTAGGACGTCGTCGAATGCCAGAATCCAGAGGGGTAGTCCAATGATTGAACCCTCCGGCACTCCGACAGTCATCTCCACCTTGGTGCCCGTTTTCGACCGTCCTATTCTTCAGGTAATCGCACCAGATGCGGTAGGACGTTCTTCCGTTGGAGCGTCTTCAGAACCATTTTTCACGGCACTGTTAAACACATATTTTACATCCAGCACCGCAACCTGGAGCAAATCCCTGGTCTTCCAAGTCGAGTCCTTAATAAGTTCGGCCTTTGCCCCAATTTGATGGATGGCTGACGGAACAGACTTATGCTTTTGGAACCCAAAACTGCATTGCTGATAACGGTCTGTGGTCCTCGGCAAAAGTCCTAGGTCGATCTTCCATGATGGCCTGTCCTTAACATACTGCTTACCCGCCAATCGCACCACACTGGACAATGAGTGATTTGAAAGTCAGTTACACTTGCCTTTCTGCTAGAGCTGAGCAGAGAGAGAACTTCGACGGAGGACCCCAAAACTTAACAAGGTGCCGTTTGGCACAGGGACATTAGACATCTTTAAAGTACTCATAGAGAAAAGGAATGCCAAGCGCGTCAAGTTTGCTATTGAAAACTACACTAGTTTTCGATAGTGCAATTACCTGAAGAAAAAAAAAGAGTCTGGCTTTTTGCTCTGGTAAATTAAACAAGATACCAGTTATTTGACACGAACACCACTATTAGATGTGCATGAAACCAAACTGTTTCAACATTGAGAGATGAGTATGAAGTTTTGTGGAAATATAGTTCTTGAGGGGTACCACATATTTGTATGTCCGGGTTCTGTTGGAGCCTCACTAGTAGTCTATTACCACGAGACGCATAGTTAGTTTATTTCTGGGGAGCTCGTTAGTTGGCCGTAGGACATCGTAGTCATGAACAGCACGTTTTTTTATTTTTGAAGTTATAACTCTTTATATAAGTATCTTAGTAATAATTGCGTGTTAGTATGATGCTTAGAGTCAACGGAGAGGTAGTAAAATAGCTTCTATGATTAGCTCCGCTAGAATTCGAACAGATTTGAAACTTTTAACTTAATTTTGTCACAAAAACGAACTCACCGAGGTTGCAGGAAGCGCTTTGCTGCCTAATATTTTGATAAAACACCATTGAGCGTCAAGTAGCTGAAGACCTCTAACAACTGTGCGGTAGTCAATACTTTATTTCTTAATCTGAAGTACAGGTCGTGGTGACACATGGACTCTCGATTAATTTAATCAGAGTTGACGACCATAGTCAATTCTGACGTGAAACATAGACGTTATAAAAGTTCGAATTTCAATTCGAATCGAGCAATCGAACCTGTGTGGAAAGACATAAGCGAGTTCGAAAGCTTGGCGGCGGCAATGGTCGATCGCCAACGGGGAGGTTACAAATGTTAGAGAATGATTCCGACTGGATAGTTGGACAAATTCGCTGGAGTATCGATGACAAGGGCGAAGCGCAGGCAGAACTGCCTCTTCCTCGCCAGCTAAAAGGTCGGATGATCTGAACGTGAAGTTTGATGAGGCAAGTCGTACGATCACTGTCATGGCCAGATCTAGCAAAGGACCAGCGAACTGCTGTGTCTTCTCTGAATGGGAGTACTCTCAGACACTTGACGACTCTATCGACCTGACTAAACTCGAAGGCTCAGTAGACTTCCGCAATGGACGACTTCATCTTAAGGCGCCCGCGCTTGCGCTACGGCAAGGTGAAACTACTCCGATGATTTCCTGCGGCATTGCGGAAATTCAGTCTTCAACAGGTCTTAATGAAGAAGACAGACCTAGCCAGAAGAGTCAACCTTGCCGACTGGAGGTCGTTGATGTTTCCAATGAAGCCACGGACGGCCAAGAAAGCCGGAACAAAAAGGAAGAAGTCCAGCAAAGTCATTCCGACAGTTCAAAAAAGCCAGACGACATTTTAATCCGATTAAGCGAACACCCATCGAGATTGAAGACATTGGACCGGACGAAGACTGTGACAGCATCTCGATCTCATCATCATCCGAAGCTAGTGCTGCTGTGCGTGGCGGCCCTTACCCGAATGCTGCATTATACTTGTACAAGCAAATTAGTTAGGCCTAATCTGATAGTGAGGCCATATGAAGGCATACCGCGTTTCTAGTTTGCAATGTCAGAAATATACGTAAGATACGTAAGTAATACTACACGTATGTAATTTAAAATATGTAAATTTGTATACAGCAACTGTGATAAACTATTGTGCATGTTTATGCGAATTATACTTAACGCATTATATAAAATCTAAAGATAAAAAAAAATATTTAAATTAATTGGTGAATTATTCCCCAGAACTGCTTGATGGCGATGTATTTTGCCTACGTCCATAGTCATCTGACTTACGCTGTAGAAGTTTATAGCTTCACACAGATGCGTCTTATCGGTCGCTTCATTCCAAAAACGAGCGCATAACCGCACTACCAAAATATAACTATTCTGCCGTTCCCAAAAATTATAGAATACTCTCTCGTAGTTGAAATTAAGCGTATACTCCTTGGAGTGCATCCAAACTTATATAGTTTGGCAACATCAGCAACACCCATATCTACAAGGGATAACACGTCTAACTTGCGTACTCCGTCACACGCCAACTCCGACCAGTCAAGTCTATCAATCAGAAACATTGGGGTCTTCTACTGAGACAAAGCACCGGTTTCTGTCAGGCAGAAAAAAGTCTGTGCTCCAATTCAAATGCGATCTCAATCTCAGACAGCATTATCTTGGAACTCTGCTATTTGATATATATATACAGGGTGTTTCTATTTGTGTGTCCAAAACGATAGGGTATGGTCAAACTCGGTGAGAAATCACTTTTGCCAATGGGTGGAAGCCGGGAAAACGTTTTGTTTAGGAGTAAGGATGAAATTTATAAAAGCAGTTATTCTGTCTTTTTTCTCCTACATAGTTGTGCAAAATCTACGTTTGCAGGGAGAAACCAGTCAGCGCAAAAGGAACCGATCATACCGGCGTGTTTGGCGGAAAATTCTGCACATTAAAGTATACATTACTAGCTTGCGTAGCAAAAAGCGAATAGCCAGATTAAGGAAAGTCATAAAAAGTCAAAATGTTACGTTAACGCTTTTTTGTGCAACATCGTATTTTTTTCCATTACGACCAAAAATGCACGTCCAAAAGACTACTCTCAGGCAATAGCAGATTTAATGCCCACTACATTCGTACCAAACTGATGGTGCTGCGTTACGTAGTTGCCAAGTAACTAAGCTTTTTCGACAGTCATATCGAAAGCGAAGGCATACATACTTGCATAGGGTGTATGAGAAAGTTAGGTACATATTTTAAGGTTTGGTAGAACTCAGCAAGAGAATAATTTTTTCTAATGGAAAGAGGGGGCGGAAACGTCTTGGCAAAATGCTACGGTTCTGGACGTGAAAACTTCAACGTGAAACATAACAACTATGACTGTCGAAAAAGCTTAGTCACTTGGCAACTACGTAACGCAGCACCAATCACTTTGGTACGAATGAAGTGGGCATTAAATCTGCTATTGCCTGAGGGTAGTCTTTTGGACGTGCATTTTTGGTCGTAATGGAAAAAATTACGATGTTGCACAAAAAAGCGGTAACGTAACATTTTGACTTTTTATGACTTTCCTTAATCTGGCTATTCGCTTTTTGCTACGCAAGCTAGTAATGTATACTTTATTGTGCAGAATTTTCCGCCAAACACGCCAGTATGATCGGTTCCTTTGTGCGCTGACTGGTTCTCCCGCAAACGTAGATTTTGCACACCTATGTAGGAGAAAAAGACAGAATAACTGCTTTTATAAATTTCATCCTCACTTCTAAACAAAACGTTTTCCCGGCTTCCACCCATTGGCAAAATGATTTTCTCACCGAGTTTGACCATACCCTAGCGTTTTGGACACACAAATAGGAACACCCTGTATATATATATATATATATATATCTCAATCTCAGAGAGCATTATCTTAGAACTCTGCTATTTGGTATATATAAATATATACCATACTGGCATCACGTGACGGCAGCAACACCGCCGGAAGACTCAGCTGCCAGATTTGCGGGCGAGTATGCAAATCTGGCGCGGGCCTCGCGAGCCACATTAGATTGACTCACAATCAACGAGAAGTTCGTGCCACTCCCCAACTCCTAACCGATCACAGACTAATAATTTGATTTTAAGTTCCTCACAAAATGACACTGCTGATTCTAATAATAATTTTAACCCCCCTAGTACTTCACGCGTCTCCCAGCCAAATTGTAAATGTCCATTTGGTACTTGCTTAAGTGTTTTTAATTCTAAATCAGGTCTTAATTTACACCGTCGTCGTGCCCATCCGGACGAATATAATGAGAACATTTTAGCCCCTCTCTAAGAAAGCCAGATGGAACCCACAATACCGTGAACTTTAGCAACATTAGAAGCAGATTTTATATTAGATAATAATAATAACGAAACACCTAGAGAAATTGACTACCTTTTAGCTACTAATTTTAACTCACGCACACCTGGGGCGATTAGAGGCCAACGTAATTCTCAGGCGCATAAGGATCTGAAAGAGGACCTCCGTAAAAAGAGGTCTCACCTGGACTCCAATCCTGACGAATCTGAGCTTCCTGCGCCTAGTCGGCCTCGACACTCTGAATCAGATGGCCCCTATAATCCATCCCAAAAATATATTATTATATCCAAAATACAAGAACTCACAAACACATTTCCCCAACGCAACATAATTTCAACAGACCTTACTCACCTGTCAAATATAATTTGCTCAGGTGAGGACCACACTATCGCCTTAAACGACCTTCTGAACAAACATTTTACACACACTGTCCGACGTCGTGCCTTTAGAGAAACTCCTTCCACTGAAGCGCGAGTTTCTAAAAGGCAACAGCGGCGTCAAGACTACGCAACCACTCAAAAACTTTTTAGCCAAAACCGATCCAAATGCGCTCATGAGGTGCTGGACGGCAAACACACCATACACAACATGCAGGCCACCGAAGTTGTAGAACACTGGGCCAACACGTTGACACAACCACCCCTTGAACCACTCCCTTGCCTCGTATACACTCCCAACTCTGATCTATTTGAGGTTTCCCTCCCTATCTCCCTAAAGGAAACCCACGTAGCCCCGCGGACCTTCTAAAGCACTAGGCTTGAACGGGATTTGTCTTTCGTCCCTCCGTAAACTCCCGTTAGAAGTAGTCTGTAAAAGAAATCATTGCTCAACATTTATTTAGGTTCTTTAGATGCACATACAATTCTCGACGCCGACTTGGTTTGGTTACGGCAGAAAAGGGAGTCCCTTGCCCGTGGGCAATGAACCGATTATCGACGTAGCGTTTCCGCGTTAAGTAGTCTGTTGTATTCTTAACATACTATTAATTAGCGATATTGCCTCAGCCCATGAAACTGCTCGCTTAGCGTTCATCCCTAAAATTAACAATGCCACATCCCCAAGCGATCTGCGACCCATACCTATTTGTTCCTACTTACAACGAACGCTTAACAAAATTCTCTCTAGACGCCTCCAGAACTTTATTAAGCTTCTCCCAATCCAGCGAGCGTTTCTCCCCTATAATGGTACCTTCGAGAATCTTGCGGTTCTGGATGGTATCCTTAACGATGCCAAGTCTACAGGACGTGAGCTCAGACTCGCCTCAATCGACCTCCGTAAGGCGTTCGACATGGTGAGTCATGACTCTGTCCTGTGGTCACTCCGGACTCGCGGATACTCGGAGGTATTCATTAATTATATCGAACGCTTGTACCTCTGCCCCCCCTTTTATTTAATCTAGTTCTCGACGACATTCTTTCAAAATTAGACAAAACTAACATTGGGTACCAACTTACTGATGACTTCCGCCTTATGGGCTTAGCCTTTGCGGATGACCTCATCCTCCTAGCATCCACGAAATCTACTCTCCAACGGCTCCTTAATATTGCGGACCCACTTTTAAAATCCCGAGGCCTTGAAATTAATACTTATAAAAGCTTTACTATCTCCCATCTATTTAATAGGAAGGAAGGTAAAGCTTTTATCAATACCGTACCAGAATTTAACGTTGGAGATCGGCAATTGCCAGCTAAAGGTATGAGCGATCGATGGAGATATCTTGGAGTCGACTTTGACAGCAATGGCAGAGTTGACTCCACCAAGGATATACTCCTTAATTCCTTCAACAGACTCACGATAGCTCCCCTCAAACCCCACCAAAGACTTACATTTTTGAAAGACTTTCTCATTCCCCGACTCCTATATAAACTGGGGTCCGGTCCCAGACCACCTTACGCACTCCTTAGCGACCTAGATAAAGAGATCAGAAAGGTTGTTAAGTCGAAATGGCTTAAGCTCGAAAACTCGGTGCCGAACGGCTATCTGTACACGCACACAGCACACGGCGGTCTGGACATCCTCTGCCTCCAAACATTCATTCGCAGGCTCCGCCTCTCCCGCCTGACAGCACTACAACACTCCACGCACCTTGGGGTCCAATGGATGCTAACCACCGAGCACTTCAAAAAAGATCTTGCAAAAACAAGACTTCATTGCGAGCGCTAGGGAACTTCCATTGAGACTGCTACACAAGAGACCGATTACTGGTCTCAACAACTACACAACACGTTCGATGGGGCACATTTTAAAAAAGCACACGAAACGCCCTTTGTACATTACTAGATTAAGGGTATGCCCTACCTATCTGGTAAGGAGTATTTACCCCTACTTAAACTCAGGATCAACGCACTACCAACGCGTGCTAGATTGGCCAGGGGACGCCCGGGCTACAACAAACGTTGTAGGCACGGGTGTAATGCGCCTGAGACGTTGGCTCATGTCGCTCAGATGTGCGATACAACACACAAACAAACCATAAAGAGACATGACGACGTCTGTGATCGCGTGGCGCGTCTTCTCCGCGAAAGGGGTCATGAGGTGGTTCGTGAGCGAGTATTCCGTCGACCTGGCGCACCGGGTCTGAAGCCCGACCTCGTAATAACAACACCTACCGAGGTCTGGGTTTTAGATGCCGAGGTTTGCGGCCCGAACCGGGACCTGGCAAAAGCGCGGCAAGACAAGATCACCAAATATGACGTCGAGTTCCTAAGAGCGGCGCTCCCCGACCCGCGAAAAGCTCGCAGATTCGGATCCATCACTATCTCTATGAGTGGTGTTTGGGACTTCGAATCTGCGAGGACGCTCTTGGGGCTCGGCGTCACGAAGAGGAATCTTATGGATCTCACCGTTTTAACTTTGCAAGGAACCTTGAGCATATACCGCTCGCACCGGGTAAATAAGAGCGGGGGCTACCATCAAACAAGGACACGGACAACTGATTCTTAAATTCACGTGACACCTTTTTACCATCATTTTTATTAAGGCGAGCACTGCCGAGTGTGCAAACGTCTTGTAAATTTCTTATAAATCATCACAATATTTTCTATATATTGTATATATATATATATATATATATATAACACATGCCAATAAACAAATGCAAGTCAAATTTAATTTAATTTTGAAACGTTTGCCAGTTTCGTCTAATCTGACTCGATTTATTCATTTTGTGCTCAATGAACGACATTGCTGTGAACCATTTTCACATTCACACAGTCATTCCGGCATGAGCGGGAGAGTGCTTGGGGAGGGTAGCCGCCGCCGCAGCTAGGCTTCTATTGGCTTCTTAGAGCCATCTACATTATGCCAGAGACATCTCGAATAGTCCAGCTGGATGGCGACGCGTCTCGCTTGCTCCTGTAGCTGCTAGATGGCGCCACCGACGCTATAAAAGCCGACTGCGCGCGTAGTCAGCCACTCAGAATAGCCGAATAAGTGAGATACGTGCGTTGTCGTTGGCGCTGTCGAAACAAAGTTCACGTGAAAGCATAAATACGTGTCTGTCAGCCTTAACCGTGTACCGAACTAAACAAAAACAGCCAGAATGCTGCTTGCTCTACAGCCGTGGAAAGCGGAGTTGTCCTCCTGTGGACCTATGTGGGACTCCAACCACCGTCGCTGTCGTCGTCTGCGTTCAACGTTTCCTTGGGAATCAACTTGTGTCGCCCACCGCAAGCCCTACGACGAAGCAATGATCTGGCCGATAGAACGCACAATGGATAATCTCCTCGGCTAGGTTACGCCTTCGTTCTTCTATTCGAACCGAGGAATCAAGCCCGTGTGGAAAGATATGAGCGAGTTCGAAAGATTGGCAAGGGAAATGGTTGATGGCCAACAGAGAGCGCGCAAATGTCAGAGAATCATTCCTACTGGAGAGTTGGGACAACTTCGCTGGAGTATCGATGACAAGGGCGAAGCAAAGGCGGAAATGCTTCTTCCCCGCCAGCTGAAGAAGTCGGATGATCTGAAAGTGGAGCTTGATGAGGCGAGCCGTACTATCACTGTCAAGGCCAGATCTAGCAAGGGACCAGCGAACTGCCGTGTCTTCTCTGAATGGGAGTACTCTCAGACACTTGACGACTCCATCGACCTGACTAAACTCGAAGGCTCAGTAGACTTCCGCAGTGGGCGACTTCATCTTAAAGCGCCCGTGCTTGCGCTACCGCAAGGTAAAACTACTCCGATGATTTCCTGCGACACTGCGGAAACTCAGTCTTCAACAGGATTTAATGGAAAAGACGGACATAGCCAGAAGAGTCAACCTGGTCGACTGGAGGTCGATGATGGTTCCAATGAAGCCAAGGATGGCCAAGAAAGCCGGAACAAAAACGAAGAAGTCCAGCAGAATCATTCCGACAGTTCAAGAAAGCCAGGCAACATTTTAATTCCGATTAAGCGAACACCCATCGAGATTGAAGACATTGGACCAGACGAAGACTGTGACAGCATCTCGATCTCATCATCTTCTAAAGCTAATTGAAGCTGTGTGGCGGCCCTTACTCGAATGGCGCATTTTACTTGTACAAATAAATTATTTAGGCCTGCTCCGATAGTAGGCCAGACATCTGTACATATTAAACCATACCGTGTTCCTAGTTTGCAACGACAGAAAGATACGTTGTGTGTTCTGTGATAATAAACTATAAAAAAAACGTTAAACGTTGAAAAACAGCGTTGTCATTTCGAGAACTATCATTTAAACAGGTATAAGCGTATGGTTAAGAAAAATGCTTAAATATGTCTAAACGTATGGTCAAGTACAATGCTTAAGTTTTTCTAAAGGTATATTTAAGTATAATGCATAGATTAGGTTATCAGTGAATTAACTAGGCTTAAGTATATTTTAATGTCATTTGGTAGAAAATTAGCAGGTTAAATAGATTAATTATAATAGCTCCATTGCTCACTTATATATATATATATATATATATATATATATATATATATATATATATATATATATATATATATATATATATATATTATATATACTTTTATTTATAGAATTTCACTATGTTAGCACTCGCGAACGGGTGATCACGGGTTCTCTAACCCAGGGTTAGCCCAGTTTAACAATGTGCCCCGAACAGACGCTGCGTTTCCTCGTTGATTGTCGAGCGACAGCCTCTGACGCAAGAATTCGGATGCCCTCGAGTCTCCTGTCGAAAGATTAAGGCTTTTACCGACCCGCTGAATCAGCTTGAGCGTAAGGGGGCCTGCAGCTCCCATAGTTTCGAACGCCAACGGACAAAATTCGTGCGGATAATCGACGCTTGAATATTTTCTGCATTTATTAGCCTCAGCTAACCTGGAGGCATGACCTGCTCGGTCCGCACCTGCACCGACCATCGAAGGGGCTAATGAGTCGGTTACAGTTGCGTCCCAAACAAGCATGCGGCCACGCTCAAAGGGCGTCAAAGTCAGACCGTCAGGTCTTTTTCCATCATCCCTCGAAAGACCCGGGGGCTCTAGAACGCACAGAAAGCCGGCGGACCTAAGTGCGCGGCTAAAGGTGTCATTTAAAGCGGAGTGACGCGCTCGTCGGCCTGCACTCAACGCGCATGACAGGCCATGATGGGCCAAGGCGTCCACGAAATCACCACAACGACATCGGTGGGGCACGACTAGGTCAACACCAAGCCGCAGCCCTGCGCTTATACGCGTCGTCTCGTCGTCTAACAGAGTTCCAATTCGCGGGCAGGGTAGGGCCTGTAACCAAGCCTCAGCCCCTTGACTACTAACAGCTCGTAGCCTGGCTCTATCAGCAACAGAAGGTGCTCTATAATTCAGGCCTGCTAGTCGCTTTTCATGTAAGGGGGCTATCCAACTACCCTGGTTAGCCCTATCCTCCGGAGGAGAATCAAATAGCAGCGACAATCCTTCGGTCAGCTTTTGAAGTTCAACGTTATAGGCATCCCACCCGTCACTGTCCAATAATGTTTTAACCCTGTCCGCCGCCTGGGTCAATGACGCTACGATGGCGGGTCCTGCCATCATGACCGCGTCCGGCATACCTAGACCGCCTAAAGAAACCGGGAGCATTACTTGTTCCCTTGCCGCATCAGTCAGCTTAAGATTTAGTATGATCTCTAAAATGTCTAAACTAAGTCAATTATATGGTTGTAAAAGCTCTGGTGATAAAAACAGGTTGGAACCTCTAAGCAGGTGTGTTAACCTCGTGGCTGAAAAACAAGATCTAAGAAGGAATAGACCGCAGTGGGCGCCCAATTGGGGTAGTCTGCCTGTGGCGAAGTCGAGTTTATCTCTTTGACTGTCTAATGCTTTTGCAATGCCGTCCGGCAATAAGGGGACACCTAGCAGCTCCGGGTTAACCTTGTCCACTACGCGACAGCCCGGGAGCAAGTTAAAAAGGTTACTTAAATCTAATAGCTCAAATTTTTTGGGAGCTGTGACATATACTTCACATTTGACCGGGTTCAGTGTCAGCCCGCTAATTGCACTAAAATCATTAACTTTCCGGATATCGTCAAGTACGTTCGGGAGGTCCCCGCCCAGAATCCCGTCATCCAAGTACCAGGCATTAAGGGGGACTGCAGTGAATCCACCAATTCCTTGATACACAAACAAAAAAGTGGGCCCCAGGGGTTCACCCTGCTGAAGACCTGTCTGCGAGGGCATAACGCTCTGGAGCATTACTAGGTGGGATGGTCCTGAACCACAGGCCAGGTTCGTCTGGTGAAACAGTAATGGTGCCCACGACTTGACGGCTCAAAGCAAATGGTCTCTCCGAACGCTATTGAGGGCGTTTCGGAAGTCCAATTTGACCATTACCGTTGGCATTTTGCGCGACTGCAAAAATGCACGGGCACAGTGGACCACTACCTCTGTACTCCCGGGGGTAGCGAATCCTAGCTGGTGTTGGCCAAGAGTTGCTGAAATAGCTTCCCTATTATCGTAGCAGCCGATTTTGGCCGCCAGTCGGCGGACGACTGAAGAACAAGCGATCGGACGTAATGAGCCATATTTTTTTTTTAGTGCAAACATTCTTGCCCCAAAGATGAGTGGTAAAAGAGAAGACGGGGGCGAGCCCCATCTGAGCACATCAACCACTTTAGCAATGGCGTCCGCTAGTCGACTTGCCGTGCTCCCCAGTGCACCAGACAACAAGTCCTGCAACAGACGAGGTCTTATGAAGTCTAGGCCGGCAGCTGAACTTCGGCTAAAAGTCTTCATTGCACTCAGTATCTCTTTACGTGAGGTTGAGGAAGGCAGTGTGACTGCCGGGGGTGTGGGCATGGAGAGATCCAATAACGCGTCTGGATGTTTAGAGCGGAGAGCTTCCGTATTTTCGTTGGCTGACGCTAGCGTATCCTGGGAGCTCACCAATCTGGCAGCACGGGAAATATCGCCTTCTGACAGCTTGACCCTCACTCGTCTGGGAAGGTCGTCATCGCGGTGGGCCATAACTTTGCGTCCTGATTCCTCTTGCGTCAGATCTTTGAGCCTTAGTCCCGATGTAAAGTCGCGTAGGTTCTTCATGACCAGGACAGACAGGGATTGAGCGTCTTTCCTAGCCCGAGGAAGTCTCAACACGATCGGAACGAAGGAGAACAGAGAGTACCAGGCGAAGAGGTCGTTGTCCTTGGCCACGTTTAGGAAGACCTTAGTGAGCTCCTCCGCAACAGTAGGCCGCACAGATTTAGGTAAAATGCGTAACAGTTTGGCATGACGCATGCTTGCCTGGATGTCGGTTAGTAGTGTGTTAACATCAAATTCTTCTGCCACAGCCTGGTAGGATGTGGACGGCCTGTTGACGGCGTCGGCGTATCTGACCGATATATGTCTGGCAAGACCCCTTCTCGTGAAGACAGCTCTATATACAGGACATGTAGCCCTGTTGGGGTCACCAACAACAAAAGTATCGTTTGAGTTTTCGTTATCTGGCATTATGATGTAAGAGATTTGAGCTTCTCTGCAAGAGAAAGGAGGGCCAAGAAAGGTTTTAGGGCCTCTGCAATCGTCTTTAAGGTTGCTGCCAAATCAGGACTGATGCCCTCTAACATCCGAGCGACGTCTGTTAAGGCGCCTCCGACATCTCTGCGCGACGTCTTGGTATGGATGTTTCTTTTCGTAATAAATTTAGAAGCGCGTCGCGGCCGAACTTGGCGACTCCTGTATGCCTTGGCTCGCTTTTGTTTGGGCTTTGGTAATGGTCGCGGATTAGGAAGAAGCAGCTGAGGCGAGGTGCTTTCTTGCGTGGTAGATATGCCCCTGAGAACTGCTGCGTAGGAAGCTTTGCTGCTGTTGGAACAGTTAGTTTGTGCGTCTTCTGCGACTGTGGCTGTGACATCAGGTCCCTCCGTGATCGATGCACTCGGGTGCGTTGCCTTAACTTGCTGAAGAACTCTCGCCTCCATGATGATCCTGTTACGCTTACGGAGATAAGCCACCCGCGGACAAGAAGGCGATCTGGCCACGTGGGGGCCACCACAGTTGACACATCTCGATTGTTTGGTGCAACTGGACGCCAGATGATCAGAACCTCCACATTTCTTGCAGGCCTTGCGAAAAGTGCACCTGTCTGCTAGATGCCCCACTCGTTGACAATTGCAGCATAACTTTGGTTGATCAGGCTCCAGTACGACTGAGTGGGTCTTGTACCCTAGGAAGACAGAGACAGGCGGTTGGCGGTCAAACGTCTGGATCACCTTGCTGAGTGGGGTTTTACCAGCGTGACCTGTGCGGAATAATCGTCGAGCGTGCACCACACCGCAATCTGCTAGCTCTTCGCGTATCTCGTCGTCTGTAAATGCGACATCGACGCCTTGAATTCTCGCCTTGAATGAGGTTAGAGCCGGGCAGGTCACCGTGACGGGTATCGACCCTATTGCGGAAATTTGCGTAAGCTTTCTGGCCGCATCCTCTGATTTGACCCATACGGATATAGCGGCTTTACTGCTTGATATCTTGCAGTCAGGACAATTGGAATGAATAGCCTTACATAACTGCAGCAATGTGCCATCAGCAAACTCCTTTGAAGCAGAATTCTCGTTCGTTTTTTCTCCGGATGACTACCTTAAAGGCGTTGAATAGACCACTAGACGCATCTACTCTCAGTTTGTCCAACTGACGTTGCTCGCGAGATAGAGTTTTCTGTTCACGCTTAGACACCACCAACGTAAATGGTTCGTCAGGTTCATCACTACTTGTAACCCTTTTTCGCTTACAACCTGGTGTTGCACCTTCTTCTTGAATCTCCGTTTTGGCACTGCTACTGGGGTCGACTTGTGATACTTCAGAGGATGCGCCACAAGCTCTGTTGCCGACTGGCTTCGAGACACCGGTTTGGGCCGCAATTGGTGTCTCTTTGGCAACTGTGCTTCTGAGTCTGGAGATATCCAAAGTACCAGGCGGCCTACTGCCGCTGGATTCCCCTGGCATTTTCCTAGGCTTATAAATGCTTTGGGACAAAAAAATTAATAATAATAAAAAAAGAAAAAATGCCACTTGTGGGAGTTGAACCGAGGCTTTACAGATCGCAGTCGCAGACGCTACCACCGGGCTACGGCAGCTCCGCACAGTTCATCCACAAGTAAGCAGTAGCGATCACCGCCGCAGGTTGGTCACAACCGTATGGCTAGCAATGACGTTGGCAAATCGAACACAGTTGTCAGAAAGCCCTGAAGGAGTCAGGACCCCCTGAAGAGTAACCAGAGTGCCTCCAAACGTACGTTGTGCACCGTTCGAACACTCACTATGGAAAGTCTAGATGATGCAATTATCACCACGAAATTCACAGTCAAGCCTCTCGTAATAGTGGATTTTACGGGAGCCAACACAAAACACGACCGAACTCCACCGCATCGAACGGTGAAAAAAAGTATATGGTTTAAGTATATGGTTAATTTCAGTCAAATATATAAGTTTAAACGGATGGTTAATTACAATGCATAGGTACTGTTTGAGATACGTTTGTATATCAGTAGGCACGGTATACAATGTGACTCATTAATCTAGTACGGAAAACGCGATGCGATACATACTCACCCGGAAGAATATTTTTTTCAAATTCGTAGGTTAGTAACTCTATACAGGGTGGCTAACAACTCTAATACAAAGAGTGCAATGCGAAACATCCTTATGTTTTCTCGAATTTGTAGGTTACGATTTGAAGTAATGTCCAACGTAAGTTTGTGAGCCCCACACGAATCATGCAGACTTACCGACATTACCGAGCAAGATGGCTTAGTGGCAAAGCCTTTGCCTTGTATCCGGGAGGACCGAGTTCGAGACCCAGACCAACCACTCTTAAATTGGTTTGCATGGTTTCCAATTTAGACAAGGTAAATACCGGAGTGGATAAAAATTAGCCATGACATGAAAAAACCGTACACGGGCAATTGCTTTACGGGAAATCTAAAAAAAAGACTGTTAGCGACGCCTGTACATCATTCAGTTCTGAAACCTTGTAGAACAAAAGTAAGTTAACGTTAATTTTTGGCTGATCGTCTAGAGCCTGCAAGAAGTGAGCCCGCCTTGGCAGACACCCATCGAGAGCTTCAAATAAATTTGATCTGGGAGGTTTCGGGAATGCATGATGCAAATGCGCCACTAGCAGCCTGCGTGACTAGTGTGAGACTTGCAAACCCACTAAACCCGGATTCCTCCCCACCCCCCCCCCAGGCTCGGTATTATTTTGGCGTTACTTCGAAGCCGTGGGTGAGGCGTCTCTGCCGTTCTCCTTCAATCAGCTCTATCCCTAACTATCATTCCGCATGTTTACCCGCAGTTAGATAGGGGGATGCCATTTTGTAATCCGTCCTGTGAGGGTGCGTCGAGACCATGAGAACCTGGCTGCTTCCCACCCTCTCCCCCCTCTTCGGCTCCTCGTCTCGACCACTCTCCTGAGAGATCCGCTCAAACTTCTCCCGCCTGGCCGTTTCCTTGGCTGTCTTGAGTGTCAAAACGGCGTCGAACAAGTTCGTCGCCTCCCTCCATGCCTCCGCCGAAGTCATCATATGGGCGACCACCTCTTTGATGGGTCGCCCTCTCACAGCGGTTGGTGCTGCGACCCGTGCTTCCCTGAGAGCATCACACCGCAGAACAGTATGCTCCACGTTGTCCGTCTCCCCAGAGTCGCACAATACGCAGATATCGCGAATGGCCTTCTTGAGCCTTGACATGTAGCTCTGAAACTGGCCGTGTCCGGTCAGAACCTGAGTCGTCCAGTAGGAAAGCTCCCCGTGTCGGCGGTCATACCATAGCCTGAGGTCCGGTATCAGTCTCTTGGTCCAGCTCCCTGTGGTCACATTGGGTCTTATCTGCGCCCATTCCTCATGCCCGGCCGATATGGTGGCACTCCTGGTGAGCCCTGGTGAGATCCAGACCTTCGTCTAGATACATTTTACTTCGTTCAGCCACTAGGGGGTCCCATGGCAGCATCTTGGCTAGAACCAAGAGAGACTGTTCGATACGCCCGGCTTACCCTGATTGCCAGCGTTCGTTGGGTCGACCTTAGTGCCCCCCTATTTTTCGCCGTCCGCATTGCCATGTTCCCGCAGACCGGGGCTGCGTATAGCGCCGCTGATTCGGCCGCCGAGGCCAGGAGCCTTCTTTTCACCTCAGCCACTCCACCGACTTTAGGCATGATCCGCTCCAGGTTCAGGGAGACCCTTTGGGCCTTTTCGGCCACGTACTTCACGTGTGCCGCTCCGGTCAGTCCAGTGTCTAGCATGACCCCAAAGTCCCCCTTGTTTCTGATTTCTATCGAGTGGCCCGTTTTTATCATGGTCTATTTTTAATCCACTTCGACATTCACCTTGTTTAAATTGGCAACCATGAAAACCAAATTAGGAGTGACCGGTCTGGGTCTCGAACCCAGGGCTATGAGTCGCAAACATTAGATAGATAGGTTTTATTATTCTCATGAGTGGTTTACATTTGTACAGAGGTTCACAGCTCCTCAAAGCCATCAAAGGCTAGTATGAAGTGTTTATATTGCATATTTTCTTACAATTTTATGTATTGTCATTATGATTATGATCGTGTTCGGCTTATATTAAAGTAAGGTGCCTAAATAGTATTGCTTAGCACTTCGTTTGAATATTGTCAAAGAAGAGGTTGCGCGCACATCTGGGAGGAGCTTGTTCCAATATGTGGCATCGAGATTTGATACTGAGAAACGAGATTGGTTACATGAAGCTGCAGACAAGATGAGAAGTTGTGTGTGATCCCCTTGTGTTCATGGTGGATGTCGAATGGGCGATTCAGTTACGACAGGCATCTCTATTTGCAGAGGGTAAGGCAGAATCGACATCTCCACGTATTTATAACGCATGGATTCCCATGGTGGAAAACCTGGATCAGGCGGTAAGCGAGGCGACCCCCGGGACGACTTATCCCACTCCTTCTGCCACCGATCGAGTGTTACCCCGCGTTCTTATTCGAATTCCTTGGCTGGGTCATTCCACAGGCGCCAACGTTCGGCTGCCTTTAGGTCCAAGGGCACTGTCTCTGTCGGCGAGACCGCCGTACTGATGGTGCAATACCCCCGAATGATACGCTTCGTCGTAGCGTCCGTGTCCATTGTAGGCGGCATCCAATCTGGCGAGTCAAAGATGATGATCGACTCGGACACGAACATCAGTCGGCTCCGTTGGCTCTCTCGAGGGTTGCAGTGCGTATTGGGCAACAGACGGGCAATGTCATTAGCGCCTTTTGCGTCTTCGCGGCCGCTATCCTGACATGTGGGGTCCCCCGCAGTCCCCGGTCCAGATATGTACCCATGTATCTTGTCGTATCCTTTAGCTCAATGTTTTTGCCGGAGTGCCTTTACAGCGTAAGCTATAAAAGGCCGCGTTTCCTTTTCTCAATGATAAGGATCGCCTTACTCTTCTGAAGTGCAAGTGTTAGGCTGGCAGCTCTCATCCATCTATCGATATCCGCCAGCGCAATATTGGCGCATGTCTCCAGCTCCATTTTGGTCCTGGCTCTGACGATCACAGCAAGATCATCCGTGTAGGCGAGTAATTCTATTTCTGGTGATGGATGCTGGATGTTTAGGACGTCGTCGAATGCCAGAATCCAGAGGAGTAGTCCAATGATTGAACCCTCCGGTGCCCCGACAGTCATCTCCACCTTGGTGCCCGTTTTCGACCGTCCTATTCTTCAGGTAATCGCACCAGATGCGGTGGGACGTTCTTCCGTTGGAGCGTCTCCAGAACCATTTTCACGGCACTGTTAAACAAAGAGTCCTTAATAAGTTCGGCCTTTGCCACAATTTGATGGATGGCTGGCGGAACAGACTTATGCTTTCGGAACCCAGGTCGATCCTCCATGATGGCCTGTCCTTAACATACTGCTTACCCGCAATCGCACCACACTGGACAATGAGTGATTTGAAAGTCAGTTACACTTGCCCTTCTGATAGAGCTGAGCAGAGAGAGAACTTCGACGGAGGACCCAAAACTTAACAAGGTGCCGTTTGGCACAGGGACATTAGACACCTTTAAAGTACTCATAGAGAAAAGAAATGCCAAGCGCGTCAAGTTTGCTATTGAAAACTACACTAGTTTTCGATAGTGCAATTACCTGAAGAAAAAAAAGGGTCTGGCTTTTTGCTCTGGTAAATTAAACAGAGATAGCGGTTATTTGACACGAACACCACTATTAGATGTGCATGAAACCAAACTGTTTCAGCATTGAGGGATGCGTATGAAGTTTTTGTGGAAATATAGTTCTTGGGGGGTACCACATATTTGTATGTCCGGGTTCTGTTGGAGCCTCACTAGTAGTTTATTACCACGAGACGCATAGTTAGTTTATGTCTGGGGAGCTCGTTAGTTGGCCGTAGGACATCGTAGTCATGAACAGCACGTTTTTCCTATTTTTGAAGTTATAACTCTTTATATAAGTATCTTAGTAATAATTGCTTGTTAGTATGATGCTTAGAGTCAACGGAGAGGTAGTAAAATAGCTTCTATGATTAAGCTCCGCTAGAATTCGAACAGATTTGAAACTTTTAACTCAATTTTGTCACAAAAACGAACTCACCGAGGTTGCAGGAAGCGCTTTGCTGCCTAATATTTTGATAAAACACCATTGAGCGTCAAAGTAGCTGAAGACCTCTAACAACTGTGCGGTAGTCAATACTTTATTTCTTAATCTGAAGTACAGGTCGTGGTGGCACATGGACTCTCGATTAATTTAATCAGAGTTGACGACCATAGTCAATTCTGACGTGAAACATAGACGTTATAAAAGTTCGAATTTCAATTCGAATCGAACAATCGAAACTGTGTGGAAAGACATGAGCGAGTTCAAAAGCTTGGCGGCGGCAATGGTCGATCGCCAACGGGGAGGTTACAAATGTTAAAGAATGATTCCGACTGGATAGTTGGACAAATTCGCTGGAGTATCGATGACAAGGGCGAAACGCAGGCAGAACTGCCTCTTCCTCGCCAGCTGAAAAGGTCGGATGATCTGAACGTGAAGTTTGATGAGGCAAGCCGTACGATCACTGTCATGGCCAGATCTAGCAAAGGACCAGCGAACTGCAGTGTCTTCTCTGAATGGGAGTACTCTCAGACACTTGACGACCTGACTAAACTCGAAAGCTCAGTAGACTTCCGCAATGGACGACTTCATCTTAAGGCGCCCGCGCTTGCGCTACGGCAAGGTGAAACTACTCCGATGATTTCCTGCGGCATTGCGGAAATTCAGTCTTCAACAGGTCTTAATGAAGAAGACAGACATAGTCAGAAGAGTCAACCTTGCCGACTGGAGGTCGTTGATGTTTCCAATGAAGCCACGGACGGCCAAGAAAGCCGGAACAAAAAGGAAGAAGTCCAGCAAAGTCATTCCGACAGTTCAAAAAAGCCAGACGACATTTTAATCCCGATTAAGCGAACACCCATCGAGATTGAAGACATTGGACCGGACGAAGACTGTGACAGCATCTCGATCTCATCATCATCCGAAGCTAGTGCTGCTGTGCGTGGCGGCCCTTACCCAAATGCTGCATTATACTTGTACAAACAAATTAGTTAGGCCTAATCTGATAGTGAGCCATATGAAGGCATACCGCGTTTCTAGTTTGCAATGTCAGAAAGATACGTAAGTAATACTACACGTATATAATTTAAAATATGTAAATTTGTATACAGCAACTGTGATAACTATTGTGCATATTTATGCGAATTATACTTAACGCATTATATAAAATCTAAAGATGAAAAAAAAATATTTAAATTAATTGGCGAATCATTCCCCAGAACTGCTTGATGGCGATGTATTTTGCCTACGTCCATAGTCATCTGACTTACGCTGTAGAAGTTTATAGCTTGACACAGGTGCGTCTTATCGGTCGCTTCATTCCAAAAACGAGCGCACAACCGCACTACCAAAATATAACTATTCTACCGTTCCCAAAAATTATAGAATACTCTCTCGTAGTTGAAATTAAGCGTATACTCCTTGGAGTGCATCCAAACTTATATAGTTTGGCAACATCAGCAACACCCATATCTACAAGGGATAACACCTCTAACTTGCGTACTCCGTCACACGCCAACTCCGACCAGTCAAGTCTATCAATCAGAAACATTGGGGTCTTCTACTGAGACAAAGCACCGGTTTCTGTCAGGCAGAAAAAGTCTGTGCTCCAATTCAAATGCAATCTCAATCTCAGAGAGCATTATCTTAGAACTCTTATATATATATATATATATATATATATATATATATATATATATATATATATATATATATATGTCAATAAACAAATGCAAGTCAAATTTAATTCAATTTTGAAACGTTTGCCAGTTTCGTCTAATCTGAATCGATTTATTCATTTTGTGCTCAATGAACGACATTGCTGTGAACCATTTTCACATTCACACAGTCATTCCGGCATGAGCGGGAGAGTGCTTGGGGAGGGTAGCCGCCGCCGCAGCTAGGCTTCTATTGGCTTCTTAGAGCCATCTACATTATGCCAGAGACATCTCGAATAGTCCAGCTGGATGGCGACGCGTCTTGCTTGCTCCTGTAGCTGCTAGATGGCGCCACCGACGCTATAAAAGCCGACTGCGCGCGTAGTCAGCCACTCAGAATAGCCGAACAAGGTAGATACGTGCGTTGACGTTGGCGCTGTCAAAACAAAGTAAACGTGAAAACAAAGAGTCGTGTCTATCAGCCTTAACCGTGTACCGAACTAAACAAAAACAGCCAGAATGCTGCTTGCTCTACAGCCGTGGAAAGCGGAGTTGTCCTCCTGTGGACCTATGTGGGACTCCAACCACCGTCGCTGTCGTCGTCTGCGTTCAACGTTTCCTTGGGAATCAACTTGTGTCGCCCACCGCAAGCCCTACGACGAAGCAATGATCTGGCCGATAGAACGCACAATGGATAATCTCCTCGGCCAGGTTACGCCTTCGTTCTTCTATTCGAACCGAGGAATCGAGCCCGTGTGGAAAGACATGAGCGAGTTCGAAAGATTGGCAAGGGAAATGGTTGATGGCCAACAGAGAGCGCGCATATGTCAGAGAATCATTCCTACTGGAGAGTTGGGACAACTTCGCTGGAGTATCGATGACAAGGGCGAAGCACAGGCGGAAATGCTTCTTCCCCGCCAGCTGAAGAAGTCGGATGATCTGAAAGTGGAGCTTGATGAGGCGAGCCGTACGATCACTGTCAAGACCAGATGTAGTAAGGGACCAGCGAACTGCCGTGTCTTCTCTGAATGGGAGTACTCTCAGACACTTGACGACTCCATCGACCTGACTAAACTCGAAGGCTCAGTAGACATCTGCAGTGGGCGACTTCATCTTAAAGCGCCCGTGCTTGCGCTGCCGCAAGGTAAAACTACTCCGATGATTTCCTACGACACTGCGGAAACTCAGTCTTCAACATGCCTTAATGGAGAAGACGGACATAGCCAGAAGAATCAACCCCGCCGACTGGAGGTCGATGATGTTTCCAATGAAGCCAAGGACTGCCAAGAAAGCCGGAATAAAGATGAAAAAGTCCAGCAGAGTCATTCCGACAGTTCAAGAAAGCCAGACGACATTTTGATCCCGATTAAGCGAACACCCATCGAGATTGAAGACATTGGACCAGACGAAGACTGTGACAGCATCTCGATCTCATCATCTTCTGAAGCTAATTGAAGCTGTGTGGCGGCCCTTACCCGAATGGCGCATTTTACTTGTACAAATAAATTATTTAGGCCTGATCCGATAGTAGGCCAAACATCTGTACATATTAAACCATACCGTGTTCCTAGTTTGCAACGACAGAAAGATACGTTGTGTGTTCTGTGATAATAAACTTTGAAAAATCGTTAAACATTAAAAAACAGCGTTGTCAATTTCGAGGACTACCATTTAAACAGGTCTAAGCGTATGGTCAAGAACAATGCTTAAATATGTCATACGTTTGTATATCAGTAGGCACGGTATACACTGGGACTCATTATTCTAGTACGGAAAACGCGATGCGATACATACTCACCCGAAAGAATATTTTTTTCAAATTCTAGGTTAGGTACTCTATACAGGGTGGCTAACAACTCTAATACAAAGAGTGCAATACGAAACATCTTTATGTTTTTTCGAAATTAGGTTACGATTTGAAGTAATGTCCAACGTAAGTTTGTAAGCCCCACACGAATCATGCAGACTTACCGAGCAAGATGGCTTAGTGGCAAAGCCTTTGCCTTGTATCCGGAAGGACTGGGTTCGAGACCCAGACCAACCACTCTTAAATTGGTTTGCATGGTTTCCAATTTAGACAAGGTAAATACAAGAGTGTATAAAATTAGCCATGACATGAAAAACCGTACACGGGAAATTGCTGTACGGGAAATCTAAAAAAAAGACTGTTAGCGACGCCTGTACATCATTCAGTCCTGAAACCTTGCAGAACAAAAATAAGTTAACGTTAATTTTTGGCTGATCGTCTAGAGCCTGCAAGAAGTGAGCCCGCCGTGGCAGACACCCATCGAGAACTTCGAATGAATTTGATCTGGGAGTTTTCGGGAATGCATGATGCACATGCGCCACTAGCAGCCTGCGTGACTAGTGTGAGACTCGCAAACCCACTAAACCCGGATTCCTCCCCACCCCCCCAGGCTCGGTATTATTTTGGCGTTACTTCGAAGCCGTGGGAGCGGCGTCTCTGGCGTTCTCCTTCAATCAGCTCTATCCCTATCTATCATCCCGCATGTCTACCTGCGGTTGGATAGGGGGATGGCATTTTGTAATCCGTCATGTGAGGGTGCGTCGAGACCATGAGGGCCTGGCTGCTCCCCATCCCCACCCCCTCCTCGGCTCCTCGGCACGACCACTCTCCCGAGAAATCCGCTCAAACCTCTCCCGCCTGGTCGTTTCCTTGGCTGTCTTGAGTGTCAAAACGGCGTCGAACAAGTTCGTCCCCTTCTTCCATGCCTCCGCCGAAGTCATCATATGGGCGACTACCTCCTTGATGGGTCGGCCTCTCACAGCGGTTGGTGCTGCGACCCGTGCTTCCCTGAGAGCATCACACTGCAGAACAGTATGCTCCACGTTGTCCGTCTCTCCAGAGTCGCACAATACGCAGATATCGCTGATGGCCTTCTTGAGCCTTGACATGTAGCTCTGGAACTGGCCGTGTCCGGTCAGAACCTGAGTCGTCCAGTAGGAAAGCTCCCCGTGCCGGCGGTCGTACAATACCCTGAGGTCCGGTATCAGACTCTTGGTCCAGCTCCCTGTGGTCACACCGAGTCTTACCTGCGCCCACTCCTCATGCCAGGCCGATACGGTGGCACTCCTGGCCCTGGTGAGATCCAGACCTTCGTCTAGATACATTTTACTTCGTTCAGCCATTAGGAGGTCCCATGGTAGCATCCTGACTAGGACCAGGAGAGCTTCAGTCGAGACTGTTCGATACGCCCGGCTTAACCTGATTGCCAGCGTTCGTTGGGTCGACCTTAGTCCCCCCCTATTTTTCGCTGTCCGCATTGCCATGTCCCCCCAGACCGGGGCTGCGTATAGCGCCGTTGATTCGGCCACCGAGGCCAGGAGCCTTCTTTTCACCTCAGCCACTCCATCGACCCTAGGCATGATCCGCGCCAGGTTCAGGGAGACCCTTTGGGCCTTTTCGGCCACGTACTTCACGTGTGCCGCTCCGGTCAGTCCAGTGTCTAGCTTGACCCCAAAGTCCCCCTTCTTTCTGATTTCTATTGGGTGGCCCGTTTTCATCATGGTCTTTTTAATCCACTTCGGCATTCACATTGTTTAAATTAGAAACCATAAAAACCAATTTAGGAGTGGCTGGTCTGGGTCTCGAACCCAGGGCTATGAATCGCAAACATTAGATAGATAGGTTTTATTATTCTCATGAGTGGTTTACATTTGTACAGAGGTTCACAGCTCCTTAAAGCCATCAAAGGCTAGTATGAAGTGTTTATATTGCATATTTCCTTAGAATTGTATTTATTGTTATTATGATTATTATCGTGTTCGGCTTATATTAGAGTAAGGTGCCTAAATAGTATTGCTTAGCACTTCGTTTGAATATTGTCAAATAAGGGGTTGCGCAGACATCTGGGGGGAGCTTGTTCCAATATTTGGCACCGAGATTTAATATTGAGAAACGAGATTGGTTACATGAAGCTGCAGACAAGATGAGAAGTTGTGTGTGATCCCCTTGTGTTCATGATGGATGTCGAATGGGCGACTCAGTTACGACAGGCATCTCCATTTGCAGAGGGTAAGGCAGAATCGACATCTCTACGTATTTATAACGCATGGATTCCCATGGTGGATATCCCAATATTACGCGCAAGGCTCTTTTTTTGCAGGCGATGTAACGGACATAAAAACACATATAAGTCATTCTAAATATTTTAACTGCGTAGGTCAGATAACTATGCACGTAGGCGTAGTACATGGCGAGTAGACAGTCACGGGGCAGAATATTACGGCTCTTGAACAGGGCAGCGATGCTCCCTACAACGAGTGTTGTTTCCGCATTTAAATGTCTCATGGTTCATACTTAGGACACCTCTAGGCGATAAGAACTGGATAACACCGGTCTTCGACCAATTCACGGACAAGCCATTGGCTCTAAACCAATCTGAGAGTCGCTTAAGGTCTTCTTTAATTAATTTGGGACCCCCACTGGAACAGAGTACCGGTCTTCGTCAGGCAGACAAAGTCTCTGCTCAAATTCAACTGCATTTCAGAGAGCATTGTCTTAAAACTCTGGTATCTGGTTAAAAGTAATATAAAAATACAAACTATGTTGCAACATATTGTAAATAGGTAAAAATGGCAAATATAAATCATACATTATTATCTTATAAAAGGAACTCCGAATAAGCTATGTGCTTAATAAAGCTTGAAATTAACGTGTGCAATTATCTTATATAAAATGTTAATAAACAAATGCAAGTCAAAGTTAATTCAATTCTAAAACGTTTGCCATTTTCGTCTAATCTGATTCTATTTATTTAATTTGTGCTTAATGAACGACATTGCTGTAAACCATTTTCGCATTCACACAGTGATTCCGGTATGAGCGGGAGAGTGCTTGGGGAGGGTAGCCGCCGCCGCAGCTAGGCTTCTATTGGCTTCTTAGGGCCATTTACACAACGCCAGGGACATCTCGAATAGTCCAGCTGGATGGCGAAGCGTCTCGCTTACTCCTGTAGCTGCTAGATGGCGCCACCGACGCTATAAAAGCCGACTGCGCGCGTAGTCGACCACCAAGAATTGCCGAACAAGGTAGATACGTGCGTTGACGTTGGCGCTGTCAAAACCAAAGTAAACGTGAAAACAAAGAGTCGTGTCTATCAGCCTTAACCGTGTACCGAACTAAACAAAAACAGCCAGAATGCTGCTTGCTCTACAGCCGTGGAAAGCGGAGTTGTCCTCCTGTGGACCTATGTGGGACTCCAACCACCGTCGCTGTCGTCGTCTGCGTTCAACGTTTCCTTGGGAATCAACTTGTGTCGCCCACCGCAAGCCCTACGACGAAGCAATGATCTGGCCGATAGAACGCACAATGGATAATCTCCTCGGCCAGGTTACGCCTTCGTTCTTCTACTCGAACCGAGGAATCGAGCCCGTGTGGAAAGACATGAGCGAGTTCGAAAGATTGGCAAGGGAAATGGTTGATGGCCAACAGGGAGCGCGCAAATGTCAGCGAATCATTCCTACTGGAGAGTTGGGACAACTTCGCTGGAGTATCGATGAAAAGGGCGAAGCACAGGCGGAATTGGTCCTTCCCCGTCAGCTGAAGAAGTCGGATGATCTGAAAGTGGAGCTTGATGAAGCGAGCCGTACGATCACTGTCAAGGCCAGATCTAGGAAGGGACCAGCGAATTGCCGTGTCTTCTCTGAATGGGAGTACTCTCAGACACTTGACGACTCCATTGATCTGACTAAACTCGAAGGCTCAGTAGACTTCCGCAGTGGACGACTTCATCTTAAAGCGCCCGTGCTTGCGCTACCGCAAGGTGAAACTACTCCGATGATTTCCTGCGACACTGCGGAAACTCAGTCTTCAACATGCCTTAATGGAGAAGACGGACATAGCCAGAAGAGACAACCTGGTCGATTGGAAGTCGATGATGTTTCCAATGAAGCCCAGGACGGCCAAGACAGCCGGAACGAAAATGAAGAAATCCAGCAGAGTCATTCCGACAGTTCAAGAAAGCCAGGCGACATTTTAATCCCGATTAAGCGAACACCCATCGAGATTGAAGATATTGGACCAGACGAAGACTGTGATAGCATCTCGATCTCGTCATCTTCTGAAGCTAATTGAAGCTGCGTGGCGTCCCTTACTCGAATGACGCATTATACTTGTACAAATAAATAATTTTACCTGATCTGGTAGTAGACCAAAGCTGTACATATGAAACCATACCGTGTTCCTAGTTTACAACGTCAGAAGGATACGTTGTACGTTTTCTGTAATAAAAAACATGAAGAAAATTAAACGTTGAAAAACAGCGTTGTCATTTACCTTAAGTACTACATTTTAAATAGGGTTAACCGTATGGTTAAATACAATGCTTTAAATAAATAGGTCTAAGCGTATGACGCAATTGTATGGTCAAGTACACTGCATATATAGGTTTGTTATCACAATGCATAGACTGAGATAGGTTTGTTGGGTTTGTTATCACAATGCATAGACTGAGATAGCGTCAGTTAAAAATATATAAATAAATAGTCAATTACAATGCATATATTTTGTTTGAGGTAGTCAGGCAGGCGATTGGCGATGCACGTGTCTCATGCATTCCTAAAACCTTGCAGAACAAAAACAAATAAGGTTTACGTTTGGGTATATTTTGACTTGTCCAAGCTTTAATGGGATATTTAGAGTACTCAAAAGTAATTTAATTAATTTAAACGTTTTAAGGACATACTACACATGGTAAGTATATATATGTTTAACCAATGTAAAACTCAATTCTGTATTGAGTATCAATATAAAATTCGACTTTTGATAACAAATATGTTTTGTTAGAATTGGCGTAAAGCTTTTAAGAGGTCTTCAGCTATGTTGACAATCAGGGTGTTTTATTAAAATGTTTGGTAGCAAAGCTCTCCGTGCAAGCTCGGTGAGTTCGTGTTTGTGACATTTAAAGTTTGAAGGTTTGCTCGAATTCTAGTGAAGCCTAGCAAGAAAAGCGATTGTATTTCCTCTCCGCTAAGTTGTTGTTACTAAGATAGTTATGTAAAAGCTGTTCAACCGATTCTGATGAAGGGTAAACGCAAACTAGTCTACCAGTATCCAAAAGTGTGCATCGAAGCTAATGCGCCTCATGGTGAATGACTACTAGGGAGACTCCAACCGTTTCCGTACATACACGTATGTGGTACCTTTCAAGATCTCATTTTTTACAAAAACTACATACACATCCCGCAATGTTGAAACAGTTTGGTTTCATGCACGTATAATGGTGGTATTCGTTCCGAATGACCGGCATACGATTAGCGATTTCTTTAAAGCTAATGAAAGAACTTTATTTTTTGCGAAAGCTAATAAAATAACTTTTTTTTGGCAAATTCTCTTCTAAACGACCATACTACATCTTCTGGCTGGCGTTATATGTTCTTCAGAGGAAGCAGATTTTTTTGCAAAGACGTCGTTGTGTTTTGTTTCTGTATAGGAAGACTGGTTCTTTTGCAATTGCACATTTTGTGCTCTTATGTCGGGCAACAGCAACAGTGTCTTAGATTTTAGCAATATCACATTCACTTTGAAACAAGACTTCTCAAAGACAATGTTCTACTGGAGAAAGTATTAGCTTTAACAAGCTTTTCAATTTCTTACGTCGCTTTTAGATATCTCTGGAAAACCCTGTATACAAGATGTACCAAACGGCGCCTCTAATAAATTGAAATTTTGTTACAGGTTTTCGTCTAGGAGAAATAGAAAGGCTTCGTGCAAAAACTACGATGTAAAAGACTAAGTGTCAATGCAAAATGTAAAAGCGAATTTTGACTAGGCCCATAACCAGCTAAAGGTAAAAACGCACAGCCGTATTTATATATATATATATATATATATATATATATATATATATATATAACGTGAATAAAAATACACGTATGTATACATTTTTAGCCTCGTTATGTTTGCACTTTGGAGTGGACAATTGTCTGCGCGCAAACGTGAGATCACGGGTTCTCTAACCCAGGGTTAGCCCAGTTCAACAATGTGCCCCGAACAGATGCTGCATTTCCTCGTTGAATGTCGAGCGACAGCCTCTGACGCAAGAATTAGGATGATCTCGAGCCTCCCGTCGAATGATTAAGGCTTCTACCTACGCGTTAAATCAGCTTGAGCGTAAGGGGGCCTGTAGCTCTCATAGCTTCGAACGTCAAGGAAAAAAACTCGAGAGGATAATCAATGTACTATTTTCTTCATTGGTTAGCCTCAGCAAACCTGAAAGCATGACCTGCTCGGTACGGACCTGCACCGACCATCGAAGGGGCTAATGAGTCGGTTACAGTTGCGTCCCAAGCTAACACGCGGCCACGCTCAAAGGGCGTCAAAGTCAGACCGTCAGGCTTTTTGCATCATTCCTGGATAGACCCGGGGGTTCTAGAACCGACGGAAAGCCTGCAGATCTTAGTGCGCGACTAAATGTGTCATTTAAAGCGGAGTGACGTGCTCGTCGGCCTGCACTCAAGGCGCATGACAGGTCATCATGGGCCAACGCGTCCACAAAATCACCACAACGACATCGGTGAGGCACGATTAGGTCAACACCAAGCCGCAGCCCTGATGAAACTACACGTATATACTTTAAAAAGATTGGATTTGTATACAGCAACTGTAATAACTAATATGTATGTGTTGCCATTGCAAAAAGTAAAGGCAAATTTTGACTGGACATAGCCAGCAAAAGGCAAAGCCACACAGATATAAACCTCTTATATATATATATATATATATATATATATATATGTATATATACAAACATACCCATAAAGGTCAATACAACTACACGTATATAATTTAAAGGATTTTAATTTGTATACAGCAACTGAGATAACTATTGTGTACATTTATGCGCACTATACTTTACGCATTACTTACAATCTAAATATAAAAAAAAGTGCAAACCAATGCAACCGCAAAATATACACATTCTGCTGTTGCAAAAAGTTATAGTATACTCCACTACTAAGTAGTTGAAATTAAGCGGATACTCCATCGAGTGCATCGAAACTTATATGGTTTGGCGACATCAGCAACACCCATATCTACAAGGGATAACATAATCTAACTTGCGTACTCTGTCACATGCCAGCTCCAACAAAAGCTATCATTTAGAAACATTGGAGTCTCCTACTGGAACAAAGCATCGGTCTCCCTGAGGCAGACAAAGTCTCCGCTCAAATTCAAATGCGATCTCAGAGACCATCATCCTAAAACTCTGGTATCTGGTTAAAAGTGATATATAAAATACAAACCATGTTGCAACATATTGTAAATAGATGAAAATGGCGAATATAAATTATACATTATTATCTCATAAAAGAGACTCCGAACAAGCTATGTGCTTAATGGAACTCGAAATTAACGTATGCAATTATCTTAGAAGAAATGTGAATAAACAAATGCAATTCAAATGTATTTCAATTCAAAACGTTTGCCATTTTCGTCTAATCTGACTCGATCATCTAATTTGTGCTCAATGAGCGACATTGTTTTATATCGTGTTCGCATTCACACTCATTTCGGTATGAGCGGGGAAAGTGTTTGGGGAGGGTAGTCGGCGCCGTAGCTAGGCTTCTATTGGCTTCTTGGAGCCATTTACACAATGCCAGAGACATCTCGAATAGTCCAGCTGGATGGCGAAGCGTCTCGCTTACTCCTGTAGCTGCTAGATGGCGCCACCGACGCTATAAAAGAGTCATTCCGACAGTTCAAGAGAGTCAGGCAACATTTTAATCCCGATTAAGCAAACACCCATCGAGATTGAAGACATTGGACCGGACGAAGACTGTGACAGCATCTCGATCTCGTCGTCTTCTGAAGCTTGAGTGGTGGCCTTTACTCGAATGACGCATTAATACTTGTACAAATGAATTATTTAGGCCTTATCTTATAGTAGGCCAAACATCTGTACATATGAATATATACCGTGTTCTAGTTTGCAACGTCCGAAATATACGTCGTGCATTTTCTGTGATAATAAACATTGAAAAAAATTAAACGTTGAAAAACAGCGTTGTCAATTTCGACTACTACCATTTAAACAGGTCTAAACGTATGGTCAAATTCTATGGGTCAAGTACAATGCTTAAGTAAAAGTAAACGTATAGTCAAATAAAATGCACAGACTTTTACGAGCGTTCACTTCGGTGGGCCATTCAATCTGCAGCATCATATAAGAGGAACACTGCGACGAGACACAAACCATGGTTCGATCACGAGTGCAAAACCATCAAAACGCACATTTGTTGCCACAACGATTGGAGCCTAGCAGGGCTGGTAAACCTAGCTGATCTAAAGAAAACGTATAAACGAATGATTCAGAGGAAATATTAATACGAGACCGCGCAACGCACACAACAGGTAAAAGAAAGCATCCAGAAACCATGGATCCTCTTACCGAAGAGACCTGCTGTAGCAAACCCACTAATAAACGACGAAGAATGGGTCTCGCATTTCACAACGCTACTAAGCCACGATGTTCAACTGCCTGACAATGAACACGCACCCCATATAGAGCCTGACTGGGAAGACTTTACGGAAGGGGAGGTTCGAATGGCTATACTAGCGAAGAAAAACGGAAAATCATCAGGTCCTGATGATATTTACTACGAACATCTTAAGCAGGGAATAGAGCACATAGCCCCAAAGCTAACAGCGCTGTTTAATGTATGCTTAGAACAAGGGCACATACCCGAGCAATGGCGCCGAAGCTACCTGCAACCAATTTACAAAAACAAAGGCGACGCCACAGACCCAGCGAACTACCGCGGGATAGCATTAGCTAGCGTAGTCTACAAAATATTAACCTCACTAATTGTGACTCGACTATACAGCAAATGTAAAGACCCAATACCAACGGAACAGAATGGGTTCTTGGAAGGTCGCTCAACTGAACGAGCTCTCAGGGAAGTCCTTCGTCACGTGCGGGAGCGTTCCAACGACGGACAGATGACCTACGCAGCGTTTGTTGACTTCAAAACTGCTTTTGATAGTGTACCTAGAGACTGCCTTCTGGATATTTTGCGACAGCATTTTGGCATCAAAGGTCGAATGTTTAACCTAATGAGAAGCATTCTCACTGCGAACTATATCACAATCAGAAATGGGCCTCACTGTATTGCGCAAGAAGTTAAACAGACAATTGGGCTAGCACAAAGCGACACGGCAAGCCCTTTCTTATTCATCCTTTATGTCACAGGGTTAAGCCAAATACTTCGAAATGCTAAAGCCCCGCATGTATTCTACGCTGACGATCTCATCATAATGGCCAAGTCAAGACCACATCTACAGTTTTACCTGAATGAAATGAGCCAATGATGCGCACAGTATAAGCTGACAATTAATATATCCAAGACAAAAGTTCTTCGATTTTCCCGAGGAGGTCGATACGCCAGTCTTGACCACATCATCAGGGTCAATAACCAAAATATTGAATTAGTAAGTCAATTTAGCTATCTCGGAGTAATCTTGACCCCTGGCCTATCTTTTACAAAGCACATAGAGAACAAACGTGCAAAAGCAGTATCGGCCATGACGCTACTCGGAGATCTTACCCAAATTGACATTAAGACTGGAATGAACCTTTTTAAGATAAAAATAGCTCCGATTATAACTTACTGCCTTCGGGCCATTGCACCAAACTTAACCTTAGACAACATTAAGGAGATAGACAAAATAAAAGCAAATTTGTGAAATATATGCTCGGACTGCCGCGTAACGCATCGACAACCTTGGCGATGGAACTATGCCAAGAACGAAGCTTTGTGGAAGATCTTATCTTGGACAAATACGTTTTTAGCCCACTCGTCGTAGAGCAATATCGCGCATACAGAGAAAAGCGTAATTTGAGCTTTGCCATAGAGAATTTCACTGACGGTCCTGCATTCACGACAGACCGTTGGAAGCAAGGAATGCAAGTGAACAGACGGGTACTCTGCAGACTGGCATGGCTACCACCAATATATATGCCTAAAAGGGTATTGCTTTGAAATTGAAGATTGTGTATGTAAACATTGTGGCACATGTAATATTGACCGATACCATATACTGCAATGCAAGGAAATAGAAGCTGGTTCAATGCATGCAGTAGTGAAAGATGTTATTAGCCGATATGAATTTTAGGTAGCATCTACCAATTTCTGGTGAAATAAACCTGTATATATAAATACAATGCATATATTAAGTTGGGTTTGTTATCAGTTGAATTAAATAAGTCTACAATGCATATATTGAGTTGGGTTTGTTATCAGTTAATTAAATAAGTCTAAGCGAATAAGTCTAAGCGCATGGTCAATTTCAGTCAAAGGTGTAAACGGAGGGTCAATTACAATGCTTAGGCTTTGTTTTTGATACGTTTGCTATCAGTAGGTACGACATACAGTCGAGCCCGGTGGCGCGGTGCGTTCGCCGGCGCCTCGCGACCGGAGGACACACGTAAGTGCGCGGGTTTGAGCCCCACCGTTGCACATTTGTATTTATGGGGGTCCGTCTATGAAGCAATGCGAAAAGCAGGCCCGTGGAGGTTTAATCTTGGTTGAGGGTCAGCTCAAAAAGTTTAATAGGTTTGAGGCAATACACACTAAAACCCTACATATATGCTTAGGGATCCAAATGGATACTCCAAACTATCTGAGGTGTACGTACTGCCTATAATAACATACGCAACCCCAGTCTGGAACCTATGTGTGAAGAAGGAAAATACCGAAGAAAGATTGCATACAAGTGTGGAATCCCAAGTGATGACGTCCAGATCCCCAATATGTTGGAAAGGTTGCGGAAGATTGACCACTATTAGATGTGCATGAAACCAAACTGTTTCAACATTGAGAGATGAGTATGAAGTTTTTGTGGAAATATAGTTCTTGGGGGGTACCACATATTTGTATGTCCGGGTTCTGTTGGAGCCTCACTAGTAGTCTATTACCACGAGACGCATAGTTAGTTTATTTCTGGGGAGCTCGTTAGTTGGCCGTAGGACATCGTAGTCATGAACAGCACGTTTTTTTATTTTTGAAGTTATAACTCTTTATATAAGTATCTTAGTAATAATTGCTTGTTAGTATGATACTTAGAGTCAACGGAGAGGTAGTAAAATAGCTTCTATGATTAAGCTCCGCTAGAATTCGAACAGATTTGAAACTTTTAACTTAATTTTGTCACAAAAACGAACTCACCGAGGTTGCAGGAAGCGCTTTGCTGCCTAATATTTTGATAAAACACCATTGAGCGTCAAAGTAGCTGAAGACCTCTAACAACTGTGCGGTAGTCAATACTTTATTTCTTAATCTGAAGTACAGGTCGTGGTGACACATGGACTCTCGATTAATTTAATCAGAGTTGACGACCATAGTTAATTCTGACGTGAAACATAGACGTTATAAAAGTTCGAATTTCAATTCGAATCGAGCAATTGAACCTGTGTGGAAAGACATGAGCGAGTTCGAAAGCTTGGCGGCGGCAATGGTCGATCGCCAACGGGGAGGTTACAAATGTTAGAGAATGATTCCGACTGGATAGTTGGACAAATTCGCTGGAGTATCGGTGACAAGGGCGAAGCGCAGGCAGAACTGCCTCTTCCTCGCCAGCTGAAAAGGTCGGATGATCTGAACGTGAAGTTTGATGAGGCAAGCCGTACGATCACTGTCATGGCCAGATCTAGCAAAGGACCAGCGAACTGCAGTGTCTTCTCTGAATGGGAGTACTCTCAGACACTTGACGACTCCATCGACCTGACTAAACTCGAAGGCTCAGTAGACTTCCGCAGTGGACGACTTCATCTTAAGGCGCCCGCGCTTGCGCTACGGCAAGGTGAAACTACTCCGATGATTTCCTGCGGCATTGCGGAAATTCAGTCTTCAACAGGTCTTAATGAAGAAGACAGACATAGCCAGAGGAGTCAACCTTGCCGACTGGAGGTCGTTGATGTTTCCAATGAAGCCACGGACGGCCAAGAAGCCGGAACAAAAAGGAAGAAGTCCAGCAAAGTCATTCCGACAGTTCAAAAAAGCCAGACGACATTTTAATCCCGATTAAGCGAACACCCATCGAGATTGAAGACATTGGACCGGACGAAGACTGTGACAGCATCTCGATCTCATCATCATCCGAAGCTAGTGCTGCTGTGCGTGGCGGCCCTTACCCGAATGCTGCATTATACTTGTACAAACAAATTAGTTAGGCCTAATCTGATAGTGAGCCATATAAAGGCATACCGCGTTTCTAGTTTGCAATGTCAGAAATATACGTTGTACGTTTTCTGCAAAAATAAACCTGAAAAAAATTGCTAAAGCCCGTTAAAGCAAATGTTTTTTCCAATGGAATGTGGTCTCTAAGAAGTCTTGTTTCGAAATGAGAGTTAAATTTGAATCTGAAGAACCTACAACAGACTTCGCAAAATAAAGTTATTTTATTAGCTTTCACACCAAATACCTCAAAAGCATTACCATACGAACACACACACAGCGTTCAAAGCACCTTCAAACGCGGGTTGCGGAGTTATAAAGATTTTTCGGCGGGGTGTTTAGATTACGTACATGTAAAATGACTGTGTGGCGACGCTTCACTACCGCCGAACATGTCGCGCGACAGCCGCAGCGCGTCGCCACACAGTCATTTTACATGTACTTAGTCTGGACATCCCGCCAAAAAATCTTAATTACTTCGTAACCGAGACTTGCTATAAGTTTGGTACCAAAATAATCGTCATAAAATGTGCGTTTGCCTGAATGTGCTAGTTTTGAGCGCTTGTGAGAGATCGTAGTATAATGACTTTGAGGTATTTGATGTGAAAGCTAATAAATAACTTAATTTTTGCGAATTCTGTTCTAAACGGTCATGTCGCATCTTCTGGCCGGCGTTATATATTCGAGCACGACGATGTGCTTAGTTTCTGTATAGGTGGACTGGTTGTCTCGCAATTGCACATTTTGTTCTCATATGTCAGGCAAAGATACCAGTCTCACAAATTTTAGTATTTTCACTCTCACTCCGAAACAACACTTCTCAGAGGCCATGTTCCATTGGAAAAAAATTTGCTTTAACGAGCTCTACAATGCATCTATCGCTTTAAAAATATTCCTGAAATACCCTGTATATATAATGCACATATTGTGATAAGTTTATTATCAATAAGCTGCGTATACAAGGTGACTTAGGAATCTAGTATGGGGATTGCGATGCGACACATCTTTATCTAGCAATCAGTTTTCAAGTTGTAATGTGACAAACGACTCTAGTACCAGGAATGCAATGCGCAACATTTTTTCTATTTATTCGAATTTGTGGGTTTAGGTAGGGTTAACGTTTGAACTAGTTTGCCTTGTCCAACCTTTAATGGACGCACATATAGTGGTCATACGATATTTAAAGTACTCAAAGTGTAATGAAGTAATTTAAGTTAGTTTAGAAGCGATTAATACATACAGTGTGAAAATAAAGATTTTTTTTTTTATTACGGGTCCAATAAGTTGGCAATTTGTCACCTTTCGTACAAATATACATATGTACAAATCATCGAAAGTGAACTGGAGTGCGTTAACATGATGCACTTGTTTCCTCGGTCTTTAGCTGTGAGAGAAGATGTCGTTTAGAACCAACGACCCGGTCTGCATTTCGAAGCTCCAAAGGTAGCACATTTTAAATGGTAGGTAGCATGAAGACCAGAAAGTGCCAAAGAAGGGTGAGTTTGAACCTCTGAGAGGACCCTGCGCTGATTCTAGTAGGACTGCGCCTGGTGTGCAAAGTGTGGCTTTCACAATCGCGTCATTCAGAACGACCTTGTGCTTGTCTAGGGTCGTTAAGTATATGGCGCCCATAGAATAATTTCGTACGATGCATCTCTCCCTTAAACGCACGAGTATGACCACTACAGCGTACCAAGCCTTGGCACTTGACCTCTCCTGACTGTCCCGGATCATATGTTTGTTAAGGATAATCCCAAAGCAGTTCGCCTCTGAGCTGAAAGGAATAGCAGAGTCGCCTACTCGGAGGGAGATTAAGGTTTGTGTTTACATTCTGTCTTGATGCCCGTTATGGGTTATGCCCGCAAAAGATAATCTGAATATTGATATCATCCCAATGCAACATGTGCACCGCCGTATGACCCATTAAAACGTATATTCGTACAAAGGGATACCAGAGGTAACTGACGCCGTTGCAAAAGCGATCTGTCGAAAGGCAACCGTTTTTTTAGGACTGAAATTAACGGAAGCGAACCCAGGAGAGGTAACCGGAGGCGAGCCAAAGAAACACATGACCCTGGCGAAAAACTCAATGTTGCGTCCAACAAATGGCCACAGACAGGCCTAAAATCTGTCGACGGACATACCCCACCAATAAGAATGGACACACGTCCAGCGCACACGCTCGCAAAATGACCAACAGTGGACAACACTCACGAAAAAAAATTTGTGTTTTGTGGGAACAGATCACGATTGAGAGAAAAAGGGAAGCTTACGGCACATAACCCGTTGATCTGGATATCGCTAAGCTCGCCATGCACGACGGCACAAACGGAAAGGTGTCGAGATCGCTTAAAACTGATCGCCTCCAGGAAGCCATCGAAGTCCTCGGCACCGAAAGAGCAGAGCAAGATGTAGAAAGATGCAGTGCACCCGAGCATTCAAAGCACGCGCAGAGCATGTGAAACGGAGAGAATTAAGCCAGAGATGAGGCCTCTCCTCGCAGTGAAGGGATCCATTTACCGACGAACTCTGTGGAATGCCAAGCGGCAACACAAACCACAACTCGAGGCCCGAATGTTCCAGAAGGCCGAACGAAATCTATATATGCCTGTGGCTGCGTAACAATTTGCAGGAGATCTGCATGTCCAATGGAAAATGATCTACTCAATAGCCACTTTAGATCGATCCTCAGCTCACATGACACAGTACCAAAGTTGTGACTACTCTCATGTCTGTCTGGTTAGAATAGGGTATGCAATGGAGAATCTAACTGGACGAATACGTCGCCGTCCAAAAGTGACGGGTGCACTGCGTCAACTCCGAGAAACAAAGTACCAGGGCCAGATGGCATCTGTAATGAGCATTTGCAGTAGGCAGGCAACCGCAATCACTGCACACTGTTCGCGCTCTCAAGGGTGCATTAACAACACCCGCAGCGTGGAGACAGTGGGTTATGACACATAAGGGCGACCGCGGACCGAACCCTCTTCTTGGCAGGGCATCGCCAAGAAAAACTGCGCTTACAAACTTCTTGTAAGCCTCCTTGCGGCCGTCTAACGTCGTTCGTCGAGTATAAAAAAGGCATTACCAGACGAACAGCGCGGCTTCCGTGCGTAGAGGTCAACACTAACTGCATATACAATCCTCCTCGCAGATATCGAGCAAGCCCTGGCACGAAAGGGATTATTTATACAGCGTTTTTATTGATTTCCGAGCCGCGGCTTGCTCAGGCTCAAGAACTCGAGTCCAGCTTGAGCTTACCGAAATCGGGGGCCCAAGACGAATGTTGACATTTATGAAGGACGGCTACAGTTCAATCAGATCATCCTGGACGACGGTAATAAATACGCAGAAGAGGAAGGCCATGCAGTTCAGGAACGCGGATAACTGACCGTGACCGATACACTGAGGTTAATCGGACAAGTCCCGAACATGTGAATAAGCTCACATATCTTGGTTATCACAGTGCACACAGTGAGATTTGCTGCACACATAGATGAGAGGTTCCGAAAAGCCTTGCGGCAACAGCCCTTGAGAAGCCCCAGATTCTATCGATTAAGGCATTGCTAGCTCTATTCGATATGAAAATAGGCCAATTGCATCATACAGGATTCAGTGTGTGGCCGAAGCTAAGCTCGGCTCAACTTGGAGCATTTGATGGGGTGAAACCAGCCTTTTTGAAACAAGTACTGGGTTTGCATACGTCAGCAACAACCGCCTCACGTATTTGCTGCGCGATAGTCCACTATTTGAGAAACAGGTCAAACAACTGTTTGAGCTTCCAGACACCCTCGAATACAGCGAGTTCATACGGCGACATGATAAAAGAAGATGGCACAGATCGATCCTCCTTTTATATGACAGATGCAATGGTTAGGTCTGAAGGAAGGGTACGAGCAGGCAAAAATACGCTTATCAAGAACGCTGTGACACGTGTTTGTAAATATTGTTATGGTATAAGATATCACGAAAGTGAGTGCAATACAGTATCCTGGCTAACAGGGTTTGGCACTGAGCAATATTTTATTTTAATGTCATTACGAGGCTTGTAGTAATTTTGATCATACAATTGTACATTTACCCAAACTGATGTGGAAATCAATCATGGCAATGTATGTATATATATATAATATATATATATATATGTTTGTATATGTTAAACCTGTCATCCGGTGATACAGGTAGCGTCCTTTTTCAAACAACGTCTGGATCTTGACATACAACGTGGAAACGCTGCCTCCGTTCGGGGCACACTTCTCGGACTGGCTCGTCGAAAAGGACACGTGACAGTCACAACACCCGCCTATCAGGCTCATTGGTTCAGCTAATCCATCGTGATATGTGTAACATATACTTAATGTATTATACGGAAAATAAATGATTTCAATTATTTATCTTCTATTCTATTTCGACGTTCAAACGTCGAGGTGTTTGGTCATGCTTTGAGTGACTCTCGCCTTGTGCTGTGTTGTCTCGATTTGGCGGTGGCGGTTGAATGCGCCGCTGTTGACTGGATATACTCCACTCTGAGTTCTGGTTGGAGCTGGTCGAGCGTGTTGGGCGCCTTATGAGGTGGTTCTTGCGGCGACGGCTTCTACGTGTAGAGTGTATTGTGTATCTCTTTGTCGTGCCATGCTTTTGTTCCGTCGATTAAGGCAATGGGCGGAAGTGCTTGACTGGCGAGCTGATTCAACGTACCTAAGTATCTGTCAGTGCAGTACGACATACCAGCTGTTCTTCATCGGGGTGGTGGCCGCCACGGCCTTCTGTTTAAACATCTTGTCCCGGTTTTAGAGTGGTCAGCAATATCCTGCTGCCTCTCGCTCTTCCCACTCGCCATCAATCATCGTGACTGGGAGAGCAGTGGCGACGCTGAAGAGGAACGTGATTCTCGCGTCCAGGATAGAGAAGAAAGAGAGGCGAGTGGGCTCTACCAGCCGTGAAAGCCATGAGTGACCGAAATATAACGGCACCGTGCGTTATAAGCCAACTGGTTCTGGCTCGAATAGCGAGGTTTCTAATGAGTCTAACGCAGTGGATATTCCGACGGCGCCGTCGCGAATGAGAGAGACACAATTGTCGATCGATGAAACACAAAATGGCTGGATGACGGTCGTGAATAAAAAATACTGCAAAGAGATTGGATACTCTGAAGAAGAAACAGATCGGCGCTATTAGATCGTCCGAGTATAGACCGCCAACAGGTATCTTCAAAGTCGTCATCGGACGCAGGCTGATCGTGTCGTTAATGGTAATCTAGTGCAAGTCGCTGAACCATTCGATGAAAATGTATTAGCGCTCTGTGCTGACCTGCACCGACTTTTCCGGCTTGCAAGCCAGAAACAGATCAGCTTCTTTCATGTATGGTTCAGTTCTGCTGAGGAGGTTGCTAAGGCCACTCAGCTATGTATTAGTAAAAAGTCATGATCTAGGCTGTTACAGAGCTAGAATACTGACGTGGATAAAGGTTTTCAGAGCAGGGTATTGCGTCTGCTCTTAAGGATGTCGGTGTCACAATGGCAAAAAGAGAGTCTTACATAAGGAAGTGGCGAGGAGGAAACTATTGTGGTACCCACGGACCGGGTGATCTTGCAGTTTAAGAAATTACCGCCTCCCGAGGTTTTTGGCGTTCAAGATGCATAAAGATGTCCTCCACGCCGGAGCTCCCACTGCCTGTTATAATGCCTGAGACTTGGGCACACGGCCGCCAACTGTCGGAACAGCCAATTGTGAAGCGGTGCGGCCTACCAGGTCATATTATGGCTACTTGCAAGAA
>QVRM01005312.1:0-35151 GCA_003439945.1 Dermanyssus gallinae
GTTAGGTTTTTAATTCTAGAACATCCTCCGTCCCCCCCCCCCCCCCCGCCCAAGACTGGAAGTCATCCTGAGGCAGAGCTTCAGTGCACGGAGAACCGAACTGTTCAGATATCTAGAGTTTCCCCAACAGTCCTTGTAGCAGCAGCATGGCCGCTGACTCTCAGCAGTAGCTGGTCTATCATCGATTGTCAATGAGCATCGAAACTCAAAGAAAATTCGATCAACAACAGGGACTGAACCGGCATGACACTCTGGTAGGTGACAAGCATGACTAGCGCAGCGCACTAGTTCCCTAGACCACGCGGACACTTTTCCACCTGCCTGGAATCACGCACCATCCGGACGGTGCATGCCGGTGACTAGGTCTATCCGACTGCCATGTCCGGCGACATGCCTCAAAGTAATGCTAAAGCAATATCTTGACGCGAGGTGGGAAGCGGGCAAAATTCTGGTTTATTGGGTCTGCGAGTCCAATCAGGACCGCGTCATTTGCCATTAGAGACTGTTGTGAAAGCAAATTGAATTGCTTGTCAGAGAGTGCTTTCATTTCTTCTTATTCGACCGTTAATATTATATTGATGATCGTTTCAAATACCATCCCTAAAATATCCAGAAGACGAATTGAACGGTACGCGCTGGAGGTCAGTCTTATAAAAGCTAGCGAAGCTTTCTTTAACGATTTGGATAAATCTCTCGCCCCTTTCGGATTTGGTGCGCCGTTCGTTTAAATTTTTCCGGTTGCTTGCTAGAAGTAGATTCTTCACAGCTTCTGGCCATTTTTACTACACTACCGTTACGGTCACGGGTGCTAAAACCGGTACAACTATCGTTGCGTCCATTTGCGTCCCTAAATGTTTCACTACGCTATCCTAAAATGGCATACTTAAATTTCAACCAGTTACGAGCTGGTTACTACGAAGTTTTGTATCTTTTCATTTGAACACTCCGGATGATCTAAAGTTGCTCATTGAGCTTGAAATTTCTATAATTACACATTTCAAGCAGTTGTAATATAAAGACATTAGGCAGAAAGGCTATCGTTCTTCGTATATGTGTATATATATATATATATATATATAGAGAGAGAGAGAGAGAGAGAGAGAGAGAGAGCGTAGAGGACAGCGACGTTGTAAAGTTGACAAATTTGCTGTAACGTCATTGACATATTCTTCCTCTTCTTCTCACTAATACTACAGTTACTACGACGGTTTACATTATACAACCATTCATTCACCGAATTTCGGATCAGATCGAATCGTCCGAATACTGCCGTACACACGTAACGAGCCAGTATGAGGTTGACAGCGACAATGACAACAAATACAACAGTAACAACCATAACAACAACAACCGGCTTGTAATAATACCATAATCGAATCTAGCTACCAAGTTATGACTCTTCTTGCGGGACGTATGTCGGCCACTGACGTACATACATATGCCGCGCTAGATCTGACCGGTTTTCTTTTCTTTTTCTCGTTTTGGTCTCGTTTCTGCCATCGTTCTGGCGACATAGCAGACCACGAGATGGTCTGTCGCTGGAGCTGGAGCTGTTCGGAGCGCTCGGGCGACGCGGTGGCACCAGCACCACCTACCATCACACATCAATGGCAAATCTATCGGCCATCATATTTTGGCCAAGCTTGGCGCCACGTTGTCTCTTGTAGCAATTGTCTCTGCCAGCAGCAAAGCAGGCGAACGCATGGCTGGATGGCTCCTACGGCATGACAGCACGACCCTGGTCGGTCGGTTGGTCGGTCGGCCGCCATGGAGAGGAACCACCGTCAACACAAGCATCGTCTCGTCGTGTTTCGTGTCTCGTTGTGGGTCTCATGTCTCGCGTCTTGTTCACTGCCACCATCATCCCAAAACAGGCGAAAGCCAGTCGGAGCCAAGTGGGTGGCGTTATTGTTTTTGGACACACGCCACATTTGCGTGGTCGAACTAGACTGACTGAAAGACTGGCTGCCCAGTTCTGGCTCCGTCGACAAATCTTTCGTCAAAGTCGTCGGGTGCCGTATAAAGATGCATGATCCATCCGCCATTAAAGTTCAGTTCAGTACAGTACAGTCAGACTGTTGATGCGTGGTGCAGTGAATGCAAGTGTTAGATGGTGGCAAATGTTCTCCCTCCCGGACTGAAGGCTTTTGGGAACTTGGGGTTTCTTTTTGTGATTCGTTTCAGTGTTAACTGGCGTCAGTATCGAAACAGCAATATATCAAGCTAAGCGTCATGCGAGACGGCCAATTACATAGATGATACATATATAACATTCATGTTATTGGGTCTTGCGTGCATATATATATATATATATATATAAAATACAGAAACAGACGTGCAACGCGTGCAGCAGTAACGGTTGTTCCACACACTTTGAGCAGGTTGTAAACTCTATTATTATAACATAGTATTTGATTAATAAGTGGCCTGTTGAGAGGGCTGTGTTGTCACCCCAGTGCTACGGTCGATAATTATAGAAGACCACGACGACGAAGACGACTATATAGATACGAATGTATCGGTGACGAATTGCAGGTGGCACCGTCCCGTTTGATGACCACGTTCACCATTCGTTTCAGCCTATTGCATTAATCTCATTTCCTCGATGGCAGAGGCGGTGGTGGTTGTGATGGTGGCGGCGATAGCGGCTACAGCAAAGCTATGCAGGGCTCTACTGGTGCGATTGCAGGCCGCTGACGGGCCTGAAGGTCCCGCATTGTCACCAACCAACGCATCTTTGATTGCGCATCCGGTTATTGGCTCACCGTGATTCGCAATCACCACTCATAGCGGCCCAGCGCGGTAACCTTCTTCTATCAGCGGTTCGAAATAACTGCTGCTCCGGCTGCTGCTGCTGCTGGTGTTACCGCTCGAAGCTTTGATATTAACACTTCTAGTAGTAATACAGTCACCTAATACAATTACTACCGCTCGTAGTAATTAATTACCAATTAGAACCTGAAACACTAGAATGACGTACGACGGTGTGCTATATTCACGTAGGCAATGTAAGGGACACGCCGCTCCAGAGCGAATCAATCACGCATGATCAGAGCGGAGATTCCACAAACAGCCAGAATGAGATCGAACTCGCGCACATGGAAAAAGTCGGAGGCGGTTGGTTGAAGGCGGCGGCTCCGGCACAATTGTCGATAACATGGCGAGAACGAAAACAACTCGACGAGGAAAAGCAGACTGAGAAGGATAAGGAGAAGGAAGAGGTCATGACTCCGTAGGAATCTAGCTCGCTGCGTGTAGCAGGCAGCAATAGCAGTTCGTATGCAGCATGACTACCAGCAATAGCAGCAGTCGAGAGCTGACTTGTTGTTGTTGTTGTTGTTGTTGTTGTTGTTGTTGCTGTTGTCGTCGTCGTCGTCGTTGTTGTTGTTAGTGTTGTAGTTGTTGTCGTTGTTGTTGTTTTGTTGTTGTTGTTGTCGTCGTCGTCGTTGATGCTGTTGCTGCAACACATGAACGGCAATGCAAAGGTACAGCAACGGAGCACGGATGGGTGAACGACGTGACGCGTATGGGTGGGTTGACGACACCCTAAAAAATGCAGCGCAACACTTCATGAACATGAACGGAAGGAGAGTCCCCCTCTGGGCTAAACCCCATCTTCTCTTGCTCCTGCTCGACTCCGCCGTCCGTCCGTCCGTGCGTCCGTTTGTCCATTTTTCGGTTTGTCTCAGCAAATGTTTGCATTTGTATGTGCGGCTGCTATGTTGCTAGTCGTGGCGCAGCAGGCTCACGCCGGCAGTAACCGCGACACGGCAGCAACAGGGTACAGAAATGCCGGTCAAAGGCGGGGCTGTTCTGTCTGTCTGTCTGTCGGTTGGTTGTTTGGCTCGTTCGCCGTAATTCACTGTTCACTGGCCGAGTCAACTGGCTGTTCGCTGAAGCTGTTCGACGACTTGCTTCAGAGTGGCTTTTCCTGTTCTTTTCCCTGGCTTCCTTTCTGTTTCTTCGCCTGGCCCGGCCCGGTCCGGCGCGTGTAGCGATGACGCCGCGAGTTCGATCTCGTCGTGGTAACGGTGGCATCGAACGCTGCTACTAGTAACGAGCTGAAACGAGCAAATATGAACGAGTTGACATTCAACGCAAGAAGCAAGGCTACACCACGTGCTGAACGGAGCAGTGCCAGCATGCAGCTGCTGGCACTGCTCAGCAATCGACAACATCAACAACAGAACGATATGGTAAATACACTGAACGGGGGGGGGGGGGGGGAGACGATAGTATGGCAACGACATCGGGGATCGACGAAGCAATAAGTCGAGGACGTTGTAGAAAACGATATGGCAACAACATAGGACAGGGGAAGACGACGATATGGCGACGACATAAGATGTCGATAAAGTAAGCAGTCAGAGACATAGGATAGAACGATATGGCAACGACATAAGAAAATCGATGAAGCAAGTAGTCGAGGACATAGGAGATAATGATATAGCAAAGTAACGAAACTTGCAATAGAAAAAGACGATATAACAAAGACATAATTTAGGAGAAGAATTTATGACAAAAACATACAGGATAGGGGAAAACGATATGAAATAGACAGATGATACGGAAAGGCGACATGCGGCAAAGACATTATAGAATAAAAGTAGACGAGTAATGGCAAAAAGACATAGGATAGGGAAAGACAATATGGCAAAGATATAGGATAGGGGAAGACAATGTGGCGAAAACATAGGATAGTGGAAGATAATATGGTATGGGCAGAAGATAGGCGAAGACAATATGGCAAAAACATAGGATAGGGGAATAGCAAAGACAGAAGGGAAGATCGCTATCATAATTATGTCGGTGTTGCCGGTGAAGAGGTGATGATTACCTAATGAAATTTGAACAAATAATTAAGCACTCGAGAGTGACAGTCAACAAGGTCGGCAGCAATTATTGTGGCGATTTTTGTCTCGGTCGGCCTGTATGTATGTATTTATTTATCCATCGATGAATTGTATCAATGGCTGAGCTCTAATGGATCAAATAGTGGTGGATCATGGGGAAGCCTGGGGGTAGCCTAGCTCTTAGCACCGGGGGGGGGGGAGCGAGGGGCTGTCTGCAACGGGGGCACCGGCGGCGACAAAGACCATGGGAAACAAACAACAGGCCGCCACGTACAACTAACGACGCAACAATGATCGTGATGGTAATGGTAATGGTAGTAGTAGACATCGAGGTGGAAGTAATGTTGCGAAGACTCAATGAAGATGCAACGAACAAACGGACAAACGACTGAAGACCGAATAAAGAACAGAACCGCCGCCGCCGCCGCCGCCGCTACACTCAGAGTGAATGAAGACGGCTTTCGGCGTAAACAAGGACTACGTATGAAGACGCTAATGACGCCTGCTGCGTTGACAGCGGTGCCGCCAACACTCGCTTGTTAACGTCGACGCCCCTTCATACATGCATGCATACGTACGTAGATGCATTCATCCACTACTCATTCAATGAAGACGGGACGAGACAACCAGCCACCCACACGAATGCGGTTACCAGCTCAAGCACTAAACTACTGATGTTGTTGGTGGTGGTGGTGGTGGCCGTAGTGGTGTTGTTGTTGTTTGCTGTAGTTGTTTGTTGTTGTTTGCAGTTGTATTGTAGCTATTGTTGTTGCCTTGTGGTTGTTATTATCGGTATTGTTTATCTTGTTTATTGTTGTGGTTGCAAGTGTGTTTCCTTGCTTCTAATGCTGTGTAATATTATGCTGTTGTTGTTGTTATGACTAGTCTTCTTGAAGTTATTGTTGTCATGGTTTTTAATGCATTCGCTGTTCCTTCTGTACTTGTTGTTTTTGTTGTTGTTGTCGTTGTGGTTGTTGCCAACCCATTTGCTATCGTTGTTGTTATAGCTGCACCTGTCGATCATGGCTGCAGACCCTGCAGCCAAAAGCGTCAAATGCCACCCGGGGGGAGACGCCCTTCACTGGTATGGCTGATTCCCGGCTGACTGACTCACGATGGCTGCCGCGAGCTGAGCGCATATGTACATATCTGTGTCTGTGTATGCGTGCGTCTGCTTGTCCGCTCGAATGAGGAAAGTCTTGCTCCCGGAGCGTTGAAGTGCGCCAAACTTGACTTCATTTACCCGCCATCGTGTTATTATTAGCCGGCCGTCGTCCCGGCCTGTTCCAACATCGCATATGCAATCATCCGCATACATAAGCATGCATACCTTACAGCCACATTACACCCACACAAATGCGCATGCAGCATTTGCGTTACGTAGTGAAGACGCCGTAGGCAATTTTGGTCGTCAGGTAGGTAAGACTTTTTGGTGGCAGCGTGGTTCTGGAGGAGTCTGGTCGCGGCCATGATCTACCGGGGTGTCGCCGATTCGAACGACCCTGTTGTTGTTGATCGAATTTTCTTTAGGCAATGCTCATGGCGAATAATAATTATCAACGATACCGCTGGAAGTCAACGACCATACCGCTGCCACAAGGACTGTTTTTGGAAACCACGCTAGATATCGCAACATGCCAGCCTCTTTGTGCATTGAAGATAGGGCTCATTAAGATTCCAAGTCCGTGGAAGACGGAGGATGATCTGGAACAAAAATTAATGTTTTTTTTAAATCGTCTAAATCTAGATAAGACTTTGTACCTCCTTCACTTGGTCGCATTGTGAGGGGGAAATAAAACACGCCATGGGCTGGTGTAATGGAAACAAATTTAATTGATTGATTGAGTTTTAATTCCTCAGCTCTGCGGCTAAATTGGTTTCGTACAATATGAGGCTATCCTGAGTTGATTGTTTGCGCGATTAACCAATGGACTGAATCATCAGTAGCACTGCGCAGCACGATAATGAAGCAAACAGCTGAGTGCGACCAAGTGACTAAACGAATCAATCGCTGCTTTATTAATAAATGTTAATTGTAGTCTACAAATGTCATATTATTATTATTATTAGGTGCCTAACCAAAGTCGATATTCTCGAATCATTTGATTTATGCATGCGGGCAAACTTTTAGCTGTTGGATACGCAACTTCAACTAGCGGAAAGAGAACAAACTCGATCGTTTGCCAGCGGAGAAACATGATCAGAATATCCTTCAATGCATCGACCACCAACTGGTGGCGCAAATTATATTGATGCATGTGACTCTTGCTATGCCCCTATTGATGTATCTATCCATTTCCCCTCTTTATGTTGGGACTTATCTGTGTACAGACTTATTCACAGTGATGAAGACTACCCGTTCGCGCAGTATTATACAGCGATACTCTGTGTTGTTCGTTCACTTGTTTGGTTCTGATCGCCTTTAAATGATGTATGAGGTTTTCCTTAATTGAAACATCGATAAAAACGGGAGAACGCGAGAGAAATTATATTGTACAGATTTGTATCTAAAGTATTGAAATGAATGGTGGTAGTACTAATCTAACGTAGTGCTTGTCGATTCGTGTAACGGAGTGTTCGAGGTGGATGGGATGCCGTAGGGCACAGACACACTATCGTATACACAGATCACTTATCGCGTTGACGGTCGAAGTAAAGGACGAGGTAGCTCATCCTGCCTAGCTTTTGGCCAAATTTGTGTGTTAGATGTGTCAAAAGGTGTATGTATTTATAATAATTGCAACTCAACACCTATAAAACGTATTTTTACGACAATTTAGGCATTGTAAAAATAGTGTTCCGTCAATAAAGGAAACGCTTGTTCTCTGTTGTCAAAGGGGGCGTACCATACGAAATATGCGCAGGGGTCCGTGTTGGGATCCGTCCTGTTGAGCTTTTCGTAAAACCGAGTGCTCGAGATAGATGGGATGCCGGAGAACACAAATAGCATGACATGCGCCGACAACTTACCGTTGATCGTCGATGTGTCAACGCATATAACGATGGGACCTTGAATTACAGTGTCAACCGGCGCTCGAAAAGACTTCGCGAAGGATCGGAAGTCACTTTGGCCTAACTCTGGCCTTCGATAAAAGCAAGGCACTTTTGCCAATGGAGACGAAGAGTTATATTGCTAGAGTTTAGGTGGTCATCGCACAGTAATCAAAAACAAGGTAACGTACCTAGACGTGACGCTGGACGGGGGTCTAGCAGGGGTAGATCACGTTAACTACGTCACGACCAAGGCAATGAAGACAGTACAACGCGAGTCGAGCGCGGATCATGCTTAGGACCCACGACGCAAGGGCAGATACTAGAAGACTACTGGCAAAAGCAGTTGACTTAATCGACCTCTACGCTGCCCGAATCGCGGTGCAACGGAGTAAACGACGCAGGAAAAAATTGAGACACTGAACGGAAACAGGTAGCGGAAGCGTCAGAAAATTACAACACACCGGATTCCAGAATTGCAAGCTTGGCTCGAAAGAGCCCATGGGGAGCTCGGGTATCATCTAACTCAGATGAATGGGAGTAAAAGAGAGTCTCAAAATATCTAGACTGCCTGGAATACATACTGTATGCTGTGCAACAAAGCGGAGCACGCAAAGATCGCCACTAATTCAATAGGAACGGATGGATCATGAGGACGCATGAGACCATGATGGTACAGCTTGACCGTAGTATTGCGGCGTGCGCATTTAGTGCTAAACCGCACCGCATGTCATCCCCAATCAGACCTGCAATTAGTGACTGTTAACCGCAAAGGGTAATATATATAGAAGCGACACGTCTCGCGAAAGGAGATGTGGCTCTTGTCGGCACACCGACAACTGCTACCATAGACCTTAATCTAGGAGGATTTTAGCCAGTAGCTACATTAGTAGATCGGAGCGTATATTAGCTATCTGTAGGTGTTTATGCGCAAACATCGCATGTGCTATGGATGGCGTCACCTTGTTGAACTTCAAATTCGTTTCGAGGATCTAAACAGAAACATTCCACGCCTCCGCAACCAATGTGATCTGGTAGCTATGAAGAAGCTACTACTACTACTACTACGGCTACTACGATTGCTCAATATTTAACAAGGCCCAGCAGCCTCAGCTATTGCTACCTTTTCGTACCAAGACACGTAGTGTGTACGTTTGTACTTGTAGAGATTGGTGCGTATATGTGTCGACAGCGTAAGCACGTCTGCCAGAGTTTCTTTTTTGCTTTTTATTTCAAGAGGTTTCAGGAATGCTTGATTTATATACGTCCCAAGCAGCGTGACTAGTGTGAGACTCACAAATCCATGAAACGCATGGTGTTCCTTCCCACTCCCAGGCTCCGCTTTACCCGATCCTCACGCACGACCGTGTGCTTCGTGCTGAGGGGCGAAAGCAATACCGTGTTTAACCGATCTGAGTGGGTTTGTCAATACTTTGAGGTCCCAGCTGCTCACCCCCGGAGATTCCCTTATTCATCATCGCCTCTACAACTTCCCAGTTCATTGTGTTGAAGGTATTTTTAACATGAAGGAGGATGAGGAGCATGAATTCCCTCGTATGAATTCCCTCCTCCCCTTGGTAATGTATCCTGGTGTACAGCAGGTACCTTATTGATTTCGGTGCAAAGCTTTTCCTTTTCTAGCCTCGTTGTCTGCCATCTTTGCCCCCCCCCCCCCCCCCCCGCGGCAGAATGTCGGAGTCCTGCGGCTGTAAGACCCAAACACATGTATCTGTGCTCTCACATTATCTCCGCCTCATGTCACCCGCCACTCCGCTACCTGAGGAAGAGTCGTTTATCAAAACTTTTTCGGGCTGACCCTCAGCTAACAATTAATGTCCACGAGACTGTTTTCGCATTGCTTTGTGAGATGAACCCTTTAAATACAATTGTGCAACGGTGGGGTTCGAACCCGTGCACCTATGTGTCTCCTCCGGTTGCAAGACGCACGCGACTGCAGCACACCACCAAGCTCATTTGTCGTTTGTCAGTGCGGTACCCACTTAACTTTAATGTTTCGTGCATAAATGCTGATGCAATATTCGATATACTGCATTACACTAATACCTATCTCTTCTGCTATTTCGCGTACCTTCAGTTGGCAGCAGGTCATCAAAAGTGTAGGCTGATAACCTGGTGCCGAAAAATTCGAACACGCGGACGTTTCAACGCATAGTTTTCAGCTTTAGCAAAAACAGTAACAGTAATGGCAACAACAATAATGACGACAGCGACAGCCACAACAGCAACAATAGAAAGCAGAAGTCGAGCAGCACTAATCATAAGAGCAACAACAATGATGAAAAAAGAAAAGGTCAAAAACAACAGCAAAACAATAAGAGCGATAAAAATACAAATTAAAACAATAGTACCGGCAGAAACAATTACAACAACAACATCATTAACAGCAACAAGTAGAAGAAAAAGAAGAAACACAGCATCAACTATGGAAATAACAACAGCAACAGCAATAATAATAATAATAATAATTATTATTATTATTTTGGCGCGCCTTCACCCCTTATAATGGATAATCATAATACAAATGCAAGAACAACCGACCGGATCGGTGAAGGTGGGTGGCACGTTGGAGGCGTACAATCACGGCAACCGGTGCTATGACCAACCGTCTGCCTGTCTGGTTGGTGCCCGATCAATTTTCGCATCTTTTTTTTCTTCTATTCTGCTTCTATACTTAATTTTCTTCTTTGTAGTTTTGTTCCTCTTATTTCTCTTCTTCTTCTTCTTCGTTTTTTCCTTTTCTTCGACGTCGCCATCGTCGTGTTTGCTTTCAGCCGTCAGCCTATCCTCTGCGCACCGTTTCTCGCCGTTATTGGTCCTGGCTGTCTTCTGTACGCTGTACGCTCGTCTGCCCGCGTCAACTATCCGTGTAGCAAAGCAAGGCTCGACGACAAACAGTTGAAGCGGGGTTGCGAACGCGCGCATGACGTCGGGTCTCCAGTGGCGGCCACTGCCAAAGACTCCAAGCGACTGACCGACCGATTGACCGTCCGGCGGGTCAAGCACAGCTACTCTCAACAACCACTACTCTCACTGGGAACTACAACAGCCAGCACTTTCAAAACTACAACTGAAACTAAGTCACCACCACCCCCTTAACTTCTTCGGCCATCTTCGGCAGCATGGCCGCCGATGTCTGATTACTTTGTCTCGCAGCAGCGGCAGCAGCAGCAACAGCTTTTTTTGTTGTTGTTTTTTTTATAGAGGGGAGAAATGCGTTACGCACGAACGGACACCACCTTCGGATGTGGTGGGCGAACAGTGTCGGACTCGCCGCAGGACTGCCGGCGTTACCGACTAAAACTCCGGGTTGTTCTGAAACCCGCAGCCTCCCTTAAGTTTCACTCCAAACCTCCCAGATATTTGGTTAATAGTACTATGGACAGCAGTAGCAGCAACAGCTAGCGCTCCTGAAGTCGTACCTCCGGATGCCTAACAGCACAGCTCACCCGGCCGGAGTTGACCTGAGTGAATCGCGCAGCCAGCCAATCACATCACCAGCAGATAATGATAATGATGATGGTGATGTGGCTGAAGGCTTGCAGGAGTATCTTTTGACGCAGCCAGAGAACAGAGCCTTGCCTGCCTCGCTGGCGTGACGAAGTCTCAGTAGACGATAGTCGACATTTGTGCATATATATATCATGCATAAATGTATGTGTGAAAACGACCATCTTGTTCTTGCATAGTAACCCATCTACAACGCGAGCCTTGCCCAATGTTACATTTTTCGCCTATACAAGTGCGTCTATCTGTATCATCATATGATGTATGTATCGATGTTTCTCGAAGCAGCTAGCTGTTCATGTCCCTGTTCACTGTCGTATGCAATACGGTGTACCCGTATAGCGGAATTCACAAAGAACACATGATCTCACACACAAAACACGACAAGGAAACATTTACCAATCCGCCGCGGCAGTAGCATTATCTCTGATTAACGCGCAGATAACTATGAATGAACGCCGTATTACGAGTAGTGGTTACCACCAGTTGCACGGATTGGCCGTCTTCCCGTAACAACCCGTCGACAGACATCGAGGCACCAACGGGGTCGAGACGTGTGGAGCCCCACAGAGATTAGCTTCTGCTTTTACGACGACTGTGGCGGCTGAAAATCTCACTACTACTTCTGCTGCCCTTATATTGCTAGAAATCGACCTACTTCAATTTGTGACAATTTTTACGATGATGTAAGACAGGGCTACTAAGCGTCGACTTCGACCTGATGCACGCCGCCTTGGAGGCATCGTAGGAGAAGGTCGAGAATGACGTAGAAGCAGAAACACAAAAAGTGGAAATAATCAATATTAATAATACGCGCTAATATCTGGAATGCCGGCACTATGTACACACACACACAGACAGAAGCCACCAGTGGTGTCGACTCATTTTGCTTTGAGTCGGGATCGAAATCGCCACTCATGATATCGCTAGCGCTCAGTACTAGATTTCCCCGAGGATCTCAAAGTAATGCCACGCAGTTCCGAGCCTGAGGGGGTCTAGTGGGTGAGAGACCCACACTAGGTGCCAACAGCTACCGGTACCGACAGTGCATGAGAAGGAGAAACTGCAAAATACTTCACCGAAATCTTCCAAACCAAAAAAAAGGATGACATTAGCTCACATGGGGGACCATCTCCACCACATCGTCACGACGGCCCAAAAGAACAGGAAAGTAGGCATACATGTTATCTATTTTTCATCTATATATTTGCTACTGCTTGGCACGTTTTCGCTGTTCTTGCTATTCGCATGGCTTTTAGTATTCCGCCTCTACAGCTGTTAATGCGAGTGTTAGCACAATAGTTACGAGCGTTATCGTCGGTATAGATGCTGTTGTGGTTGTCCTCAATGTGTGGCTCCCTCATCTGAGAATAAGGAACAGATTTGTCCTTGTAAGTGATGTCTACCAATTCGCTATGACTTTTCTAAAACGGCGAAATCAACGGTTCTTTCGCGCCCATTAACATGATGATATATTGCAAGATATGGTTTTGCCTCGTTCGAGCACTAACGTTTTGTAATGAGTAGTGCGGTTTGCAGTGCTATATATATATATATATATATATATATATATATATATGTTTACGGCACTTTTGTGAGCTTGCTGCCGGTATCCTGCTGGCCTGGAATGGAATGTGTAGAACTCGGTCATCATTTTACAGTACATCTATCGCGTGCAGTCGTGTGATAGCAGCCAGGTCGAATTGCAGTTCAATGACGAAAAATTGTTCAACGAGGGCAGCGTACACATATGAAAGCCTCCGCGTAAATGTCGGCGGGCTTAAGGCGGCATCCCGCAGCCGTTCAAGGAGCTACACATAGGTAACTTAGGAGAGCGAGCTGCAAGCTTACGAGTCGCGCAGTGCCCAATATACGACGTAATAGGTGAAAGCCAGTTTGAAGAGATGCGTCGACGTACAAATTCTAACATGGAAATTAGTTGGCTTATGTTTTAGCCAGCAAAATGGGCTAGATGGACAGGAAAGAAGAAAGCCGGTGGAGCTGGTGGCTATTGCGCTGTTGCTGAGCCAGCTGTTGCAGGCCTTCATACCGTTGAGTGCTGCCGTTGAGTATTAATAGGACGAAAATTCGAATGGAAAACACTAAACACGCTTTTAGCTTACGTTTAGATCGATTACGATACGTACCGGGCTGACGTGTACGCATTACAATTTTTCGTATCAGGGCGCGTCGGCTCGCCGTAGCTACAAATATTGTGGTTTGTCTAGCGGCAGTAGCGCACATGCGGCGGCGGCGGTGGCGAGCTTCGCTGCGCCAGACTTAGAAACGACGTCTGCCGCGCGCTACGCCAGCCGTAAGAGCGTAGGGATCTCGACTCGACGTAACCACTCTGCTTATCGGCTATCGACGGTAGACAATTATCGAGAGAGAGACTCTCGAGATGCTTCGATTCTGCCGGGTGACTCTGCTGCCCTTGTCGTTTTGGTCATCCCATCTCGTCGCTGCCGTCGTCGTCGTCGTCCTGCGTGGTCGCGTTCTTCTTGCCGAAGCATGGAGGATCATTGGGAGCACCGCCGAGCACAACATCACGACAGCAGCAGTAACAACAACAGCAGCAGCAGCAGCAATAACAGCAACAACAACAATAACAACAACAACAACAACGAAAACAACAACAACGACGACGACAGCAACGACGACGACAGCAACGACGACGACAGCAACAACAACAACAGTAGGAGGTACTGCAACAACAACAACAACAACAAGAGATACTGCAACAACAACAGCAACGGCAATGACAACAACAACAGCAACAACAACAATGACAACAATAACAGCAGCAACAACAGCAGCAACGAGTGGCCAGTCAACTAGTTTCCGGTCACGACTGCAGCCGGAGGAAGAAGAAGAAGACGAAGGAAAAATAAAAAAGGACAACAGGCCAGGGACGACGTAGGCCCACATCATACGACACTGACCGCCGCCGCCGCCATCATCAAGTCGAGCTATGCGTTGGCTGCTGTTGCTGCTGTTGTTGTTGCTGTTGCTGGTGGTGGTGGTGGTGGCCTAATCGTTACCGTTGTCATCATGATGAGCGCCCATCACGGCTGTCCGGCGTCGGTAGGCCGTCGGTCGCATCTCATCATTGTCCACTTTCGTGTCCACCGTTGTCCTCGTTCTCGTTGTTGTCGTCGTCGTCGTCATCATCGTCGTCGTCGTCGTCAGTACAGGTCAGGCCAGGTCATAGCGCACAACGACACCATTATCAAAATAGCCAGCCAGCCACCCAGCCAGCTAACAGCAGCAGCAGCAGTATTGGTGCTTGGCCCGGCTCTGTTTTGGTCTCGTGGCGATCTTCGTCGTTCTCCTCCTATTCATCATATTGTCGACAAATCCCAACGGAGATTTGTCGGCCTCGTTTCCTCTACTTGATCGTTGTCGTCGTCGTCGTCGTCGCTGTCTTTTTTTTCTTCTTCCCCTTTGTGGTCCTCTTTTTCGTTGTCAATTTTTTTCGTCATCACAATCATCATGATCATCGTCATCATCATCACAACCATCATTGTCACCATCATTGTTATCATCATCATCATCTGATTTTCCTCCCATCAACATGCAATCCTCCTCCCATCAACATGCAATCCTCCTCCCACCAACATCCAAGACAACAAGAAATACCGCATATCCATCAATCTATACCTCCCTCCCTCCCCCTCTCTGTCCTGTCGCCGTCCAAAGCCACTCTAGCGGCAACAGGACACGAGACGGCTGCTCTCTTGTCCTGTTCTGTCCTGTACAGTCCAGCCGCTTGCTACAGTTGCTGCTGCTGCTGCTGCTGCGGGCTACTACTGGTTGATGTTGCCAGTGGTTTTTCCAGTCGTCGTCGTGGTTGTACGCAGTCGCTTAGGGTGGTCACGGTAGTTTTTATTCGACGGTTAACCTTGCAGCCTTGCTTGCAGCGGCAGCAGCAGCAGCAGCAGAGCCCTAGACCAGTAGTGAGTATCGGCGAACATTCACTAAGCAATCATTGTCGTATTCACACGAGTCGCCACGTAGTTGCCGCTATTATGATGCTAAGTGGGCATCGTTACCGCCGCAGACGCCATAGCCAGCAGCGGCAACAGCATCCACCACCGCTGTCCTTCTCATCGTTATCGTCGTCGTCGTCGTAAAAGCATTAACCGTTGTGGTAAAAGTAACACAGGAAATCGTCGTAATTGTGCTGGTTTTACTAGTAGCAAACATAGTAGTAGTAGTAGTAGTAAGGGGGTATGGTGTTAAGCGGGGTATAGTGTTAAGGGGGTATGGTGTTAAGGGGGGTAACGTGGGGTTGGGGCGGGTATCGCGGTGGGGGTGGCGGTGGTGGTAGTGGTCAATGTGGTATGTGCTACTGTCGTGTGGTCACTCTCCATTTTTGTTCCTTCCGCCACGCGCGAGATCTCAATGATCTCTTCCCTCGTTCCAGCCAGCTATCCACCCAGCATTGCTCTAGCCATACGAACACACGTGCGCGTACGAACTAATAAATAAGAGTAACATATATATATATATATATATATATATATGGCTGCTGCAGCATCTCAAACACCTCACCGTCCCCATTATGCTAGCTTTCTGGCTCTTTCGCCCTTCCCCCTTGATGCTTACCTAGCTCTTTACTTCTATTTCTTCTAGTCGGTCATATATATATATATATATATAATTATTAGTACGTACGCACGTGTGCTGGTATGGCCAGCAGTGACAGTGGATGGCTGGAAGATCATTGATATATATATATATATATATATATATATATATATATATATATATATATATATATATATATATATATAGGTAATGATACGGGGACAGAGTAAGCCACTAGAATAGAGACGACTATAAAAGAGCTTGAGACGCTGCAGCCATATACGTATGTATGTACGTTCGCACACGCGTTCGTATGGTCAGCAGTGGTGACTATTAGTAGATAGTGAAATAATAATAATGGAACGACAACAGTACAGATATATATATATATATATATAAGAAAAGTGTCTATAGATAAATATATATATATATATATATATATATCTATAGACACTTTTCAAGGGACCCATCAACCCGCCGTGTCATATCTTACGTTTCTAACAAGGAACGACGCTCACAGTGCAGCCACCAGTCTTGGAGCGATGGCGTCGGCTAACGTTGTAACGCAAGCCAGCCTGCCAGCTGCAGCGTCTTGTTACGGAAATATCCCGTAACCGAACCGTCTCCCAAACCAGACAGCAAACGGGAAGATAGCCTGGGCCATATATTATGGTCAATATGTCTAATAACAAAAGTAGTCGCTTCGTATGCAACATTACAAAAGTTACATAGGTCAGTGACACCCGTGCAACAATGCAGATTTAAGCTTGTACGCATCTGTGCGCAATTGTGCATATATATATATATATATATATATATATATATATATATATATATATATATATATATATGGCAGCTCTTATTCAAAAGAAAAAGTAAAATAATTTAACCTGTTACATTTTCGCTCTAGTTTTTTCAGCAATTTTTATATTTGTAAAATTTTGCTGAAATCCTGATGTTTTAATATAGTCTACAGCTGTCTTCTGCGCTGTAACCCTTGGCAGCCCGTTGACATACACAACACGTTTCAATTATAAATAATTTAATAAACGTTTTATGAAAAAAAGCATACGTTTTACCGATATTATACCGATACCGATGTAATTAACAAAATTAGCAGAGTCATGTACTTCGTGTCCGACATTTATGGACGGGACATCGTCCCATTGCACTGTTACACTCTTCACGATACCCTCGCGAGTGCCGGGTGTCAGGCGGGCATCGCAAATGATACCAGTAGTGTTACATATGTGTGAAACAGGAATATTATACCAGTATTATAAAACGGTACTATAATCCAGTTCGCAGCACGCCTTCTTGCGCGGCAGTAACCCTATTTATGTGCTCGAAGAACTTCAGGTCTGAGAAAATTAGTACGCTAGATGGCTAACCACTTGGTAGCCATCTAGGTTTCTAGGCTGTGTTTACCAATCTTGTATCTAAGTCTGGAGTTACCTTGACCTATTCGCATGACAAGACATTTCCCGCAATATAACTTTAAGTCCAATGACTTCGTTCATTTTTCTGCATTGGTTGAAGGTGTCGTGCAGCTCGCCTCTATCTGCATCCGACTGTACTTTATGTCGATATACCTTTATGTCGTCGGCATAAATCTTAATAGACAAATCAGATGAGAAAACGTCGGTAGCTGAGTTTCTCTACAGGATGTACTTATTTAATACGAGTCTAGTAGACTCTCCACTTCAATCTACTTAGTCCCAGACTCTACTAGCAGCTTTGTGTACACCACCTATTTTGCGTTGGTCCAACGCACCACGGGTGGCACGCTTGCATTCGACTATACTTGTTTAATTGCCGTCCTGAAACAACGTCGTTTAAAAAATGAGGTCGCATGAAGGTGAGCGTTAATGAGCCCAATACCTCGATCTACTCGCGTGTTCGCTTTATATGTACGTGTGCGTTGCATTCCGAGGCCAATTTTGCACTTGGGAGACTTCAGTGACCCCACCACCGACTGGATAGAGAGCTTCTTCCTATGCAAATGAACGCTAGTAAAGCATCGATCTCGGGTACATCGGGCTTTGTAATACAGAGACTTACGTTTAGCAGACCGCCAGCTGCGGTGACTCTTGCCCAGATACTTGCCGATACCCTGGCGTCGGCAAAAACGCAGGACAATTGTCGACACAATCAGAAAACCTAAGCATACTAATTATAAAGATTGTAACTAGAAGCACTGTCATAACAACTAGTCAAACGACTAATAGACAATCAACTAAATAACAAACTAAATAAATCGTGGTTGATCCTATTAATCGACACCACTTACCACGAAACCTATCGACGAAAACAAACACAAATACGGCAGCAACCGTAATAGCTAACGTAAAAGCAACAACATCATCATCATCATCATCCGCAACCACAACCTCAAAAACAACAACGACAACAACAACAACAACAATTGTGCCATGAATTATCATAGCACAGACGCTAATAGTCGCGCGTGGAGCAAGTCCACAAATAGCAAGTTTTGATAATAGGATTGACGCCAACGTTACTGAACGTAGCTGACATTACAAGCAACAAGTATATATATATATATATATCAAACCATGTAATAACTTACAACGGTGACTGTAATTAGCCACATTCGTTTTTAGCGTGTCAACAACAACAACAGCAGCAGCGGGAGCAACGTTGGCGCGTTGTAACTGTCCTGTCGTAATGGCAGCAGCATTAAGCGTGCTGCTTGCATCAGAGGCAACACATTCGGCAACACAACCGTTACAAGGCAGGCGTCGTTAACGGCCGGCGAACGACCAAGTCTTACCACCACTGGTTTTAGCACACGGTCACAGGTTGTTCCTTTCAGTGGCTTTTTTTTTTTTGGTTCTGGGAGGTTTCGGGAATGCATGATGCACATGCGCCACTAGCAGCCTGCGTGACTAGTGTGAGACTCGCAAACCCACTAAACCCGGATTCCTCCCCACCCCCCCAGACTCGGTATTACTTTGGCATTACATCGAAGTCCTTTCAGTGGCTAGAAATGCGAACCTATACGCAGACAATGTTCTTTATCTCGTCGTCGTCGTCGTCCCTCTCTAACTAACCGCAACGTTGTTAACGTCAATTAGCCAGACATCAATCGCCATCATATCATACTCGTGCTACAAATATCTTCTATCAGCCTAGATTCCTCAAAATCTTTTGTTTCTTTGTATGACTAACAACAAGAAGTTGTTGAAGAGTTTTTTGAAATAGTCACAGTAGCCAGTACCGTCGTGAAAGACCCCTCTAGCCACAAAAGTTTTTCGACTAATAATGTTTTTTATAAATTATTTTATATATATATATATATATATATATATATATATATATATATATATATATATGCTTTTTTATAGGGATATGGCAGCACGCGCGGTCCGATATATAGCCAAGCTTGCGAGGTAACGCTGAAAATTTCCGAAGTACAATAAACAATGAAGTTTCACCTTGCAAGTTTTGAAATATTCGGCGTGGAGTTGCATACTTAAGGTTCGCTTAGCAAAAGAGGAAGAGTTCTAAGCAAAATCAAATTCACTTTAGACTAGTTTTTGATTGGTCATAGACTTTATATGCCATCCTTTCATTAGAGATTGCCGGAAACTCTTGAACTAATAGGTATATGTTGGAGCACGGCGTGACACATGCCATATTTTTATTTGATATTATCATATTATTTATAAAGCTCATTGTATTTCCTCAGACGTTCGGCATATCGTATACATTTGTTAAATTTGCATAAACGTGCAGCAGTTTTACTTTGTGTGATCATTGCTTTTAGTGATTTCCTCGTATTATTACAATAATAATTACTCTATTATATAATCATATTTATATAGAGAGAAAAGCGAAAGACTATCTACTGCAACAGTCTCCCTGGTATTTCTCTAACAGTTCTCCCCCGCCGTTTAACTTAATTCGCGTATTCTAATAGCATTTCCCAACTTTCCATTCTACCTCTTCCATCTTCTTCTTTCATTGATATGACCGTATGTGTTTTTCTTCGGTTGAAACGGCGCGGCAATCTCTTGGCCTTGCTTTACCGCTTGATGGCGATGCCGTCAAATGGTAAACCACCTTAACAATAAAAGACAATTTAACCAACCAATCAATTTAGTCATTACTAAGTATCTCACGTCCGGCAGGGCAACAGTACCAGACATATTTTACCCACGCCGCCTGTTTAAGCGGACAGTGTTGACGACGATAGCTGCTGTAGCAAGAGCAACAACTGGCCTATGATGAGGAAGGAGACTGTCTCTCGGAATATATATATATATATATATTTGTATATATATATATATATATATATATATATATATATATATATATATATATATATATGTATATATATATGTGTATAATATATTTTTATATATATATATACTTTCGTTTTGCTTTTTTTTTTTATGTTGCCGGGTCCTCGTTGATATATGTTTTCTCCCCGTGCATTAAACTCGACTAACGGGCGAGAGATGAGAGGTTAGGCCACGCTGTTGCGTCCTGCGTAGCAGGGCATGAGAAGCCGTTGCATGCTTTTGATGGCCGACCTCGTCGAGCTTGTCCTCGTTCGCCTAATCGTGCTCACATTGTTGCTGTTGTCGTTATTGTTGTTGTTGTTGTTGTTGACTGGTTCATCCACACACAGTGGAGGAGGTCTATCAGCGTCGTGCTACAAAGATGAATGAAGTGACACAGAGGCGGCAATCGGCTATGTTGGCATCGCTTGTTGTTGTTCTGAGGATTGTTGAGGTCAGGCTCGGCGTCCGTCTTTCCATCCATCCATGTATCGGATGGCTTCCATGCTGATCATTGGCGCACGATGAGGATCTTATGGAGGTAGCGCGCAGTAACACCACCACCGCCGCCGACAACAACAACAACAACGACGACGACCACGATGACGATGACGCTAGACAACAACAGCAACAACAACAACCACAAAACATGAACGCAACCATGAACGTCGCCATGTTCGTCGATAGCCGCGCCACATAGCGGCAAGAAGCGACCCTTTTTGCGTCTTTTCCGCGCTGCGGGTTCCTGTTTGGCTGACTGGCGGGCGGGCGGGCGGGCTGACGGGTGGACTCCCGGCCTGCGTTGCTGGGTTTGTTTGTCGCTTGCCTGCTTTGCTCCATTGCTCCCTCCTGCGTCCGTGCGTCCGTCCGTTGGTTCGTTCGTTCATTCGGTCGCGCGCCAGCCATCTCGCTCTATCGCAATCTGTCGTTGGTGGCTGGCAATGCCGCCGCCACCGCCGCCCCTGCTTCTTCATCATCATCACCATTGGCAATTGATATATCTTGCGCCTCTGCGTCGTAGCCGTAGTCTTATCAACACGCTTAGTGGTGCGGCGGCTGACCTCTTGATACTAGACCACGACAGCATCGGTGGTGGCGGCCGTAGACAACAATAACAACAACAACACTATCAACAACAACAACAACGCCAGAGACAACAACACTATCAACAACAGGCAAAACAACAATAACAACGCCATAGACAACAACACTATGAACAACAATCAAAACAACAACAACAACACTATCAACATAAACAACAACGCTGTCAATAACAGCAACAACAGTATCAACATAAACAACAACGCTGTCAATAACAGCAACAACAGTATCAACAAGTACAACAATAACAACAACAACAACACTATCAACAACAACACCTCAGCAGCAACAACAACAACAGCAACAGTAGTAGTAATGACAACGAGGCTACATCGACATAGGCGAACGAACAACAACGAGGCTGGAATACATCAACTAACCGACTGTTTGCTATTGTAACTACTAGTAAAGTAAAGTTTTCGGGCTGACCCTCAGCCAAGATTTAACGTCCACGGAACTGTTTTTCACATTGCTTCATAGACGGACCCCCATAAATACAAATGTGCAGCGGTGGGGTTCGAACCCGCGCACCTATGTGTCTCCTCCGGTTGCGAGGCGGAGACTTAATCCACTACGCCACCGGGCTCGACGCTATTGTAACTACTACTACTACTACTTCTACCATACACGACAACAACAACGACAACAACAACAACAACAACAAGAACAACGACAACAACGACAATGACAACAACAACCAGCATTACTAGTACAAGATCAGCATATCGGGTACAGATGCATGTTTCTACGAGGATTCTTTTTTGTACTATTTGACGTGGTGGCTTTTCGATTTCATTGTGGTGGTGGTAGTGGCGGCGGCGATGCTTAGTTGGTTAGTTGGTTGGTTGGTTGGTTGATTGATTTTGCAGCCGGAAGCTCGGGATCAGTGTTGGCCCGGCCGGCTGCACAACGCTGCACGTGGCGCCGCCGTTTTAGTCGTCATCACCCCCATCATCATCATCGTCATTGCCATCATCATCATCGTCATTGCCTTCATCATCATCATCATCACCATCGCCATTGCCTTCATCATCATCATCATCGTCATGATGATCATCGAAGATAGGCAGCTGCCTAACGGCTGAAACCAGCAACTGGATCGTGGCGGGCGACCCATCAGCTTCCACCACCCACCCACCCAGCCATCCAGCCTGTCCTCTCCTCTCCTATTCTTCTCGCGTTCTCTTTACGTCTCATCACATATATGAACGTATGTGTATGTTCTTCATTCAATCGAAGAAAACAACAACAAAAAAAACAAAAAAAGAAAACATCAGCGGGTGAGTAAGCGAGCCAGAGAAAGAATGAACGAGCAAGCAAGCCACAAACGCGGCTGCTTGCAAGCGCGTTGTTGCTACTGCTGCATCATCGTCGTCATCCTCGTGATGAACAACGACGACGACGACGACGACGACGATGCGGCATGATGTATGCTGCATTCTTCTTTCTTATTTCGGTTAATTTGGCTACATTGTTGTACGTCCGTCTGTTCGCCCATCCGCCCGTCCGTCCGTCCGTCCGTTCAATTTGTCCATCCGCGGATCGTTGCTGGATCGATTTGCCATCGGTCGATCGGCGGCTTGATCACCGGCTCACTGCTACGAATGAGCTTCTCTGGCGCGAATTACAACCAATCAATGGCGGTCTTGCAGGTTTGTCGTTGTTGTTGTTGTTGTTGTTGTTGTTGTTGTTGCTGCGGCTGTTGTTGCTGTTACCGTAGTTATTGCTGTTTTTTGCCGTTTGCCGTTATTGCTGTCGTTGATGTTGACATTGTTGTTGTTGTCGTTGTTGACATTGTTGTTGTTTTTGCTGTTGTTACTGTTGTTGTCGTCGTTGTTGACATTGTTGTTGTTGTCGTTGTTGATATTGTTGTTGTTGTTAATGTTGTTGTTGCCGGTGTCGTTATTGTTGTCCACTTGAAAACCCGATTCATTCGAGCATGTCGATTGTTAACCGACACATGGGCCAACAATGAAACCACCAATAAACGCACACAGACAAACATACATTTTGTCTGTGTGTTCACTGGTGGTAGACGTCTTACTGCAACAACAACAACAACAACAACAACGACGACAACAACAACAACAACGACAAGAACAACAAAAACAACAACTACAACAACGAAAACAGCAACAGCAACGACAACACTAGCAACAGCAGCAGCAGCAGCCAGTCGGTTACGGCGGGCGCTGCCTGCCTGCCTGGCTGGCTCACGTACGCCGTCACGACGCCGTATGCCGTATGCTGTATGTAGTACGCCGTGTATAAGACGAAGTCTGATTATGTTGGCGACGGCGGTGGACACAATCTCCTGCTCCGCCCGCCTTCTCCTCTTCTCTTTCTCACATTCATCCATTCATTCATTCATTCATCCATTCATTCATTCATCCATTCATTCATCCATTCATTCATTTAGTCAGTCAGTCATATCACGCCGGCGGCATCGTCAGCCTCGATGTCGTCGTCTTCGTCGTCGTCGTCGTCTTCGTCGTCGTCGTCGTTCAGAAGCACCGTCCAGAAAACCAAGTTAACCAACCGCAAGCAAACGACGCAAAGCACCCGGAGGATCACGACCATCGAATAAAAATCGTTATATTACTCGCGGTGATGGTGGTGATGATGGTGGCGATGATGATGATAGTGATGGTGAACGGTCGACGGTAGAACGATATAGGTGATGATCAGCGTGGCCACCGACACCGATGCCTCGTGATGCGTCCTTATCTTTGCGATCCACGTAACTACTTGTCCTTAAGGACCATACCTCGATTGTGTATATATATATATATATATATGTATATAGTCTTGGACGGCATGTGTATGGTCTATGGGCATGTGTATGGTCTATGTGTATATGGTCTTGGACGGCAAATTAAAAACATATTTTTTAAAGTAACTATTTACTAACAACTCCGCTAGAACGTCTTGTGATGCAGTTTATAAATATATATATATATATATATACACTAGTCAGTCTGGTGTTTATATATATATATATATAAACACCAGACTGACTAGTGTAATATACGCCAGGCATACTAGAGGAGTTGTTAATAAATAATAATTTTGAAAAATATGTTTATTTCCATAGTATTTCCATACCCTTCATGACGTCTTGCCAGCATGAATTAATTTCTAAGTTCATCATTTGCAAATGTAGTCGTGTATTGAAGCCTTTTACGTACCTCTAATCAAATGCCCGTATGTTTTGTCTAGCCTAAAATTCTCTAAGCGACGACAGAAAAGAAGGTTTACAGTCTGAAAATGGCCAAGACAATGTGGTGTGGACTTCAAGTGTTAACGTAGCGTGTGAGTGTATATATATACATATTAAAAAAAAAAACACTTTAATGATCTGTTTGCCATACCAAATATACTTCAAACGAAACTTAGTTTTTTTACTTATGAAATGAACCATAGCTAGCTAAGCATATTTATATCTGGAACTTCAACGAAAATAGACTTTTGTTTTTCGTAGCTGATGAACCCGAATAAGACTCTAAACTTATTTGGGTTCCTTTAAAGACGCAGTGTTTAGCAGTACGGCTGCGCATGCGGCCGCTGAAGACGCAAAAGAAGGTTTCTACACGGCAGGACGAAGGATGCACAAAAAAAAAACGGTAAAATCTCCAAACTAAATTGAAGCTGTGCAAAGGTGCATTTTTGACCATTCTATCTTTAGATAGGTTTTCTGAGGGGCAAAATTTGTTAAATATCATTAGTCCGATTGATGATAAACAAGTAAAAAAATAATAATATTTGCATTATATGAATACCGGTTAAAAATAGCTTAGCGCATGGACCGTATTTCACGTATAAAAGATCTTACGGTGATGTGTGCGTAGGAATGAACCGTGTTTAATAAATAGACGCGGTCCGAAAAACATTTAGATGAAAGTTGATCTGTATATATATATACGCTTTAGATGGGTGGTTCTAATGGCTGGGATGAAAAAGTTTTACAGATTTAAGACTTTCGGGCTTGGTATCTGGTTAATCAATCAAAAACAGATATTACTATGTGTCTAGCGGATGTTAGATTTAACCCACATGCCCAACCATGAACTTGCAGTTCTTCTGGTAGATCAAAGATGCAACGTCACGTTCGCTCTCAACAAACGTTAATATCACTTGATAACTCACAATACAACACAAATATCTCCTTTATTTAAAAAGGGGTCGAACAAGAGAAATTAATTGCTCGCATTCGCGGGCTAGGCGAGCTGTTTGCCAAACAAATGAGTGATTAACGACTGCCACACTGGCAATCTCGGGCGGTTGCATGAAACCGCGACTCCGTAAGCTGTTTGATCGCACGTGGTAGTATCTATAAATAAGATGATTGCGTATGAGATCCTTAAAAACGCGGAAATCAACACGAGACGCTGGTACTCCGCTAAACTTAAATTCGCAATCGTAATTATCTGCCGCTCTGAAGGCGTTTGCAAAATCAATAATAAAGGTAATCGCAGAACGCATTTATGATTTACCCTTCTGTGTAGGCGACACCTTTTCTTCTGTTGTGCACAATTTACTATTAGGAGACGTACATTTGCGATGCTGTTGTTCAATTATCAGTCATCAGTAACAGACTCTTTGTAGGATACGATCGCATGCATTTAAAGCTATTAAGCAAATATTATTATAGTATTCACGACGATATCAGCAGTCAATACGGGTATACTGGTTGGTTATGGTTGCTTGCAAAGATGTTAAACATATATATATATATATATATATACAGGTAGTTCAATAAGTTCTTAGAATGAGCTTTTTAGAATTCGAATTTGGCGCGCTTCCACCGCTATTAGAAACTGCGACTTTTCGACTGCTAGCACTCAAAATATTATGGTGATTGGCCGTTGCGATTTCGTTTGATAGCTTTTCCCGTGCAACGTATCGGCGTGATTTTTAAAAATGAAGAAAAAATAATTTCGAGTGGTTATTAAGCATTTTTATTTCAATGGTTGGAATGCGACCCAAGTAAAAATTGGGTTGGACGAGACGTACGGTGACTCTGCGCCATGTTTTGCCACTGTTTCCAACTGGATTCATATGTTAAAAAGAGGTCGCAGGAGCACCGAAAATGAACTACGTCCAGGAGGCCAAAAAACGGCAACTGATGAGGAAAACATAGAGAAAGTGCGAAAAATCGTTGGCACGGATAAGCGAATGAACATTAAGGAGATAGCGGAGGCATTAGGAATTAGTTTAGGTAGTGTGCATTTTATCCTATACGAAAACTTGAAGATGAAAGAGCTCAGAGAAAAATGGCTGCCGCATTTGCTCAACCAAGGCCAAAAAACGCGCCTGTTTTCGCTTCACAGCGAAATTTGGCCAAGATGTCGAACAATCCGTCGGATTTTTGGCGCTGATTCATGACCGTCGATGAAAGCTGGGTTCATCACTACACTCCCGAGACCCAAGAAGCATCTTGCCAATGGTGTGCACCTGATGAAGGACCTCCGAAGAGGGTGCGGACAACGGCATTTACCGGAAAGGTGATGGCTACAGTTTTTTAAGACCAACGTAGAATAATGCTGGTCGACTACCTTGAGAGCGGTAAAACGATCACAGGAGAATTATATGCAAGACTGTTGGACTGCCTTTAGCAAGAACTCATCGTGAAACGGCCCGCTTTGCAGAAGAAGGTTGTCCTGTTTCACCAGGACAATGCTCCTGCACACAAGTCCCGGCAAGCATCGGCAAAACTGGCCCAACTGAGGTTCGAACTTATTGAACAACCTTTCTATTCTCCAGACCTGGCCCCCTCTGATTATTTCCTTTTCGAACATTTGAAGAATAGTCTCGGTGGAAAGCGTTTTTCCAGCAATGAAGAGGTTAAGGCTGCTGTCAATGCCTATTTTCAGTCTAAAGACGCGGAATTCTACTTAAGAGGTATAAAAGCTTTGAAATCTTGGTGGGAAAAATGTATTGAGCATCTCGGGGAGTATATCGAATAAGATAAATATAAAAACATGATTTGGAACATTCTTGGTTTTCATTCTAAGAACTTATTGAACTACCTGTATATATATATATATATATATATATATATATATTGTGATGATTTATTAATCATTTACAATACGTTTGCACACTCGGCAGTGCTCGCATATATATATATATATATATATATATGCATGCTAGTTAACTATTTTTGCCCGCAACTACAGTTAGCTGCAAGTAACCTTGCCTTCGAAGATGTTTTCAACCAGCATTCGACGACCGCCGAGGTAGTTTCAGAAATACAACAACCACACAATGGCTGGCAGTAACTTTTGACCTTTTGCAGCCAGACTGCCAGCGAGCCATCATTGGATACGTAGCGGCCGTCGGCTGTCAATCGTCCAGTCAATTCGTAGTCCAGGCATGAGCGGAAACGGAACGCCACACGTCATCATCATCATCATCATCATTATCATCATAGCGCCGTGCCTCCTAACTGATAAATAAATTACTAATGACGGCTGTCCGCGTCAAGCGAAGTGTTCACGCAGCATTCAGCAGCGACTCCGGGTGGGTGCCTTCCTTCTCGCAAAGATCCCTATGTACACGCAGACGACACACACACACACACGGGCGTCTGTCTGTCTGTCTGTCTGCGTGTCATTCGGGGTCACCGCACCGCACTGTAGGCCACCGCCGCCAGATTTGTTGTTGTTGTTCTGATACCGGTCACGTACGTAAAGTAATCGCCGTCGTCGTCGTCATCGTCGTCCTCGGACCGCAACATTGGCCGCGCGCTGTGCTAAAGGTCGCTTCCTATTCCTTCATTCTTGAAATTATGCTGCACGCGTGATGCAGCTTGGTGTATGTATGAATATATGTATATATATATATATCAACTATTCAAGCGGTTGATTTATATATATATATTTATATATATATATATATATATATATATATATATATATGTATAAATATATATATATATATATATATATATATATATATATATATATATATTTATTTCTATATATATATATACGCTTGATTGTGAAGCATTTTTAGGTTTATTGTAGATGGGTGCTTCTAATGGCTGAGGTGAAATAGTTTTTGCTTTGATTTAAGGCTTTCAGGCTGACTCTAAATCACACTGCATAGACTTACTTCAGGCTTGATTTGTGGTGTGAATCTATTAAAATCAGATATTACGATGTATCTAGCGCATGTTAAGATTGACCCATATGCCCAAACATATGAACTTGCAATCCGTCTGGTAGATCAGAGATGATGCGACGTCACGTTCGCTCTCAACAAACGTTAACATCGCTTGACAACTTGAATTCGCAATCGTAATTATCTGCCGTTCCGAAGACGTTTGCAAATTTCAATCGTAAAGTTAATCCCAGAACGCATTTATGATTTACCCTTCTAGTAGGTAGGTGACACCTTCTCTTCTGTTGTGCACAATTTACTATTAGAAAACGTACATTTGCGATGCTGTTGTATATATATATATATATATCTCATTGAAATCTAGTCGTACGAGTAAGGGTAGAAATACGACGACAAGTGATGATGGCATATTGTACTGCTGCTACGGCCTGATTCCGCTGGTAACATTGAAGTCGTAGCCACCACCGTTGCTGCTGATGTCGCTGCTTCGTTGATGGGTGTCATAATACACAGGTTGAGTCTGATACGTTTTTCGCCGCACTGATTTAATGAGAGATGTTCGTGTGATATCTGCAATTTTAAATTCATTTTGACGTACTGCTGGTACTGCACCACATCAACATCAATGTAAACGTTACTCAAGCGATTACGGCGTTCGCGTGATGTAAAAACGCTCTGTTGTATATATATATACATGTATATATATATATATATATATATATATAAATAGTAGAGGAATAGAGGAGCGAGATGAGACGAGGAAGGCAAAAACGGGGGTTAGGGGCGAGTAGGAAGAAATAAAACAGCAGGTCGAGAGCGGTAGAGAGGGAGAGATATAGAGAATACAAAATGATTACAAATCAATCGTTCAATCGTAGCGAATGTGGCAACGTGCCTATACGACACAGAGAGGAGCGCGAGGATGGTAGACAGGATGAGAGAAAGAGCGCGTGTGTTCGAGAGAGAGAAAGGGAGAGAGAGAAGGGGGAGAAAGGGAGAGGGGAGAGAGAGGAAGGAAGAGAAGCGAGCAACGTGATCTATCGTTGACGACTGACTGGGAGATCAGCGGCCGCCACAGTGCCGGGCAACGTCGAGCGGTTGTTTCGATTCGCAGTCCTTAGGCGGCGGTGGTGGCGGCGTTGGCGTTGGAGGCAGCGGCAACGCCTGTCTGCCAAATACGACAACGATAGGCAGGCGACGCAGCCGGCGTTGAATGTAGTTAGATAGACAGACAGACAGGCAGACATATAGATAGCCAAGCAACCAACCAACCAACCAACCGACCGACCCATCCGCGTCGTGTCCGCGTGGCTGCAGAGAAGAGCGAGCGCGAGCACGAGGTGGCGGCGGTCGTGGTCGAGGAGAACGAAGACGACGACGACGATGAGGAAAAATAGGCTGAGGCCTCAGAACGCCCGCACACAGCATACGGGCTCTGTCCGGCGCTGTGTTGGCGGTGTCGCCGAGCGCCGGCGATCGGACGGCGGGCGGCGAGCTCACGTCGCCCACCCCCATGGCGATCGAGTTGTGGGGTTGGGGGGGGGTGACGGTGTTGGAGGCGGAGGCGGCGCCGGCAGGAGAGCGAGAGAGAGGAGACTAAGGCTCTGCGGCTAGCGGTGGCCGTGGCGGCGGCGTCGGGGGCGTCGGGGGAGGCAGCAGCAGCGGTAACAGCAAACCGGTCGGGGGGAGAAGGGGCTGGCACCAGCAGACGCCAGCTGGTGTCCGGCGGCCCGGCCAGCCGGCCGAAACATAAGGCAACCCGACGAGAGACGCTAACGACGAAAACTGTAACGAGGACTGTCTGACCCAGTCCGATAGCAGTCCTACCAGTCTGATGCGTAACTACCGTAGTAGTAGTCGTGCTGGTGATAATAATAATAATAATAATAATAATAATAATAATAATAATAATAATAATAATAATAATAATAATAATAATATAAATTGTGCCCAGATGATGTATTTGGCCGTTTGTAGAGGAAACGTGGCTTCTATCATAGATGCCATGAACTGACAGAAAGCGAACACCGCATAATAATAATAATAATAATAATAATAATAATAATAAAATAATAATAATAATAATAATAATAATAATAATAAAATAAAATAATAATAATAATAATAATAATAATAATAAGACGATTTATTATTAATATGTACAAGTGTCACAATAAAAAGAAAAATTATTATTATTCTAATAAAAAAATATACTAATCATATACTTTTTGCAATATTGGTTGTATAATTATTGTTGCTTGATGCGGTCGATCTTAGCTCAAACAGTTTCTTTCCATGCTATTTTGTCAGTGTGGTATTATTATTATTATTATCGCTGCTTTTGTTGTTGCCTGATGCGGTCGATCCTAGCTCAAACAGTTTATTCCTATGCTCTTTTGTCAGTTTGGTATTATTATTTGAGCCATAATAGTTATTTATTTTGTTATTAAATATACAAATTGAACTCCTTTTAAATACATCAGTTTCCTCTAGGTCTGTTCCCTTCGGAAGCGTATCAAGAATTATCCTCGCACGACCATTCCCATGATCTGGCCGATTGCCCGCGTTATGGCCATGGTCTCCCGTCCCCACACGAACAATGTCCCTATAATGAACGGGCAGATGGTGTGCTTTTCCCCAAGACTTCGTAGTGACGAGTCTTGTCCCTCTCCGTTTTGAGTGCAAGGCCGCCTATCGTGCGGGATATTGCCGTATAGCTCGCCGCAGAAGTGTTCCGAATCGACACGTACCAGATCAGCAATTTTCCTATGACCCAGGGAGTCAGGGTCATACCGTCTTGCCTTATATTTTTTGTCGCAAAGATGTGTCGACTCGACGCGCACGGAAAAACCCGTCTGTCTGAAGATTCTAACACGCGCATAATTTACGGCGCTGTGGCGTGCCTGCTTCACAAGTACCGCATCTCTTTGCAGCTCAGCTGATTGTGACCTCTTGCATCATCCGTGTTTGTGCCACAAGAACATGAATGAGCAGCAAAAACACCAAGACCCAGGCGAGGCGGATACTGCATGCGATTCTAAACTCCGGGTTTAACAGTACCGTGCCAAAGTTGCTATCTGGACGGACGTTCAGCCACGATCGCCTTCAAGGCAGGACTTGGCTTGCGCCAGGAAAATGTTGTCTCTCGTCGATTGCTTGTCCTTATCTCCCTTTTCTGGGTTTGAGTCGCCAAAGATAAGTTGTGTCACTTGTAAGCGATCTCGCCTTGGTGAGTTACTGAGGGGTCTTATTCGAGGAGGGCTTGCTCGAACAATTTAACGACAATACGTGGAACGACGACAATAGACATTTAGGTAAAGCAAGGCTGAAAGAGCTTCTCAGTGCGAGATCACCGAGGTTAACCGGCAACTGGAACTGAAAGCGCGAGAAGGGGAATCGAGGGAAATGTTTAGACCCACCTCCGCACATCGTAACAAAACCAAACGAAGTTGTTGGAGATCTGCGGGCACCTTGAAGGCAGGACTTGCTCTCAAAAAGTACGTGACCCTTTGTACAACAAGCGAATGGGTGCAGCAGGAGGAAAGCTGCCTAGGCGCTAACTAGGAGCAGACGAGCGAGAGTGCATCCGTGAGTGTCAAGACGCCATACCGCCGGTGGACGAGGCCAGGTGGTGCCTGTGGAAAGACAACTGCCGATGAGCTCCAGACTGCAGTCCTCGCGACAGATCTGGGTATCTGGGAGCGTGTCGGCGAAAGTCGTGGTAGCGCTCTGTATTTCATCGTTCGTCATCCCATGGTGAAACATGGGAACATTCGCATTTATTGGCATTCAACCACAGGCTCATTGAGGCAGCTTATTGCCGTGTGGTTCGGAGATCCGTAGCCCCACCACATCCGGGTCAGGGCAGGCCAAGGCAGGGCCGTCTAGGTATGATACGACACGGCTACTTTTCAGCCGGAGAAGAATCGGCTGGAGGAGCAAGCTGAAAAACAAAGATGCAGCTGAATCTTCCTATTGGCTGTCTTCAAAACAGAGCGCGGGGTGGGTCTCGCATACGAGAAGTGGGCGAAGTTGTAAAGGTCAGGCGCTTTTATTAGAGATTGTTGGGCTACACAACAAGCAAGTCCTCAGCATCTAGCCATTGTGTGTCACGTTGGAAACCCGCCACCCACGGCATCATACCGAACTCCACGTACTGGCTTATTTTGTTTCTACTAATTGTTACTGTAGTCTTGTGTGTTAAGCCAACAACGACAATATCGCGTCGTCGTCGCCTCTGCTTATAACAAGAACATGCAGATCACCCGGTGATAGTCTTGACTCACTGTCCTTATAGTTGTTAAAGTGATGTATTTGTGGTTATATTCGCTACTCAACCTTAGTGAAAAAATATGATATGATAGTATAACAAGAACAACAATAACGATAACAGAAGACAAAAAGAAGAAGAAGACAACGATAACAAAAGACAATGTGAAGACAATAATGATAACAGTCACAACTTCAATCGAACGATTCAGTTACATAAAATAATTAAACGCTGGCCGTTGTTTCCGCCGGATCTGTAGACTCTGTGCTTACAACCGACTTTTTCTTCTTTTTCTTCTTTTTCTCACCTTATTTTCTCTTCCTTCTCTTTGTCCGCTTTTGCATTTTGTTCGTTCTCTACGCGACCTTCGTCAATACAAGCACGTTATAGATGTCAGTCTCCAAGCGATGTGCGGGGTGGAGTGCAACGTGGGGGGGCTAATTGTTGTTGCTGTTGTTGCTGTTGTTATTGTTGCTGCTGTTATAGTTGTTGTTGTAGCTGTTGCTATTATTGTTGTTATTCTGGCCGGCATCCGACGACGATGGCGTTCCTTCGTGTCGTAGATGTTGCAGTAGAGTAGCGGTTGCTGCTGTTTTCATCATTCTGTACATGATCATTCTCGACGTGGCCGTGGTCGTCATCACTGATCCTGCTGCTGCTGCTGCTGGTGATGATTGTCATGCGTGTTGCGTAGTGGTGGTAGTGGTAATGGCGGCCTAATTCTGTCCTCACGACATGACCAGCGGCTGGCTAAACGAAGCAACAATCAGCAGCAGCAGCAGCATCAAACAGGAGCGCAGACAGAGAGACGGGCGAGCAGGCAGCCAGCTAGCCAGTTCCGAGCAGACGAACTGCCGGCCGTCCATTCGTCCATCGGTCCGTCCGTCCGTCCGTCCGTCAAACAACAACAACAACAGCAACAACTCGTTTTTGACGGCGGTTTAGTGCCCGCTGAGACGGCTTGTTGTCAATGATGAGGACGAGAGGGAAAGGCTGCAAGCGTGCGTATATATATATATATATAATCATAAAAAAAAAAAAATATATATATATATATATATCATATACATATATATAAGCACACATTTCCTTCGCATTGTCTACCGTCGTTTTTGGTATGGCGCTCTTACCGCGAGTACAAAATATGCTTAAACGTACAATGTGATGGATGTCCACAATTCACGTACGGCATATTTGTTTGACCGTCACAACAGCACCGCCATATTAGAAACGGCCTCAGACAACTAAATAACAATTTCATTAGTTTAAATGCGATTAGAACTAGTTGAAGCAATACGTCCCATTCTCGACCCAATAAAGCAAGCCAGCTGGAAAAAGCGCTTGAATATGCAATCTTGGCTTAACCAGTTCCATTCGATCTATTTGCAGGTGTCTCATATCAAGCACATAAGTAACATTGTTTCTTGTCAGTCAGTCAGTGACTGATATTGCCTCAGTGAAACAGCCAACAACGGGCAGTGAGAAATGCATGCCAAGCCACAGAGAGCCGCCCGCATTGCCCGGAGCTTGACTATAGTTAACGTTCTTATTTTATAAGTATAAATTAATTAATAAAAAAGGTTTTGTTTTTCCGGGGTCAACGTTCTGTAGGTCCTAAACTTATTTAGCATAATCAATCCACCGTTTGCAGAGTCTACCAACGGTATACAAACCTACGGACAGCTTCCTTAGGAGGGCGGGTTTGGGCAGGGCTCGAGTTACAACTCGATCAGAACGACCAATTCTTCTATGTATTAAATGTTTTGCAAAATTTTGCTTAGTCCCATTTTCTACGGCAGTTCTTTATGTTCTCGGAATAATTGCTAGATTGTTGGTGATCGCTTCTTCTTCACAACAAAACTAGGCCTCGCTATTCGCAAGGAGGAGGAAACAGCAACAGCAACAACAACAACACAACAACAGCAGCAACAACAACAACAACAACAACAACAACAACAACAACAACAACAACAACAACAACAACAACACACAACAACAACACAACAACAACAACAACAACAACAACAGCACACAACAACAACAACAACAACAACAACAACAACAACAACACACAACTAGGTGGGTCTCTGCTAGCACGTCTAGCTTGTCAGCCTCTCTTGCGCTCTCAAGCTGTTTTGTCGCTCAACTTTGCATATTACGACGTAAATGCGTCTCCAGTGTCACGTTAAGAGATTAAGCTTTGTTTTTGTCAGTCTAACTCATACGTCATATCTTTGCGTTTTCGCTTTCCTTGCTATGCTATAGCTTTCTTCTAGCTTAGGCATCATTACTTTGCACTCGGGAAATTGTGGCTCAAATCCAGGACTGGCCTTGTAATCGCTTTCATAGTTTTTCATTCAGATAGAATAGACTCTATAATCGGTAACAC
>QVRM01005313.1:0-38198 GCA_003439945.1 Dermanyssus gallinae
CCTCGTCTCGTGAGGTCATGGCACAGACACAGAGCTGATACGGAAAGCCTCCGGCCCGTTTGACGTCTGAACAGTGTAGGTGCCGTCTTGCTTGGCCACCACTTGACGAGGTTTCGAATGCTGTTGTCGAATATTAGAGAAGAGCTTGTATCATTCGTAATTTTATTTAAAAAACACATATTTGACGCATTTTTTTTGCTTAACGCGTTTCTGTGCATGATATATATATATATATATATATATATATATTTAACTCGTACTTTTTTTTTTTCCTTATTGTAGAGTGGTGGAAAACCCAATGTATTTTAGTAAATCTCATTGGATAAGGGGGATATTTGATTTACTGTGGTTTGCGAACTTTCTCCGGGTCGTGCAGTGGAAATAGTTGAAATAGTCTTCTTTAGCAATGGGCCCTTAAATATTGTTCTTGCTGTCATTTCTGCCATAGGTGGCGCGAACTGTGATACAGTCAACACACAATATTGTTGTCGATCGTATTTTTTTTAATAGTCAACGCCACTACTGCATCAATATTTGCATTCATCTAATGATTTTTCTCTATTTCACGTCTATTCATCTATTTCACGTATTTTTTTGCTACGTACGAAAAGTCGGTGTTGCCGCCCTCCCAGCTTGCAGGCGCACCTTCGAAAGTCAAGCTCGATCAACTCGAAAGCACCTCAGAAGACGAGTTTAGTCGAGATGCCATTCCTCAACGCAACGACCCTGGCCATGCGGAGGGTCTGGTAGATAGACGCGTTTTGGCCAACGATACAGAGCTGCATTCCGGTCATGCGCGGATTAACATGCAAGACAATGCAAATGGGCGTGCAGTCGAAGCTGAGTCGGCTAGCGAAAAACAGGTGCCAGCTCGTATTATTGTAATTCATATTTTTTTGTACCTATAATGCAGGCCATAGCGCCTTTTCTGGAGTCTCACTCTTCTTAAGCATACGCGCACTTTTAACAAGCAAACGTGTTTTTTATAGTATATATATATATATATATAATATATATATATATATATATAAATTGCACACATAATTGTTTTTGTTTGTCGAGAAGCTAACATTTGACGCTTCGAGTAGGACCTGGCTGGGAAAACGTAAACGACACTATGTCGGCCGCTCTCGACATGACTAGTGTAAGACAATGTGAAAAAGTTCTAAAAAGCTCTGCTCCTGTCCTCATATCTCAGGAAAAAAATGTATGGTATAAAGGGCTAGAAGGTCTATATACATGCATGCTGCTAAAGGTTCGTACGTACATAATTAACCGTGAGTACAACATTTTAACTGTGCTTAGAGCGTTTGTCTAACATTATATCTGTGTATTAGACAATTCCGGTGGAGATGTCAAAATTAAGACTGGATGAACTTGCCAAGGGTTGGAACACGGGGCTGTCGAAGCACAGAAAACCAAAGTGATTCCACTGGATGAGGTGATTTTTTTTTACTACATATCTTAGGATAGAAGCTCATATCGAGAGTTTCTATTCTAAGATACAACAAGTATTACAACTCTAACACGTCTTAACAACAGCAAGTAGAAAAGACATTTTAAGGCAGTTTACTTTAGTAGCACAATAACTACTTATCTGGTCTTACTCATTCACTTAAATGGTGCACCCCGTACTTAATTGATTCCGTGTTAAGCACTCTTCCTTTGCACTTCTTCTTTACTAGTTTTTTTTATCTTTTTAGTGGTGAAAGTTGCATTCGCGCAGTGTACTAAATAATAATCATAAAGGGTGTTGCAGCCTTTAACTATTTAGAACATCTAGGGACGTAGCAGTTTGGGGGATTTTCAAAAATTATCGCGTTCTATCTACACGTAGGCTTGTAATCATATGGCTATGATTAAACGTAAAAAGTCATAGCGCTTTGTCGAGTTCATCCTCAGAGTCTATTAAAAGACGCATGAGAAATATCTCAAATATTTAGAGCCCAGTACCCTCCACACACTAAAGCCTATTCGATTATGACGACAACCACCTAGCACAAACGCATTAACTAAAATTTAAGCGTTCTAAGGTGGTTTTTCTACAATGCCTGGTTGACAAGATTAGCATTAGCGAATATATTGCCCAGCTCACGTAGTTTGTGGTTAATGCGATTTTTTACCTAAAATCGTCGTTCACCGATCGTTTTTGTACCCGAATGTCTGTGCTAGGCTAATGAAAAATATATCGCCGGTTTTGGCACTCATTCGTTTATCGGAGTAAATACAAACATGCAAATTCGGAGTGTTTTACTATACAAGTTCCAAACAAATCCAATGCGGCTATAACTTGTTGAAACATCTTTACTACCTTCGGGCACGACTTAGTCAACGCACGGACCTGCTGAAAATGGTTTGCCGAGTTCCGTGGAGATTTTTAGCTCGCATGATGAGCCGAGTCTCGGTAACCCTCTGCTTGCTGAAAAAGAACATTCTGCGCTTGAATATACAACACACACTTCAATGGTAACCACTCGAGAGTTCGCGGAAGAAGTTAAAGCTGACCAACAACCAATATCAGGACGCAAAAAAACTTTGAATAATTCTTTTCTCAGTAAGTGGAATACCGATCCCTGGGGTTCCCCCACCCCAAGAGATCGATTACTGCGTAGGCATTGCTTCAAATCCATGCGAGCAGGTGTTGCACCAACTCCTACATTGTACTTCAATCCGGCATTATTCGGCGCCTCATGTCTGCTTTGGTTGCAGCTCAGGCGCGTCAGCCAGACCTTTAACGCCCTTCACAGCTCCACTACCTAGGGATGCGTTGAGAGCGCTCGCCTGGTGCGTAGCGTCCCTGGCTTTCCCTGCTTATTCCCACGGCTAGTTGGCCTATTTCCCTCTTTTTCCTTCCAACTACGGGCGCTTCCTCCCGACTGGATTGGGGGCCGTTGAAACGAGCTCTCCTGGCAGGTTTCCTTAACCACCTCAAAGACATGATTGCCTTGAAGAGGGCACAGGACTCCCTCCACGCATTGCCGATGTCAGCATGTGTGCTACGACCTCCTTGATCGGTTTTCCCCTCACAGTGGTCGCACGCGCGTCTCTGCCTTTCGGAGAGCCGGACCCCGTAGAACTGTGTGTTCGACATTGTCCGTCTCACCCGATCTGCATAGCGCGCAGATGTCGACACTCACTTTGTTAATGCTTACCATGTACGTTTGGAGGGGATGAAGTGTCCGGCTCCCGCGAGCGGTCTCCGAGAGTCTCCCGGCTCCACTGCGACCCACACCTCATGCCACGGGCGATAGTCCATGATCGAGCCATTTTAGGTCCAGATTGCCCTCCTTCATCTTTTGGCCCACTCACTTGTCTGCAGATCCCACGGCAGCATCTTGGATAGGCCAGGAGGGCCGCGGTCGACACCGTGCGGTAAACCCGGCAGACACGAATGGCTACCGGCTGCTGTGACAGTCGAAGCGCTCTTCTATTGCTTTGTGCTCTCGGCGCCATGTCTGCCGCCGCGTATAGCTCTACCGACTCCGCTACAATGGCCAGTAGGCGCCGCTTGCCCTCTGTGTAGCCACCCACCGATTTTGAGCACACAATGTTGTTGTCGATCGTATTTTTTTTATATAGTCGACGCCACTTATTGCATCATATATTTGCATTCATCTCATGAGATATTTCGCGTATTTTTGCTACGTACAGAAAGAGTCGGTGTTGCCGCCCTCCCAGCTTGCAGGCGCACCTTCGAAAGTCAAGCTCGATCAACTCGAAAGCACCTCAGAAGACGAGTTTAGTCGAGATGCCATTCCTCAACGCAACGACCCTGGCCATGCGGAGGGTCTGGTAGATAGCCGCGTTTTGGCCAACGATACAGAGCTGCATTCCGGTCATACGCGGATTTACATGGAAGACAATGCAAATGGGCGCGCAGTCGAAGCTGAGTCGGCTAGCGAGAAACAGGTGCCAGCTCGTATTCTTGTAATCCATATTATTGTATCCTATATATATAAGTTTATAACAATGCACACATAATTGTTTTTGTGTTCGTCGAGAAAGCTAACCATTGGCGCTTCTCAGTAGGATTTGGCTGGAAAACGTAAACGACACTATGTCGGCCGCTCTCGACATGACTAGTGTAAGACACATGTGAAAAAGTTCTAAAAAGCTCTGGCTCCTATCCTCGTATGTCAGGATAAAAAATGTATGAGATAAATGGGCTTTAAGATGGGTAATTTATAAGCTAATCTGAGGTAGCTCTTGCAAACGTATGCCTTCGACGTAAAGTTGGTAACTCACCATATATTCCATCCAAATTAGTGAAAGTGTGTCTGTGGGTGTGATTGTAAGTCATAAAAATTATTTTTTATATACATGCATATTAAAGGTTCGTACGTACATAATTAGCAGTGAGTACAACATTTTAACTGTGCTTAGCGTGTTTGTCTAACATTATATATTTGTATTAGACAATTCCGGTGGAGATGTCAAAATTAAGACTGGATGAACTTGCCCAAGGCTTGGAAACCACGGGGCTGTCGAAGCACAGAAAACCAAAGTGATTCCACTGGAGGAAGGTAATGCTATTTTGACTACATATCTTAGGATAGAAGCTCATATCGAGAGTTTCTATCCTAAGATAAAACAAGTATTACAACTCTAACACGTCTTAACAACATCAAGTACAAAAGCCATTTTAAGGCAGTTTACTTTAGTACAGGATAACTACTCATCTGGTGGTACTCATTCACTTAAATGGTGCACCCCTGTACTTAATTGGCCCCGTGTTAAGCGTTTCTTCCTTTGCACTTCTTCCTTACTAATTTTTGTTATTTTTGGTGGTGAAAGTTGCATTCACGCACTGTGCTGAATATAACCATGAAGAGTGTTGAGTAGCATGTTTCTGAGATTTCCCAAATGATCGCGTTCTATCTACATCTAAGCTCGTAATCATATGGCTATAATTAAACGCAAAAGGTCATAGCGCCTTGTCGAGTTCATCCTCAGAGTCTATCAAAATACGCATGAGAAATATCTCAAATATTTGGAGCCCAGTACCCTCCACACACTGAAAACCTGACGAAAACCACTAGCATAAACGCACTAACTAAAGATTAAGCGTTCTAAGGTGGCCTTACTACAATCCCTGGTTGACAAGATTAGCGTCAGCGAATATATTGTCCAGCTCACGTAGTTTGTGCTTAATGCGATTTTTTACATACAATCGTCGTTCCTCGATCGTTTTGGTCCCCGATGTCTGTGCTAGGCTGATGAAAATGTATTGCCGGTTTTGACATTCACTCGTTTCGAAGTAAATACAAACATGCAAATTCGGAGTGTTTTACTATAAAAGTTCCGAAAAAATCCAATGCGGCTGTAACTTGTTGAAACATCTCCACTATATTCGGGCACGACTTAGTCAACGCACGGACCTGCTGAAAGTGGTTTGGCCGAGTTCCGTGGAGATTTTGGACGCCTGGATGATAAACCGAATCTCGGTAACCCTCTGCTTGCTGAGAAAGTACATTCTGCGCTTAAAGATACAACAAATACTCCAATGGTTACCACTCGAGAGTTCGCGGAAGAAGTAAAGCTGACCAAGCAACCAATGTCAGCTAAAAAACTTTAAATAACTTCTTATCGATGTACTCGTATGGGTTTCTCGCAAGCAAGAGTAACGCCAACAGATTGACATTGTTTTGCATCAGTCTCTGAGAAAAGCTGGCTATCAACACTGATTTATATGCGACGAGTGCAAGAAAGATTGACCTAAACGCGTCCACAACCTTTTGTTTTCTGTTAAAAACCCCTCAGCATTATCTTGGTGGATTACAAGAATCCTGATGGACATGACCCTCCCCAGCCATGGTGACTAGTCTGGGACCCGCAAACCCAGCAAACCTGGTCTCCCCACCCCCAAGAGATCGGTTACTGCGTAGGCCATTGCTTCAAATCCATGCGAGCAGGTGTTGCACCAACTCCTACATTCTACTTCAATCGGCATCGTCCTGCGCCTCATGTCTGCATTCCCTGCCTAATCCCAAGGCTGGTTCGCCTATTTTCCCCTCTTTTCCTTCACCTACGGGCGCTCCCTTCCGACTGGATTGGGGGCCGTTGTGAAACGAGCTCTCCTGGCACTTTCCTTGACCACCTTTAAAGACATGATTGCTCGAAGAGAGCACAGGACTTCCTTCACGCCTTTGCCGATGTCAGCATGTGTGCTACGACATCTTTGATCGGCTTTCCCCTCGCGGTGGCCGCACGCGCGTCTCTGGCCTTTCGGAGAGCCGGTAGTGTTTGATCTAGCCGTTTTTAAGTCTAGATTACCATCCTTCCATTTTTTGGCCCGCTCACTTGCCTGCAGATCCCACGGCAGCATCTCTGGATAGAGCCAGACCCGGCCGACACGAATGCCTACCGGCCGCTGTGACATTCGAACGCGCCATCCTGTCTCTTTGTGCTTTCAGCGCCATGTCTGCCGCCGCGTATAGCGCTACCGACTCCGCCACACTGGCCAGTGGGCGCCGCTTGCCTTCTGTGTAGCCACCGACTTTGAGCATTAGCCGGATTAGGCTGGCGTCCTACCTGTGAGCTTTGCCAACCACACGCTAAATGTGCGCCAATTAACTGAGACTCTGAGGTACTTTGGTGTCCGAGCGAGACTGACAGAATGACCGTTCAGACGCAGACGGATATTTCTGATTTTCGTCTTACCTGTAAGGTACATTACTTCCGTCTTGTGCGGGGCCAGTCTTAGAGAATAGTCTTCCATCAGTTCTGCCACCTGCTCTAAGACTTTATTAACGGCATACTTAGAACCCCAGTTTCACGTGCCGTGACAAGCAGCGCCAGGTCATCAAGATAGGTTACCATCTCGACACCCGCCGGTAAGTCCGCAGTTCGAGAACCCCGTCATAGGCTAGGTTTCGCAGAGTCGGCCCCAAGGCCGACCCTTGAGGAACACCCGCAGATGTCTCATACTCCTGGCCGCCCGCCTTCTTTCCGATAGGTCGGGCGAATCATCAGCGATTGTATGGCGAGATGTCCAACACCTCGCGTTGAACTTCTTTACCAGCGCTCCTTTTCTAGCGGTCTCATTTGCCACCGTCTGGCCCGGGCAGGTGGTTCTGGGAGCGTCACAGTTGGGACTCGTACCTCTAAGCAGATATAGCACGGTGGTTGCCGTGGTCATGTTCCGCGTCAACTCTTCATCCGGTTATCATTGTGAATGCCCGTTTGTTGGCGGACTGGCCGAACTGAAGTCCTCGGCAAGAATCAATGGTTTTCCCTCGTGCGTGTCTAAACTACGGCCTAGTTGACCCAGAAATACCTGAAATCCCTGTATCCCCCTATTAGGTGGGGATAGTACAGGTAGAGAACCCCCACGCCGTCTAATTCTATCTACGTGAAGCCACTCCCGCCACTCCCCTAAGCCCGTACTGCCCACTTGGCGTTGTTCTCTCTCCTGTCCACTAGATTGCCGCATCGATCCGTTTGTCGGTCCTTATAGCGCGCTTCTTCCCCGTTTACTTTTTGTTCAATTCTAAAAGGAGGCAGAATGCTATGCCCTTCTCCCGCACCGTCTTCTCAAGTAGGTCGTGCGCAGCTCTGAACCGGTTGAGGTTCACCGGAAGTATTCTAATAATTAGGAGTACTATTAAGTTCCCCTCCATTGGTTGCAGCACCAATGATAGCGGCGCTGATGGTCCCACGCCCTCTCCTGCTGAATCTTCTTCCGCTTCCTTTCAACCTCGAACTTCTTAAGGTTACTCTTACGAGCAGTCTCCTTTAGCTCCTCAAGCTTTTTTGCCAGCACTGGACAGTTGCTTGACGAAACCGAGAGCCCGTCGACTTTGCAGATATAGCAACGCTAGTGCATGACACTAAAGGGGTGCCCGGCGTCGCCGCACCGGTAATAGCGGCCCTGCGCTTTCTCCTCCTTACAGTCTTTAGCCATGTGGCCTTGCTTCTAGCAGTTGAAGCTCGCTGGAACGCGTGGGGCGTGGTGTTGCCAATCTGCAGGTGCTTCTTTTCGACTTGCTTTTTTGCCGGCGCAGTCGGGAGACCGGCGAGACACTGATACCGGCCTGTCCTGCCGGATCGCAGGTCTTCCGTGCGCATGCCTGCCGGGATGCTCAGCTCTCGCCTAATTGTCCTTTCAATGCTGTGTCTGTCGGCCAACGGGTCCACGTATCACACAGTACGATCATGTTTGGCAGAACGATCGTCTTTGTCCCGCAGCGCCTCGGCAATCAACCTTGGTGTTGATCGGTCGCGAAAGCGCTTCAACAACCGCGCCTAGAATCTGTGAACTAGGAAGGGGGCTAGTTTACTAAAACAGCGCGCAATCCCCTGTAAGTAACAACAGCCTTAAAGAAATACACGACCTGGATTGCAAATTTAGTGATCAACCACCCATACTTTCCGGACCTTGAACCTTGGAACTACCTTTTAAGAACGGTCTCTCCAAAACGTTTTGACTGGAAAACATGATTGATGAAACACGGATTGATAATGAAATAAACCCGCATATGCTTGCCAATTCGTACTTTTGCTTTGGCAAAAAGCCGACAACTTTGCGTCAACCTGAAGCATTGCACATAATGTGTATTAAGATCGACTCATGTAAAAAGAAACCAAGACATTTCCTTTCTTGTGCCTAATAGATAAAATAATTCTTCACACACTTCTTCTTCCGCGAGTTGGCGATTGTTTTGCCATTATCAGTTACTTGGGTGCAAAGTATAGTTTTGCTATTCAATTTAAGGCATTTTTTAAACATTTTTTGCATCCAAAGAACGTGCAAACCTGTACTATAAATATGTGCATGAAGTCATTAAGTGTTACGAATGCCGAAGCTTACCAATCAGCGGTGGGTATTTCAAATGTCAAGAGCCAAGGATATTCAACAAGGAATGGTTACTAAAAACTCATATATATATATTATAATATATATATATATATATATATATATATATATATATATATATAATATATATATATATATATATATATATATATTATCTAATTCTATATATATATATATATATATATATACATATATACATACATACATACTGGGTGTCCGTGAAATAAAGGGCCAAACTCAGGAGCAACATAATTTTTTTGACTTGTGATTTTAGCGTGGTTGTTCCGACATAAGTTCACAAAAAAAGAACGGATTTCTCGCTGAAAAACTAAGCTAAGCGGCGTATTCGGTAGAGAAATCTACATTGCACTATCTTGCACGGACACATTATATATATATGTTACCTCTTCAAAATTTATTTCAGTTTGATTGAAGTGTAAAAACTTAAAAGTACGGCACATCTAAAAAAAACTATCTAAGTAATAAATGCTCGCTTTAATTATTGGTTATATAATTATTGGTTTAGTTTAAAGAACAGCTGTTTTCTATCTTGCGCGTATTCTCCATGCGAATAAATGATCAATAGCAGTTTTTGCGCTATTTTTCAGAGGTCATCTTGCTTTACTGTCATGGGTTGGTAGCCTGAGTTAAACAAACCGTTGAATAACTGTTCGTTTTTGCATATCTTGGCAAACACGTAGCTGTAAGCAATTTCGAGTGTGGTTAAAACATATGCAAAATCAATATGTTGCTTGCTTATTTACGTTCGTAAGCAGCTTCGTACATATACTTTGCGTAAAATTTGTCGCAGGCTATATCCTAGTATTTCCTAGAAGATAGATACTAAATATGTATCAAATAACACAGAAAAGAGATCAGGCTTCGTTATTAACGAATGGGCGTATTGCCGAGTTGGCTCTAGAGAGACGCGACGTCTGTAATAACGTTACACTGATGTGTTCGGGGTACTTGAAGCCCGTTGAGGTGTACACGCCTCTAAGTCCTTGACCGATGGGGGTAGGGTCGTTGAGAGTGTAAGGCAGGCGAGCGCTACTCTGGCCAAAATGAATTATCGCATACTTTTCAATTGCTAGCTGTGGATCTTTTAGCTTCTAGCCACTCCTCATTTCGCAAAAGCGTCAAGTGCACTTTGTAAAGCTCGATGCTATCAGCAGATCATGCGACATGCCTACGGGGTACGTCTCGATCAATCAGCATAGGTATTTTAAACATCGCATTTGAACGAAGCGCTTCACAAGCTCACGATGCGTGGTCTGCGTACAGCAGGTACGTGAGAAGCCACAGAATGAGTCCTTGGGCACAAACAACCGGCTGTTGAGGTCATATGCAACGCTCCAACACTACCATTAACAGATCCCCCGTTTTACCCGTGAGAAAATGCGCTCATCCAATTGACCAGTTCGTATCCAACTCATAGTGTGGGAACAGTGGCAATAGTGCTTTCGAGTGAGTTACTCTAGCAAAAGCCGAGCGGAAATCGAACAAGAGTCGTTGTTCGTAAGCGCCCAATCGTGCTGCCTAACCATCAGCTGTAATGTGGCAAAAATTTCGTGATGAGAGCCTAATAGCTGTTATGGCCATATATTGCTATGTTCTTAACGCTGTCCAGATGTTTACAGGACACTACTGTCAACGTTTGGGAACAGAGCGTTTGTGTAGCGGGCCCGTTTCACGTCCTTTTTCCGTATGAACTGGAACATTTACAGGCGTCCTAAAAATCTTTGCTCGAATTAGCCTTCCATATTGGGTTGGTCTTGAGGAAGTGTCTGGCGAGAGTATCGGCGTTCTCTCGACCATTAGTGGTCTTCCCTCTGGATTGCCGACAGCGAGCTCTTGTCAACAACGCACACGCATGCATAGTTATTTAATAGAACATTTAGTTGTCTTTGAAACTGTGGTGAAAGTATATCCCCAGATGTACTCGAGGATCGCATTATTTGCTTCTGCTAATTTCCTTCCGTCTTTTAAGACAAACGTTTTCACATGCCTGAATTTTTATACAAAACAAGTCATTCGATAGAAACCCGAGGTCATTTTGAAGTGAAATCCAAACCGTTGACGCATCCTTCAAATTACCACCCAATCAGAGATGCTTCCTTTTTCATGAAGAGGCCCTTCTACTGGAGTAATTCGGTTTTCGGAGAGGCCGATGCACCCGTGATGCAATCCACGTTCTCCAAGCAGAAATCGAGCCAGCTGTGTCATGACTCAGAGGTCATCTGCATGCAGTTTTTATCGACTGTGTCAAAGCCGTTGAGAAAGCCCCTCGCCATCTGCTGGTCGAAGCCTTCCAACGAGCAGAATGGGTGGCTCTCTCTCTTGAATGTAATAGCAAGCTTATTTGATAAGGACACCTCGTTAGCAGGCGGTGAGCCTGGAGTATGAGAGATTAAGCAAAATGTGGGAACCCCGCCAGGACTGCGTCCCGTTTGCACTTTTCCATGCTGACCTTGTCCGTTACGACAGGCGTAGACCAAAAGGCCGTGGTGGTGATGTAGGTAGATGATATCGCGGTCGCTCATCGCAACCTTGGTGCCATCAAGCGCATTACCTCTATGATAGAGACGTTCCATGTCTCGAATGGACTTGAGATAAACATCAGGAAGACCGAAGCCATAAAATTCAGACGTGGAGGACGATTGGCTGCTGCCAGAGGCGTTGCTGTGGCCAACCATTGGAGCTTATTAACTCTTTCCAGTATCTTGACCTCTCAGGTTAAGTGCCAAACCCATAGGGGACGAAGGATAGTCTAGAATTGAAAACGACCTTCAAAAATGTTTCTAATTCTAGTATCTTGGCCTTCGGGTTCAATACACAGAAACGACGTTAACAGCGTATATAAACGAAACAGTACGAAAGGCACTTGTCTCTCTTTACGGGGAATGTCTGAAGACTAGACTATCAGTTTTCTCAGCAGTGAGGTTCTTCGTGCTTAAGATTGTTCTGGGGTACATGTGTGGTCTTGACAGGGTGTGGAACCACCTCACGCTGGCGAATTTTAACCATCTTGAGAGGTGTTTCTCATTGTATATAATACGAGTGCTTTGCTTCTCTATCCGAGCAAACAGTCTCTTTGCGTATATCATGTCAGGCTGTCCACCAGCTACTGACACGATCCGACTAAAGCCAAAGATGCCGCTGACAGTACGTTACGAATGTGTTATTTTGGAGTGGAAAGCTAAAGTCCTTAGCCGCTCAAATTACCATTGCTACTTTTTTTTTGTATTAACTTGTATTAAGTGTACCGTGATACACCATGCTTAGATAACAAGCCCGCGATGACATCACAGAAGTGCTTTCCTTTTTTGTTCTTAACGCTACGAACGAACTTATCTGTTTCAAAAGACGAACGCATCTACTCATCTAGAATAATCTCAAAATTATTAATTATCCGGAAGACTCATTTGCTACTTGCACATGGAATTATTATTATACACATTTCTAAACTGTTTTAAAACGTTGTTGTTAACTTTTCCTGTGGCCTTGCCTTAATTATGTGAAACAAATGCTCATCCGGAAAAGGCAACTCTGCCTGCTATATTTATTTGTTGTACACTCATACTTCAGCAGTAAAAATATTCATAGAAAAAATAAATGAATGAGTGAGGTAAGTTAGAACTGCCAAATTAACTTTCTAGATATTTACCCACTGTGGCTCAACTCTATATCGATACGTAGAATATAAAGTGCTACTGATAACGGCTCGTTAGGTAATGTCAACTAGGGGCGCGCAATTTTAAATTCAAACAACTTTAGATACCATATAAATATATGACTTGCTTCATTAAGTGCGTATATATATATATATACATATATATAATCTCTGTTCTACGGTACAATAAAAATACTTTTATTAATTAAATATCGCAGGGTACATGGCTCGAAGGCTTATCCGGCTGCAAAGTCATCTACCGTATTGGGGACTTCCAGCGGTTCGACTGTCTTAACAAGGCCACCAAAAGTCACATGCGCTTATTCTTACCAACAGATCACCCTGATCCAATGGCAGTCGTGAAAGCTGGGATTCGCCATAAACAGCTTACTCAAAACGAATTGTCGTATTGAAAAAAAACTGGTCTATTATTCAATATGGACTTACGAAACCCCAAAATAACTCTAGCACTGACAGTGTCAGGGAGCATTGAATTCTATTGGAAATATAGGACATGTCTGAACTTAATAAAGCTACATTGCGCAAGAGAAAATATTGCCCTATTATTAGTGATAATGAGAAGATGGATGATAGTGCACCATCTGTTTTTATTGAGACATCTGTGCTTTCCCGTTTTTGTCCGATCATGACCGATTATAATCCACTCCTGCATTCACCTTTTTTTTTGGAGAACTAACTGAAAATTGCGGACGAACCGGCATTCACCTTGTCTAGATAGGAAATCATGAAAAGCCAATTTAAGAATGGCCGGTCCTTGAACCCACAACACGCTTACACACGGTTGATACCTCAGTTAAAAGACTTGAGTTAATTAAGTGTGCTCGACATAATGAACAGCATAACACAGTGAAGCAGCTCGGCAATTCTAGATGCAACGCTGTCGGCAATTCTGGAGATGGAGACTAGCATTATAAATAAACTCCTTAAAACACTTAATTCTGGATACATGTTTCTATTTTTTTCGATACAATAAAACATATTTACGAGCACTACAAGTGATAGTTTTAAGCAGTCCAACACTATATAATGATCTTTGGATCAAATAAAATGGTATTTTAAATATATCAAATAATATGTATGTGAATATATATTAGACATTTTAGACAGCCTACTAAATCTTACATTGACAGCTGTGGCAATGGATTAGGTAATGCTTCCTTAATCACTTTAGGCGGCCTAAGTGCGGCGAGCACGCAGTCACGATGGCAGACCTGCAATCGTGTCATTATTGACCCAAACGGCGAACAGGGTTATGGCTTTATTGGATAGTGATAGGTGGGATGCTTATAACGTTGAACTTCAAAAGCTGGCCTACGGATTGTTGGCGTTATTTCATTCTCCTCCTGATGATAGGGCCAACCAGGGCAGTTGGACAGCCCCCTTACAAGAAGCGCGTTATTAATAGAGCACTTCCTTTGCTGATAGAGCCAGGCTTTGAGCTGTTAGTAGTCAAGGAGCTAAAGCTTGGTTACACGCTCTACCCTGTCCGCGAATCAGGACTCTTTTGGACGCTGAGACGATGCGCAAAAGCGCAGGGCTGCGGCTTGGTGTTGACCTAGTCGTGCCTTACCGATGTCGTTGTGGTGATTTTGTGGACGCGTTGGCCCATCATGGCCTGTCATGCGTCTTGAGTGCTGGCCGACGAGCACGTCACTCCGCCTTTAACGACACCTTTAGTGCGCCCTGAGATCTGCCGGCTTTCCGTGTGTTCTAGAGCCCCCGGGTCTATCCAGGAATTATGGAAAAATACCTGTCTGACTCTGACGCCCTTTGAGCGTGGCCGCATGCTTGTTTAGGACGCAACTGTAACCGATTCATTAGCCCCGTCAATGGTCAATGCAGGTGCGGACCGAGCAGGTCATGCCTCCAGGTTAGGAGGTCTGAGGCTAACAAATGCAGAAAATACTCTAGCGTTGAATATCCGCACGGATTTTGTCCGTTGGCATTCGAGACTATAGGAGCTGCAGGCCCCGTTACACTCATACTGATTCAGCGCGTAGGTAGAAGCCTTTACCTTTCGACGGGAGTTTTGAGAGCATTCGATTTCTTGCGTCAGGGACTGCCGCTCGACTATCAATGAGGAAATGCAGCGTCTGTCCGAGGGACATTGTTGAGCTGGGCTAACCCTGAGTTAGATAACCCGTGACCATACGTTCGCGTGGAGATAATTGTCTACTCCAAAATTCTAACATAGAGAAATTATATAAATAAATAATGCGAGGAGAACCGACTTCTTCTAAGCCTAGTACGCTTTGTCAATCTTGCTAATAATGGTAAGTTGCCCGATTTCATGCTACCTGTCTTCTAAGGCGCCTCGCTTATTGCCTTGCGCAAAAAAAGAGGGTGGCATTAGACCCGTTGCCGTCGGCCTGGCTTTGCGCCGCTTAGTCGGAAAAAATCATAATAAGGAAGAGCATGCCAGACATCATCGCGTTGGTCTCTCCCCATCAGCTCGGCTGCGGAATAAGGTGAGGCGCGGAAGCGGCCGTCCATGCAACACGGGCATTCGTTTACCACAACAGGAGTGCCCCGGATAAGGTGCTCGTCAAGCTAGACTTCAAAACCGTCTTTAACACACTCAGACGAGACCACCTGCTTAAGGCTGTGCGCACCCACCTTCCTCAACTTTACCTGCTTGTGTACCAGATGTACAGGCTTCCAAGCAAGTTAATTTGGCAGGGAGCATTTATCGAATCATGCTCCGGTGTTCAACAGGGCGACCCCTGTGGCCCCGCTTTATTTTGCATTGCTATTCATGAACTTAAAGTTCGCCTTTCTCCGAACTTCGACCTTGATTTCTGGACGACGGCACTCTCGCCGGTGACGCCCCGGTGGTGCAGAGAGACATTGCTCTGGTAATAGAGTTCGAGGCGGTCTCAGGACTCAAGTTGAACGACGCCAAATGCGAGATTTTCTTCCCCTTTCAAAGGGCTTTATGCCATCTCGGCTTTATGCTTCATATTGTGCGCAATCTTCTACCAGATGCCAGGTTAATTGCTGATCACAAGCTTGAGCCTCTAGGGGCGCCAATCCTCGACAACTCTATTGGCGTATCTTTAACTAAAAAAGGCTCTGACCTTGTACGCTGGTGCTCTTGACTGCGATTCTTGGACGCTCATCCAGTCCTCTACCTGCTTCGCGTCTGTCAACCCCGAGACTGATGTACTTCTTGCGTTGCTTACGAGCCTACACCGAACCGGACCTGCTTCAACCGTTCGACGAAACCTTGCGAAGTCCCCTTCGAGGTATCCTAAACGTTCAGCTCAGACAAACCTCGTGGTAACAAGCTTCGCTCCCAACGTCCGCAGAGGGAATGGGGATTCGCATGGCTTCGCAGACTGCCATTTCTGCCTACCTCGGGTCTCTAAAAGACACCGAGAGTTTTGTGTCAGGAACCGCACCATCGGATGTCTACACAAGCTTCATCGCCCAATCGGAACAAGCCTGCCGCTACTATGCAGAAAGTGGGGTGCATTGCTGAGCGCATTTCACAATCGGCCTTGGACTTACAAGCAGTTGAGTCGATCCAAGAGCGGTTAATGATTCAGGCAAACAGCGTTAAAGAGCAGGCGCGACTGAGAGCCGTGATCGATCCGATGAGCGGAAAATGGCTTCAGGCCATTCCCTCACCGTAGCTGGGGACGATGCTGGACAATGCCACACTCCGCATCGTTTCCGGCCTGCGTTTGGGGGAATCAGTCTGCTTCGCACATAACTGGGCAAGATGTGACCTACCGGTGTCTTCTACTGGTTAGCATGCTCTGGCTTGCAAGAGGAGCGTCGGTAGATAAAACTCGTTATTATTATTATTATTATTATTATTATATTATTATTATTATTATTATTATTATTATTATTATTATTATTATTATTATTATTATTATTATTTATTTAATATGTCTTAGAGCACTACAGTTGTAAGGTGTGAATGTGTATCCTCATTATTTTCTAGTTTCTTTCTTGCTGTCAGCCCATTGCACCTAATATCGACGCGGCGTTTCCTCTGCAAACTGCCAATGAAAGCAGCTGCCTCAGAAAGTCGCCTTCGCGTGCATCTCCGGTGTTTGCTTGTATTCGATCACTTAAGTCTTTAATAAATGTCCTTGTTCTTCTGCTGACTGGGCCCATTGTCTCCATTGCAAGCGGCACGAAATTGTATCTAGACTCTAACTCTGTGTATTTACGCCACTTTTCTTTCTCTGCGTGTTCGGCCACCCATCCCGCCTCGGTAGCGCTGTGGCACACATAAGTCTGTGCGGCTGTGCAGGAGACTGTCGCATCCCAAACCAGGCATTTGCCTTTTTTCCACGGCGGAATAGTGACACCGTCGGGCCTTTTATCGTCATGAAGTCCTAGTCTGGGTTCCAGCATGCTAGGTATTCCCGCCCTCCGGAGAGCTCTTTGAATCACTGTATTTATTTCTGTGTGCCTGGGAGCCCGACCTTGGCTCTTGATGCAGCTCAACGGGTGGAGGCCATTCTTCTCTACTGGTTTTCCACAGGCCTTGCAAATGTGTGATTCGCATATCGACCCGCTGATTCTGAGAGCCGACACCATGCGGAATGAGACGTTGTCCAGCATGGTGCCGAGCTGTGGCGACAGGGAGAGCCCTAAGGAATCCACCGCTGAAGGTGTCTCGTGCGGCCAAGAAGACTGCCTTCTCCGTAGAAGACTCAAGGCTTTCGGTGATCTCACGGGCTATAACTTTACATCTGTAGTTATCAAGCACTCTCTGCGTTACACGTTTCTCCCAAGGACCTGGATCCAACTTCAGCTTGACAAGCGACTCTGCCTCCTGCTTAGCTATGTGCAGCCGGTGGTGAGCACTTGGGTCGACTAGCGCCTCTGCCAGCGGGCTGAATTCTAGCACAGACGCTGCGTAACATATGGGTGCCAATTCTACTGCTGATCGAACACCCAGTCCAACTTCTCTTATGGGGAGACTTGCTCTTCGCCACGTATCGTCCGTGATATCGATGTTAAGGACTTCAGTCAGTATGTCTTTCGTAGAGTCGTCATACGCTTGCAGGGCGTCGGGACATTGGCTTGTCGGTGAGGTGCGCAATGTGTAGTTGAATTTCGGGGAACCTAAACTATATCTCCAAAGACATAGTGCAGCTTGTGAGTGCATGGCCAACAAACGAGGTCGTGTCTGCAGCAACGCCCGGCGTTTTTCTGTTAAGGTCTTGTAAATACTTTGTGGACTAAGTGGAGCCCCAAGAACTTCTAACTCGGCCGGGTTAACTTGCTTACAGCCTGGTAGAACGGCAGCAATGGTTTTGCGTGCTTCGTCTCGTTCCTGGGTGTCCCCCCCCAACCGCTATAACTTCGCACTTGGAGAGATTGAGGATTGTCCCTCCTTCATTTGCAAACTCTATTACCTTAAGTATGTCAGCGGCCACCACTTCTGCCGGTCCTCCTAATGTACCATCATCCAGGTACCAGATGTTCAAGGGGCTTCTTTTTTTTATTATTATTATTATTATTATTATTATTATTATTATTATTATTTCATTAATATGTGTTAGGACAATACAATTGTGAGGTGTGAATGTGAAAAATATATTATTATTATTATTATTATTATTATTATTATTATTATTATTATTATTATTATTATTATTATTATCAAAGAAAAACAAAATATATATCTATATATATGGTAGACTACGTTCCACATGTTATCTCATTATGCAGATATGCACCACGATACCACTATACAGCGAGTAGGATTTGTTTTCTGCACGAGCGAGAGCGAGACGCGTTAACGTATCCTCGCCGTAACGACCTGTATGTAGCTAGCCGGCCGGTGTTGGTGTTGGCGTTCAGTTCGGCACCAGCTGAAGACTCTCTGTGACCTTTTGTGCATGCGCGCAAATGGAGATCCGGCCCGACTTACACACAGCTTCGGCGCCCGTTCACACTTAGAAGCGCAGTCGTCGGCCAAGAGTACAAACAGGCAGCATCGAACGGCGCTGGCCAACCGACTTCGGCGACCGCCGTGTCCCATTACGTGCGCCGCAATGAAGCGCAAGTATTACTGTTTCAACTAGCTGCAGCTCAAAGGCGACTCAACTCAGAGCAAGGCTGAGAGGCCGGGCGAACGTATTATTTCCGCCCTCGTTCAACAGACGTCCACACAACACACCTACTACCTCAGGCGGAGCAAAACTCCGCCTAAACCCGAATGCAAATCTGAGCTCGTTCAAGCAGCCGCCTGCAAAAGCGGAACGCAACAACGTACACCTGCATTTCGAAGGCATGTATGTCGAGCTTGTGCGCCTCTTGCATATGCGACACGTTGCGAGCGAGAAGCACAAATTCAATTTAGTCAGCAGCAAATGGAAACAGCAAAACAGCGGTAAAAATGCGCGAATCAGTTACTGAGACGGAGGACTATGGAGCGTTCGTTCTGTCTGAAACGCGTATAGGCAAAAACCACTCTAATTGTTGTTGCTCAGCGTTCATTTCCAGCACAACCACCACTTTCTAACACCCGCCAAATAGCTGCTATCCAGTGGTGTCGGGACGGATATCGAAAATCATACTTTGCTCTCTGAAGAAATACGTTTATGGAGGGCAGTACTATTATGTAACTACGCGTAAAGCGCGACCCGTTGCCAGTTAAAGGTAAAGTGATCCTCTGCTGGTATCGTAAACCTAAGTAGGGTTACTACGAACTCAATTTCTCCTACTAGGAATAACCGTGCCCTGAGCTGGAATTAAACATTATTTAAAGAGGTTGAATTTAATTCTAGGCCATTCTCCGTTCTTTGTGGGCCTGGAACTCACCGTGAGGTATACCTTCAACGCACTGAGGCCGGACATGCTGACTCTCAGCAGTATAGTTTATCATATATTCTCAATCGCACCGTCCCCTGGGCTGCAAACAGTAACCAAGTAACAACAAAAAATAATAACGAAAACATTTCAAACTATTTCTCGGCTACGAAGATCGTGACTTGTTCCGCTTTGCGACGGACACAAGTGCTTGGACTCACATCGGCCGGCCTTCAACGTCGGCCACATTCAAAGAACGGGTAGAAGAAATCCGGGCGAGTCGTGCTTGCAAATCGACAAATTACCCCAGGGAACAATGAGACGTGTGGACCGACCTCGCATGAATTAGATGTGGTGTGCTAGACTCCTCCGAGAATTCGTCGGTTTTCAACAAAGACGCTCATGAAAGGCGCCTAGAAACTTTTCGGACGGCCGAAGCATAGCCGACTGCACTTCAGAAAGTTTCTCCAAATGACGACCAATAGGTGCGTGGCTACGATGTAAGAGTCTAGGGCCAGTTGTCGCTTCTTGTAGTGCTTCACTTCCACTAAAAACAATCCACTTCTACCAAAAAACAATCAAAGCACGTCTAATACCATGGTGCTCCTAACCAATCGTCCCGATTGCGAGGGAATTGTACTCTACCGCTATGTATGACTGACTCTACCGCCCTCTAAACAATTTATCACAATGTTCCACAAAGAGTGTAACAGTATGTCCGCCGCAAGATATCAAATGTTTAGAAAAAACAACTTATTCCTCAAATCTTCTCTACGACAACGCGCAAACCTACTCGTCGCTTCCTACTACTTAAACTAATCGCAAAAAAACTCAATTTGTATTTTGCCCTAACTCAGAATCTTTTTCGAGTCTTTGGAGCGCTTATATATTGTAGAAGGATAACATCAAGTAATTACAACATAAAGTTATTATATGAAAAGGGTGTGTGATACACACTTTTTTTATGTAATAGGTATATCATCCTATATTCAATATAATATAATAGTTCAAATACATTAGCATTATAAGGCTCGTGCGGGAACATTGGTTTCATTCAGGATAAGTGGTTAGGCAGTTAAAAATTTGTCGCAGGGTCTAACCTAGTTTACATATAGGAATTAATCCTTTGCGCGTATTTCAGTCTGGGACGCCTGAGGAACGTGTTTTGCACTCCGGACGACGGCTTAATGTATTTAGCTGGTTGGAGCTCTCAAGCCAGAGAGCAATAAATGAGTTTCGGAAGTGCAAGCTCTTTTATACAGGCGAATTTAAAAAGGGAAGTGGTTAGGATAAAATAACGGAAACTGGTATGACCAATACGAAGGCCAAAGTCAAGAAAGGCACGTGAAACGTATGCTTCTAGGTCATGGCTATAAGTAGTAGTGGGATGCATATTTTCATTAAATTAATAGTCACAGAAAGTCAGCAGGTGATGCCATCGAACAAGAACGGGGAGTGTGGTCGACTCAGCTGGTTACCAAAGTACTTAACTTAGAGCGTGTGTTCACTCAAGTGTGCCGTTCTCGGTGACAGTATTGGCTATGTATCTACCTAGATGTTTAAGTCTACTAGATGAACGGGAACGAGGCTACTTTTCATCAAAATAAAGGCAGTGAGATAGTCTTGAGAATGAAGAGCATTCAAACCCTTACCCCAGTTCCAAGCAACTTCTAAAACTTTGGTACAAATCGCCGATAAGGGGTAAGCAAATAATGTGCTGGTTACACGGCCATTTTGCACATTACGTATTGACTTTCCCGCTAGTTCTTTCAGTAAAATGCCCTCAGCATTTACTGGAATGAGCTACTGAAGAAAGTCGCACCCGTCGTAACGTTATGATCGTTACGACGGGTGCAGACTTTTGCTGTATTGCAATTTGCACATATTATTTTTTCTAGAAAAAACTTACTACCAAGGCCTATCTTCTTACTGAACTATTGTCCCTATTTAGTTGACATCCTTTCAATGTGCACAGCCTAACTCGCATTGGCAAACCGGGCTCAGATGATGGATTTAGTTAACACAAAAAAGCAACTGTATCTTGGCTCTATCACCTTCATTTGCTCCATCGGCCATTTAGGACTGCAGTAATTTTTTCTAAGCAAACATATTGTTAATAATTAAGTCTAGCTTTACAATGTTCCTCTTATTCTATGTGTTTACTCTTACTCGTTCTGTTTTTATATTTCCAAGCTTTGCAGTATTGTTTTATTTTTGTTTTTTTCTTCTGTATTTCATGTTCACGTTCTTCGTGTTTTGTTTTTCTCGAACAGAGCATGACAATTTCCCTTTCCATTCTAATATTCGCCCTGTCTATTGAACGTCTGTATTCGCTTCCTCTACAAGTCGGTATTTTATAGATAACCGTCTCCTCTATCAAAAGGGTCCATTACTTTTGACTGTCGCAAGTTAATTCTTCTTGCTTGTGCAAGAGTGGCAAATTGCGCATTTATATCCCTGAATAATATTACCTTCCATCCTCTTAACAGCTGTTTGATTATCTCGATCCCTACTTAATTGATATGAAGTTGATTTCTATTATTAACTAAAGTTTATCGTTTATGTTTGCAATTTCATATAGTCATATGGCTAGTGAGAAGCGTATGTACAAATTATTATTATTATTATTATTATTATTATTATTATTATTATTATTATTATTATTATTATTATTATTATTATTATTATTATTATTATTATTATTATTATGCGCGCCTTTCCTTCAGGGTTTTGAAGACGAAGAAAGACAGCAGGTAATCGCGAAATTCAACAGCAAGCTCCCGGGAATTCTTGTAAAGGACCGGTATGAGCTGGACCTGCTAGGTACGGCGGTGTTCCCCGATATGATTGGACCGATACTGGCCTAGAAGGGAGAACAAGTCTCCCGGCTTTACCATCGGCTGGGACATCTCGAGAGACACCAAGCTTACTTGTGCTCCGGCACGCAATAGGAGTGCAAAAGTCTTGTACGTACTACGGACTCCACCTGCCTTCCTTCTGCCGGCAGAAACTTTGGATCTTGACAACCAGGTGAGAACATCCTTGACCTGACGCTCGAAGATAAGGCATGGACGCAAGCAAGCCTTATCTTCGAGGCTTGCTTGCGGTCCGGCTAGGTGGAATGGGCATTCGCTCGGCCACGGATCTTGCTTTGCCCGCCTTCCTGGCCTCGTCACATAGGCGGATCCATCAGCCACCAACAAGAGAGAGACGACAGGCGTCGACCGGATGGCCTTACCAGCCGGGACTGGGACCGTAATCGGCCGCTGGCGTGGGACGTCACTGTCTCTGACACGTACGCCCTTGGATATCGTGCACCAGCGCGGGCATCGGCCACATCATTCACCAACGGGAGATGCACATACGGCGCCTATACGCGCATCTTCTTGAGGACCATGTGGTAATGGCGTTTGATCTCGAGTCATCTGGCGTTTGAAGCTAGAATGCACTCAAACTGACGAAAGAGCTTGGGAAGAAGCTCTTTGAGGCTACAGCGGAGCCAAGATCAACCGCGTTCCTCCGACAGAGAGTGTCATTGAAGCTCCAGAGAGGCAACGCCAAGATGATGTTGAGTGGTCAGCGACACTCGGGCAGTAACAATGATGTTATATAATTAATATATTAGTCTTGTGATACATGTACATAATGATAATAATAAAACCTGTTTCCAAAAAATCATTATTATTATTATATATTCGCTGACTGTAGGGCCGGTATGCTCAACACCCGACTGCTGGCGGCCAAATACTCGGAAATTGAGAGTGTTCGGTGTAGAGCGAGGGATATAGAAGAAGAATCCATCGAACACATCGTGCTGAAGTGCGACGAGCTAGGAGGAGTGAGAACAGTGTCCATAGCCGAGGCACTAGGTTTCGGTGATAAACCATTATGGCATGAGATAAATGAAACCAAACGCAGGCTAGGGAAATGGCACATATTGTAAGGAACCTTGGGAAAGGCCCTGCTAAAACAAACTATTGTGTAATTAGGTAGTAATATAACCATCGTGATAGTCCAATTAATAGTATGAATGCACGACAGACGAGGATAATTGTTAAAATACATATAATGATACCATAGCAATAATATACAACTATATACACGCTGTATGACATACTACACTGCGAGCGCATCTGATTCAAAAGATATTCCAGGAATGGTAAATAAAACTTATATATTATTATTGTGAGGCTTGAATGTGTACTCCTAGCTCCTAATTATTATTCCATGGAACCAACAATACAGCCGGCGTTTCCTCGGCACACTGCAAGCGACAGCAGTTGCCGTAAAAACTCGCCTTCGCGCCGATTGCCTGTGAGATCTGTAATCCGTCTGCCCAGCTCACTGATGAATCTCCTGGTTGCCTTGCTAACCGGGCCCATTGTTTCCATAGCTATTGGGACTACGATGTAATTCTTCTCCAGTTTTTGGTACTTGCGTTTTTTCCTATTCTCTGCGCGCTCGGCAACCCATCCCGCCTCTAGTATACTGGGCGTATATAGAAGGGAGCCACTGTGCAGGACACTGTAGCGGCCCATACTAAGCATTCGCCGTTAGCCCATAACGGGATTGTTACATTGTCAGGTCTCTTGTCGTCATCAAATCCTAATCTGAGCTCGAGCGTGCTTGGTATGCCATCCCTGCGTAAGGCTCTTCTTATAGTTGCATTGATTTCAGCGTGTCTAGAAACTCTACCATGGCTCTTGATGCAGCTAAGAAGGTAAAGTCCATCCTCAGTTACTGTGGCACCACATGCGTTGCAACTGTAGGGGTTGCAAATCGGGGCATTTATGAGTATTATATTATCATCATTATTACCAATTACCAGCTGGTGGGAAATGACAATTGGGCCCCTGCAAACGTGGTGCGCCCTTTACGAAGGGGCCCATGTAGGGGCCAATTAGCTCTGGAGGGTAACTGGGAGCTGTTATATAAATATAACCGCCCGCGGCCACTAAACCTCTCGATTCAAGAGTAGATTGATATACCGGCTTGTTCTAAGAGGACCTTATAAATCGGCACGGTTTAGTTCAGCGACGAGCTACCGGCGCTCTTCACCGGCAACTCAGTGGGTTTAGGCAAACTGGAATCTTACCGAATTAGCCACACAGTTTGCACGGAAACGGCCCCGACAGGGGGGGGGGGCGGGACCCGCAGACTAAGTGCTGACATCAAGCGGAAAGAAGTTGGGATCTAGCATAGTGCCGAGGTGAGGCGAGGGTAAAACTGTATCCCAACCCCCACTGAAGTTATCTTGTGCCGCTGAGAACACGGCGCGGTCCCTCCAAGAAACAAGCCTCTCTTAGATCTCTCTGCTCTTTTTTTTGCCTTTAAGCTCGTCTGGGCTACATTGGCTAAGATGTTTTTTAAAGGGCCCGGGTCCAGCATGGTAAAGCAGCCCATGTTTTACTGGTTTCATAATTTATTTGTAGGTCGAACTGCCTCCTCCACTAACGAGGCTGCCACCGGACCAAATCGGACCAGTGAAACAGCGTAGCAGACAAGAGCTACTCAATGACATCTCTTATTCCCAGACCTTCACGGAAGACGTGCCCTCTGCTTTTCTCTTCTAAATGGACGTTTAGGACTTTACTAAGTACGTCTCTGCTGACGTCATGATACGCGATTAATTCATCAGGCCAAACCCAAGCAGGACATGTACGCAGTATGTAGTTAAATCTTGAAGACCCTAGGCTATGTCTCCTGAGAATGCACGCTTGTCAGTTGTAGACGAATTTTGGTGAGACCCTCTTTCGTCATAGAGAGTGTATGTGAAATTCCGTCTCGCTCTTATTAATATTAGTAGTATATAAGCAAGATTGTAGATTTTATATAATTCATATATTAGTAATTGTGATACATGTACATAATGATCATAATATTCCTTGGTTCAATCGCATTATTACAATTATTTATCTACTGATATTTTATTGATACATCCTAATTAATAACACCCAGAATAATATTCTGCCTCCTACATATATTCTGAATCAGCTTCAGCTTTACGCATTTATTGTGATCGTGTGAGTCCGTGTGTGAGTGAGTTTCCGGAATTAAAAATACTATGACTTCTATGTTTTCTTCGACTTCCTCTAAAAACGGTTACATGAAGTTCTATAACAACGTTTGAAAACATGTAGTATCATGTAGCGGTGTATGCTTACGGATTATCTTTCTTGGATTTGGCAGCTTTATTTTGTTACTTCTACGAAGAGAGCAGATCGATAAGAGTGCAGAGCTGAGCGCGATAGCTTTTGAGAGATACCCGCTGATTATTTGGAGACACTATATATATATATATATATATATATATATATATATATATATATATATATATATATATATATATATATATATGCTCAGAAGACGATTGACATGGCATGCTGTCAAATGCGGCGGAACTGATTGTGGTCGAACAAAAATGATTCTATCACATAATGGTTTGAGTAGACGGTTTCGGATAGTTTGTGTTAAAGCAAATTAAGTCGCTACCATTGTGTAGCGCTCTATCTCCTAATGAAGGTAATGATTGGTTTTATGATGACGATGAAAATTTGTGTTATGATTGTTCTTATTGCAGAAGCACAAGGGAGAGTCCCAGTATCCACTGGAACTGGTTAGACCAGCATCCAGTCTTCTCTGATGGCGATCCCTTCAGTAGAATACACATTTTCCTTGGCCGCGCGTTTATTGAGCGTGCTAGCGATTCTGCAATGCATTCACTGTGTATGCGGTGCGGCTATCGCAGGGGGGAACCACCTCAAACAACACAGCGTGAAAGGTCAGCATGCCAGCAGGTACTCATGGGACTGCTGTCGTTGAGCCAACTACCTTATGTCTTGTTAGGCTCAGTGTCAGTGGGCTAAGTAGCAAGTGTTGCATGATCATTGTACGAGCATCAACATGTAACTGAATCACACTCAAGTTAACAAAAGTTATGACAAAAGCAACGTCAAGAACGTCTATTTAAGTTTAAATCAGTGTACGAGGTATAACTCGCCTAGTCAGATCTGTAAACTGATTTGCTTGCGCACATTTATTCACATAAGTGAATATATACCGCATATACAGGTATGCTGCGTATAACATATATTGTAATTTTGCTGTATTTAGCGGCTTCGCTACACTTTCGGCATATTACGCATCTGCATTTGCAGTGCTCTCAAGAAAAAAAACGAGTCTAACAGGATAATCATAGTCATCGAAAACTTGCTTTCTGGAGAAAAAACGTTACTCTGCCACGAGCGATTTCGTCTTGCGCTTTTCTTTTTTCAACAACAGGAATTACTGCGCCGAATGGATATGAATTCAGACTGTGTCCGGATACCTTACGCAAGCCCCTCCCGCTTTCTTTGCTCTGCATCAATAAGTCTGACCGGTCTCTCCTGCTAACGATCTATTCGGCAAACGGTAGGTGAAAGTCAACGCAACGACAGCAGGGGACAGCAATAGGGAATATATTCAATTTCTCTCTTTTGTTGAGCATTCATCGTCCCTACACATCGGCCGGGATTCGATTACCTTCTACCGAATGTTACAAGTGATTCTGCAGCATTAGTAGCTGCAGCATTGCAACAACTATCTAGCTAGATTATTTCACGTACGTGTTCTGCTTATCGTTATCGGTTCAAATCCGGAACTGTTTAAATGTTGAATTACACGCTCTCACTTGAGATCAGTAAATGATTTGGCAGATCAATAAATGCTCTGCCACTAAAGGGTTCATTGACTCGTCTATGCACTGGTAAGCTTCTTTAGCTGTGTCTAGCAGTCAAAATGAATTCATTTCTAGAAATCCGATTAACAACTGTATGCTACCGTTTAATGAAAATCTTGAAGTCTGCCTTCCTCAACTGAGCCATGATTGTAATTGGTCCACCGTTAGTCTAGATCTAAGGCAAACTGACGACACTTTAGAAATTTTTCATACAGGCCACCACCAGGAACTTCAACCGCTCTCTCTTGCGTAAGGGAGTATCAAACGTTATATCAATGCTAAACGATTACTAGAAAAGAACACACCTTACTTTCATACAGGCTACCACCAGGAACTTCAGACGCTTTCTCTTGCGTAAAGGAGTATCAAACGTTATATCAATTCTAAACGATTACTAGAAAATAACACACCTTGTCGAACTACGGGCGGCCTACCTGAGTGCGTACGAATTCTTGGCGGCTAGGAATCGCGCTCAATTCGAGGACAAGCGTTAGAGCATTTCACAGCGTTTCAAAGCAATAATTTACAATGGCAGGCATCTCTTTACAGGGTTATCCTCAAATGCTCCACGATTTGTCGGCGGATTTGTTCGCTCTCCTGACAAGGATGCTGCATTCCGGCCTACGGAACACAGTTTGGTTTCAACTATTCTTCGTGACTGTTCGTCTCTGGTGGCGCCTTTTGGGTGGGGCGACAACAACAATGGCAAAAATCCAAGACGACAGAGCGGAAAAGACGCCACGAACGTGTACAGCTGTTGTCGAAATGCCGAGGAACCAATCCAAATCGTCAATATTGCGCACCACCTCATCCAAAACCAGCCTTCGATTGGAATTGCCATCAATGCCGTTAGCGACGACTTCAGTCACGCCTGCTATCAGAATATTGTTACTGCAAATCTATATAGTGCTCCGGGGAACGAGGCAGAACCAAGCCCAACTTCGACGACGAAAACTGACACGCAGTCGTCTGGCGAGAGTCCCAGTGGCTTTGAGGTTGCCCACACACCGGGAAGTACTACAACGACTCGATCCCATGAGCAGCCCGGTCAGGTTGTCAACGAAAGCCTACAAGATGCAAATGATGAAAATGATCGATCCGACTGTCTCGATGAAAATGATCCCAGTTGCGACCTAGACTTCGCGCGTGACGAAGACAACTGAGCATACGTTCACGATACGTAACGGCATCATTCGCAAACCCGAACGCAACGTTTCCACCGGTGATGGTAACGGCGTAATGCAGCATTACAACAAAGTCGTTAAAGCGAGGGACTAATACCTTAAGATTCACTCTTAAACCAGGCGCTATTCAAATAGCGTTGCGGTCAATCATAAAGGGACCATTCGAATCAATACATACGTTGAGATTTAGTCGCAAGCAATAAATGTAACAATGAGCAACCATCTTACAATACCAACGAATTTTATTATCTATATATATATATATATTCCTTTGTATATTGTATATCCATTTGCAGCAGCTCGACGGCAAAGCTGTTTCAGCTGGCGAAAAAATATACACACCATTTCATACGTTATCTTGTTGTTATCCTAAAGGTATCTTTCCTTTTAGCTAACATTTTCTACCGCGTCCTTCTGCTTTCGTCTGTTCTTGTCCCCTTCTCTTGCTTCATTCGCATCTTCTTCCTATGCATGACCACATGACACACTGTTCTTTCGCGCCGTTGGTGAACAGCAACCATTTGGTGTCAGCGTCTGAGTGCACACACGAATGTGTATGTTACCATTCCAACGTGTTGACAGGGCCAGCTGCCGCGGTAATGGCTACCTTCCTGTGTGAGGCACAACTCCCGTCCCGCAGTTATTGGCGTTTACGTCTGTGAACGTACTTAATTAGGCGTATGCCAGACTACAAAACGTCCATAATAAGTCCCTGATGACACCAGAAATACTGCCACGGAGTTTGTTATTATCACGAGTGCATCGTACCCTAACACATTGAGTCGACAAACTGGTGTATGATATCTAGACAGTACATAACCTAGCTCCATCCAACGCAAAATAATCGTACCGTTTTTTTACAGTATCGCACCTTTGCACACGGTTTTACAGTAGCACGTTAAGAATTTGTGTTTCCATCAGCAAACAAGGGCTCTTCTGCAACTGTTGTGTGACCGTGATAAATACAGCACACAGCATAATTGCATGCGACCATAAAATATTGACCTAGGCATTTTTGGTCACACATCCTCCTGAAGTTACTCAGTGGCACGCGCACCGCATCTAAGACCGTAAATCAAGGTGAGCCACGAGAACAGGTCGATAATCGCATTTAGAGGACACGTTAGTTACTATCCTTATAGCTAGATCGTCAGATAAGTAGCAAGAAAAGGAGACGAAACGACTGAAAAGATCGGTCCTTAGAGGTGCAGTAGATGCCGCTAGTCATATTTAAAATACAGCCAAATACAAGCAAGGTAAACGACAAAAAACAACGGAACGATTCCATTTGCGACCGAGGTGTATGAGCACCGGCATGAGCACTCACTCGGCCAACCCGGCCTGTCTGCACACGCACACTTTTACATACATGTTTTTTAGTGTCAATCGATTCACGTCTAACATAGAGATGTTTTATTCACCTTGCTGCTGTTGTTGCTGTCTATACATCATTACGTTGTCAATCAACACACGAACGAAGAAGAAGGATAGACAGTCGACTGAGCCGACTATCAAGATCAGACAAAGTTAGGGTAAAACGACTGCTACAACAACCGTCGTTTTCGGCAGCTTGTTGCCTCTCCTCCTTCGAGTCGACTCGTTATCGCAGTAACTGCAGCAGCAGCGGCAGTACAGAAAGTATGAGTTTGTATCGTTTCAATCATACACAGCACACGCATTCACTCGCATCCATTGTTCCCGCCGCTGAACCTCTCAACCAGTCTCGCACTTACATGCATCCTTCATGACACTTGCTCTAGAAACTTGCTCACTGGCGTTCTCTGCTGACAGACAGACGGAAAATGCCACCATCTCAGCAGCGACGAACGCGTCTAATTGTAATATCACGAACTGCATCTTTTGCGATGCGGCTTGTCCAGCAACTTCTTGAACGTCCCTCCTAGCCCTCACAAGCATTGGTCGGTATATATATATATATATATATATATATGAAGGTAATCCCCCTCTCTGTCTTTCCTTACCATGCCTCCTTTCCTTTCCCTCCATATATATTTTGACGGCCGATTGAAGTGCTGGCTGGTTACCATGGTTGACGTTACGTGCGTAACACCGCGTCGCTCTCGCGTTGATGTTCTAACCGACTATTATATTAGGTTACACCTAGTATATCCCGCCTCCACTGCCGGCGTCTTGGCAGCGAAATTTGAAGATTCCTATTCAGTACGTCGCATTGGCTTTAGTTCCTAAGGAGTTTACTTTTAAAATGATGCATCATCATTCATCAACCGGCTGCAACAAAGTTAGAGTAGAAGCGAGGTAGTGGTTCTTCTTTTGGCGGTTCTTCTCTGCCCACTACCGCCACCAGCCCCCCTTGGGTGCCGATACATATGCAGCCATCTTTAAGATGTACATGCGGCCAATCTATGATCGAACAAATCATTACTGTGACGATGACGGCAGAATCAGCTTGCAATATAAGACCCTATGCTGGCGAGTACCTATCCTCGAAACCAGGAAAACCATCCTTGAGGCTGTGGAGCGGGTTCTTCGGCTCGTAGCGTGACCAGCTCTTCGACTCGAGATGCGACGTGTTTTGCTCCAGTAGCAATGTCGTCCACCGAGCTCTTTAGGTCGTCAATTTCTTCCTTTATTTTCGAGATAACCATCTCCATTGCTTGTCGGCCCTGCAATAACGACAAGGTCCAACGACATATCAGTTCAGTTATCGGATAGTACTGACAATTGCCATCGGGTGACACAAAGTTTTTGCAAGGATACAAATTTTGCGTCCACATGTCTAAAAACTCATCTAAAGTTTGTTGTCCTAAATAGTAAGGCGTATTTCATTGGATGTACCACGAAATGCAACCACCTCAGTTCCATTAAGGATAAGGTATAAATATGATAAAAGAAGGAGTGCGAATAAAATAAATTCTCATACGATTTTTACAGGGCTGAGCATGAGATTGAGTCATTAAGCTTTTACAGCATTGAGTCAAAGCGAAATACACAGTTTATTACTTAGCACGTAACTTAACACGATATGGTTTGGTCGCTTACAAGGTATAGTCCACCGGCCTCGGCTAAAGTAAGAACGTTAGCCTTTAACTCACCTTTGTGGCATTGCTAGAGATCGAGCCCGCAATGAAGTTCTCGAGATGGCTGCTTAGTGGGACGCCCTGGATAGTGACGACAGCTTCTTGCCGCATAAGGGTACACCCGGGCATTGTTGGGTGTTCCATATATGTTAGACGCTCAACGAGATTCAATTCTTTGCTGAAGTTAAGCTAAAAACAGCAAACGACAATCACAGATAGAAAAACAAGCAAAGCCACATACAAAATAAGGCCATAGTTGTTAGTTGATGACCCATGATTGAGCCAACTTTAGGGCCGTGAAACCTCCTTTCAACGATATTTGAGAGAAGCTATATACAATATGTTAATAGATACACAAACTAAATAATAATGCAAATGTATATAAGTAATAATGCACAGCACATAAACCAAGTGATAAGACACAAAGTAAAATAATTCAAAAACTAACACGGTAAGTACTTTGGGTACTCAATTTGAACAACGCGTATTCCGTATATCGGGGTGTACATGTATCATTTAGAATAACAACTCCGAACGACGTCTGCAAGACTTAATATGCATCTATATAAAACATATATATTTTCTCATGATAGTAACTATAATAACCTGTTCTTTATCTATCCATTAAAATACAACCAGAACAAAATCTAGTAAAGGTTTCACAAGTTACGATCACTAGAAAATAATGCCTAACTATCACTGGCCACCCAAGAAGCCACTGGCAAGAACCACTAAGTACAGGTCCGTCCATTTTGTTGAGTGCCAATCAGAGGGAATAAAAGCGATGAAGTGATGATTGTTGCACGGCCAACTTAGACCTGCCACCACGTAAGAGAGGTCTGACGAATCTTCTTTACACAGATTCAATGTACATCTGGGCACACAGCTCAAATTAGAACACCACACACAGCCGCTGAGCGAATCGAAGAAGGTTTTACACCCGCCTGAAACTTCGTAGCCTCTGTCCCTGTGCGAGCACCCTCGGTATGGCCGTGACCACATCCTCGAGATTCGTTAAAACGGAAAGAGCACATTTGTAGGCACAATCCACCACATTCAATCAGAATTACAATCAAAGAAGAAAGACCAAAGTCTACCAAACCCGGATTCGATCCAACGCAGGGCAGCGTCTCAGTTTTCGAATAGAGCGCGTTAGCTGCTTAGGCGCCACTGTTACTGAGCTGGCCGAATGAGAACCTTGCGGGTCCGGCGACAGGGTGTGTTACGGTTCTGTCTATTATAATCTAACCCTAAGCAGACACTGCATATGTCTATGAGCTGAAGCTGCTAGCATTGCGACGGTGTCGATTGCGCTGGTGACGGTGCCAGGGCGCAATCTGCTTTGCTGCTAGTCAGTACGCGTCCACGCGGGAGCCGCCGGAATTTGCCGGAGTCAAGAACCGCTTGCACTTTCTACTCGCCGCAATTTCGTCCCAGTGTTGTTGTTGTTGTTAATGGTATTATCGCCGTACTGTTGCCTTGCTTTGTTTATCCACAGCATAAAAACAACAACTTGGCGGGCAGCGATGAGTAATCTAGAAGAAACGAGGAGATTCAAATATGCAGATAGACCCGGGCCCACCGGGCTCGGCCGGAAAAGCAATGCGCGTACTTAAGTACGACGGTGCATAGATAACACACGCCAGCATGAACGACACACAACATTGCAGCCGACCAATAAACCGACTGACACTACGGCCAATGTCGTGCACATCTTGTACGACTTGCATATGCACGACTGCATGGTGAACGAAACGAGAGAAACGAACTTTGCAAAACGAGCTAAAAAAGAAAGACGGAAGAATTACATTGAGAGAGACAGTACATATCCTTCACTGAATAATCTGAGGAATGAAAAGAAAAAAGCCCACGGACGGGAAAGAGCAGCAGCAACAGCAACAACAATAATAATGGCAAAAACGCGTCATCTACAGTACTATAGACATCAGGTAGAAATAGCACTGCCAGAGTACAGCACCACGAAGAGGGGCTGTACTCTGGCGAAGAATGAGAAGAAAAAGACAACCAGTACGCCGACCCCGCGGCCGCGATTACGCTATAGCCGGTCTGTCTGCCTACCGGTCAGAGTGTGTATCTCTTCACAGTATGTGGCTGTACTGTATCAGGCGGCCAGATGTTTATAGATATGGCCATAGAAAAATGCCTACCAACTGCATCTGACCAGATGGCCTTCAATCTTAGCACACACAGCAAACAAGACCACACACAAGATCGACCGCAGCGAGGGTCAAGGACGTCCATTATCGCCGGTGGTCACGACCGAACACAGAGCGCCACTCGAAGAAAGGTTTGCTGTTGCCAGCGGGCGCTGGTATTTCCACTGTCTCTATGACACCGCCGACCGGTGAGAACAACAGTGCAATGGAATGACAGCAACAGCTTTGAGTGCTAACTAGCCTCCCTAACGAATAGAGAACATAGAACCCAGAATACCTATGGATAATGTATATATAGTTGCCCACGGAAACTTACATTTTTCGACATCATGGTCATCTCCTTCTTTTGAGGGTCGACGACAGAATGTTCGCTCGCGAAAGCTAACTTGTCACGTCCAAACACCTAAAACGGTATGGCAAATTAAATACAGAATACACTTAGATTAAAACCTGCCAATATACATACGATCACGGTTCGAAAATGTACGCCATTGCTTGTTTATATATTTCCCATATGTACTTCAAATTTTTCAAGCTATAACGAATAGTTGAAACTTTGTTTTGCCTTCCAAGATAGCACATCAGTGAAAACGCATATATATATTATTATTATTATTATTATTATTGTTATTATTATTATTATCATTATTATAGTGCCCCCCCCCACACACACACATAGACTTCTAGTTGTCATTGCGGGCATGCAAATATATAAAAATGCCATTGTATTAAATCGACAGCTATCCATATGCAATGTGGGGAAGTTGAAACCATCTTTCATGATATATTCCATGTTGAAGATGAGGAAACCCTGAAGACTAATAGAGTGGCACTAACGAAGTAGACTCAACGATGTTGTTACAAGCAACATCTAAACTATGCTTACCGGCTGGGCCCACGTGGGTACACCCCATCGAGTTGTGATGAGTCTGTGCGAATGAAGTCGGCCTTCACGAACATCCCGATCCACAATATCGATGGCCACTACCGACGGATTCAGTGGGTTTGGGTACTTTCGCCAGGCAGCCTGCGTAACAACCTCCCATGGATGGCTGAAAAAAGAATGCATATACACGTATAATTATATTATCTCAATTTTACTGACTTAATTGCTTATTTATTTAGACTAGTTTTGAACCCTAAATCTGCAAATATTACGAATGATTTCTTCAAAGGAATCCATGTCGCGCCAGGATCATAACCGCGACTCCCGGTGTAGGAGTCGCCGGACAATGTCATACTCCATATAGCCGATCAATGATTAATCCATATATATATTTTGCCTTAAATTATCTTTTACTGAGTATGTAAGCTGCTCCTTATTGCAAACAACTATTCGCAAACTTCTAGATCTAAAAGCGATAAATTAAGTGGTGGACTGCCGAGTTGCAAAGTTGATTTTCGTGTGCTACCTCTGTGAGGAGTCTCACGAGTCTACCTGGGGATCGTGCCCCCACCGAATGGAACAGCTCAGGGGATGAGTCTCACTACACATTCACGAAAACACCTCCGCTCCCACGGTGAAAATCGGCTCACCCGTGAACGACATCCAGCCATAAGTTTCTTTTTCCAAACGGTCTTTTCTGCTGCCGTCCGATACGACATTAAGGTCCCTAACGTGTGTCCCTCGTGTGGCATCGCGCTGAAGATTACTTCGGCCTTGCAATAATGTCACAACATGATTTCCAGTTTACTTCAGGCATATTCGCCACAACCTGTCTCTGGAGCTTGCAATCCTGAGGTCTGTCCAACAAGCAGCAAAGAATCATATAAAAGACTACTGCAACTCCCAAGTGCAGTATTCTGCATACAGTTTCAGAAACAGCGCGACCGAAGTCTCGCATTGCTTCTACTACGCGAGAACGGTAACGAATTCCGAGCGGGAAATAAACCTGAAGCTAATTCCTATGCTTCAACGTTATCCACTCGACTAAGAGTGCGTCGCACAACAACCCTTTCATGGGTTGCGTAGTTCTGGAAAACTCGGCATCGGCGATGTTTTCTCTACAGCACGGGTTCTACTGGCCACCGACACAGAGGCACCTCCACTGTCCGCCAAAACGAGGCTGGCGCTTCGAGATAAACAAGTCCTCCAAGTCCTTTCAGGTACTTGACCCCGCTTCTCGATAAGTGGGTCGGTCAAGTGTCTGAAAGCATTTCGCATTCGACTTGGAATTTGCAAGTAGTTAAGGCGACCCAGGAACAGTCGATAAGCCAGGCGAATAGCAGTAAGAAGTAGGCGAGACTGAGACCCGCAATCGATTCGCCGAGCGGCACGTGGCTTCAGGCCATTTCGTTACGGCAGCTGAGAGCAATGCTAGACAGAAACTAGAAACATTACGCTCCACATCGTCTCCGGTCTGCTTTGCTCATAATTGTGCTAAATGAGACCCACCGGTGTCTTCCATGGGCGAGCATGCTCTTGCTTGAGAGAAAGAGTGCCAGCAGGTTCTCAAGGCACTCGGATCCGAGCGACCGGACAATTAAGTCAGCCCACATACCTACAGTTAAAAAGCTGGTTGGCCTGCCATCAAACAGCCAACTGCAACCGGATGGCCTGCCTCTAGTTCCATTGAGTTTAGGCCGCTGTCTTAAATACGAATTTATCGTGTCAGCAGCCGCGCGTCTTGCCGAAGGCCGCAAGCTGGCTAAATATTGCGACCAGGGGCAAAATGTCACCGTTTATTTAGGAAAAATTGACGGAGGAGTTTTCTGGCGGAGCTAGGAAGCAGAGTGTGGCAACCGGTGAACGGATGGCGTGGTACTCGAGGCAGCAAAATGCTGCGTCCATCATTAATTTATTACCTACGGGCAAGGAACTCGCCTTTCTGCCGTAGACAAGTGGAGTCGGCGTTAGAAATGCATATATAACTAAATGACGAAGCTATATAAATATGTATGTATGAAGGACAAAAGTAAATATATATATGTATGAATGACGAAGGTAGATAAATATGTACGTGCGCCGCTGATTCTCTGTTAACACGGTACCCTACGGGAGCCCGATATGGGGGGGCGTAGTCACACCACCAAGCGAACCACCATCGACATAGTACCAAAATTACACCTGTGAAGTGTACATTCTTGTGGTTGCTCTTGCGGACGCTGACCGTAATACCAGGCCATTAAGTAATTGAATGAGAGTTAAAGAAGTGAATATGCCAGTACCCATTTTTTTGCGAACAGTTCTCAATGTGCCAACTATTTGCCTTCCTCTAGCCAGAAAGACTATGCTGAGTCAGAGAAAGCAGAATTTTCCTTCAAAAACGACGTTATGTCTGGTGTCTCCATCGAGCAACTCGTTCACACGCAATGGCGCCTTTTGTAAAGTGATGTCCGACCACCCACATCAGAGCTACAGATATAGGATATTTCACCCCTACTTCTAAACAAGTAATGTAATGCTAATCGAACAAGCCAAAGAGAAGGGGGGCGTGTGAAATTTGCACACAACGGTGGACTCGACTTGAATTGACGCTGTTAGTGTAGTCGCCCTATGCATTACTCACGCGCCACACATTTTGACGCCAGACCGGTCGAAACGTAACGTCACTCTGCCGCCGCAGTATATCGCTCCTCGTCATCAGTAATGATCGAATATTGTCGTATTAACAATGACAAATACACTTGTTATTGTCATTACTATGATGATTAGATTAAACTCCCTCTCTCTCTCTCTCTTATGATAAGCATCATAATGATCATCGCCATAACATGTCGCTCCGCTTGCTGACTTTGCCGTTACTTTTGAAAAAGTGCCAATATCGTAGACAAATTCCTAATCAATCAACAGTTGACAAAACAAGTTCGCGCCCAGTTCCATTGCGCGTGTCATTACGTTAGAATTAAACAATTCTAACTTCACCAGCTGGAAAGAGTCAAGGCAAGTTTACGAGCCATTCGCTGGCTGGCTAACCCAACCCGCTCTTCTTTGACGTAACGAGAGAGCAACTGGAGATCAAACATCAAACAACGGGGTCAAAGCTTAAAGAGTGTCGAACGATATCAGCAGGCGCGCAAGCGATTGCCTCACACAGCGATAAGAGGTGCCAACCGCCTGTTGCTGCTATTGCCTGCTGGCTGCCTTGAAACACGCGCAGGAAGAGATGAAACACGACGACATTACTCGTCGCTCTTCTGGCGATATCAAGGACACACCAGCGACACAGGACAACCCACAGTCGTCACCCAGCCAGACCCTTGACGGACCGAAACTCGAAAAGGTGTAATTGCAAACATTACACGCTTCCGTCCTGTGCAAGCAAAAACGACGCTATTAGCGTAGGCTAGGTTCCCGCTATTAGCGTAGGCTAGGTTTCCCGCTATTTCCCGTCAAAGGTCGCCAATCTTTGCGGGCGGTGGTGGTGGTGGTACAGCGATTGAAGTGAAGAGGACACTAACTAAGGGACATCATGGAACAGGATGCAAAGCAACGGCTGTCAAACGTTCGCGAGGCACTCCGGCTTACATGTCGGCTCGACACAGAGAGTCATGCGTGGAACATGAAGTCACAACGACGTTCTGTTCGAAATGCTCCCGTTGCTTGTACTACGCCCACACAAGCGAATGACAAGTGGGAAAACCGGTTGAGTTGAGCAAATCCGGGAAGCTGCTCACCTGCGACAGCGTGCAATGAACAGCTGCACTTGGTCTGCTTACAAAGGGGGTAGCAATTGTGCTGCTCCTGGCCGCCGGACCCAATGTATGATGTTACGTGAAACACATGTAACGATTAGATGCAACAGCACTACTGCCGTAACCTACAGCGGCTT